>CM065133.1:19270000-19870000 GCA_033026305.1 Cirrhinus molitorella | reverse complement strand
AGCTGGATTACATAGGAGCAGACCACACGAGATGCGGTGAGTTGAGTAAGATATAAACATAGAGTGAAATCTGGCAGGTGAAAAATAACTCAAGAAAAAACAATTAGGGCAAGTCAAATAGTCGACATTATTTCATAAAATTATACAATGTGAAATTAGGTTCAACAGCTCCCTCTAGTGGCTATAATGACAAACAACGCACGACCTTTCCTCAGAAAAATCTTCACTTTTAATACGTTTTGGGTTCACTGTAAATATGCTACACTAGTGTTAAACCTGCCAGAAACGTTGATTGATAGCTGTGGATGATGTATGGTCTCCTGTCGTATCTCATTTGTGATTGGGTAACTGTCATGTTTCATTCATCGTTTAGATTGAACGCAGCGGTTGTTTCATACTTTTTCAGGACACGTTTCAATGTCATAGTAAGTGTGTTTTACACTGGATTTCTGATGAATATAACATTAGTTTGCACAAAGGCTTACTATTTCTGCATTTATTTCAGTACTTTGACACCACAACAGTCCAAAGTCTACCTAGACAGCATTTCAAGCAGGGATCCTGTTCCAGACGTTGTCAAAAATGTCTACTTTAGGCTAGCATTACAGTTATCCTTCATGGAGAAGACAGCCTTGTAATGCATTGCCAGAAACTCATTCCAAGATAGCAGATGAAAAAAAAAAAATATACACTGCAAAAAACTGATTATCCTACTTAGTATTTTTGTCTTGTTTTCCAGCACAAATACCTAAACTTTCCTAAATCAAGATGCATTTACTTGGGAAGCAAGTTTTTGAGTTCTGGAACAGTTCAAGGGCAACACTATAATCCATTTTTCAAAAAAAAAAAAAAAAAAAAAACATTATAGGAATAAAATAAAAGCATAAAATGCATCATATAGTAAAATATTAAGTCAAGAAAAATAGCACAAGTAATTTTTTAGACTTAATGAATGAATAAAATATTTTCGGAGACACTAAAATAAAACAGTTTTTTGAAATGAAACAGAGAAAAAATCTTAACAGAGAAAAAATACTAAACAATGACAAAAACAACAAATAAATAAATAATAATTAAAACTTTAAGTGAAATTTAACTGAATGAAAAATGTGTGATACTAAAATTACACAGTATTGCATATAATAAACTATCAAACCAAAAAAAAAAATCTGTATGTATGTACAGTTGTGTGTACAGCTCAAAAGTTTACATACCCCTTGCAGAATCTGCAAAATGTTAATTCTTTTAGCAAAATAAGAGCGATCATAAAAAATGCATGTTATTTTTTTTATTTAGTACTGACCTGAATAAGATATTTTGCATAAAAGACATTTACATATAGTCCACAAGAGAAAGCAATAGTTGCATTTATAAAAATGAACCTGTTCAAAAGTTTACATACCCTTGATTCTTAATACTGTGTTGTTACCTACAGCTGTGTTTTTTTGTTTAGTGATAGTTGTTCATGAGTCCCATGTTTGTCCTGAACAGTTAAACTGTTATACATCTATTATAGAAGGTTCAAACAGTCACTGATGCTCCAGAAGAAAAGAAAAAAAAACATGCATTAAGAGCCAGGGGTGTAAACATTTGGACAGAATGAATTTGAAGATCATGGTAAATTTAACTAATTTTGTCTTCTTGGAAACATGCAGTTATCTTCTGTAGCTTCTGAAGGGCAGTGCTAAATGAACAAATATGATATTTAGGCAAAATGAGCAAAATGTACACATTTCCATTCTGTTCAAACGTTTGATTTTGCTCAGAACTTTTGACTTAACAAATGACTAAAATATGTTGAGACCGCTGTATTAATTATTATCAGTAGGAGTAGGTATTTAAATAAATCCACTTTTTCATTATTTCTGTATTTATTCATGTGACTTTGGAAGGCTTCCTGCACACATTCAATATGTTTGATATTTCACACAGAAACACAATTTGTCCTCATGAACCTGGTGCCATCTGCTGGCGGAGCGGAGCGATGCACGGCAGCGCGTATCACCATGGCAACCCGCGAGAAGCCACTTGCGTGCAATCAATGAGCCTGCGATCATAGTCCTATATATAGAATCAGCTGCATTAGTCGCAAAATACACACCTGTGTGATTTCACCACGGCACTCATTTTATAGCCCTATTGTTCACTGAATCATTTTAAAGTCAGTCAAATCGGCAGTATTCACTACTGACAGCTCTTTTTGTGAACTATAGCGCATGGAAATTGGTTCCATAGCTATTTTTTTTGTTCTATTTTCAAATAAATGAAGAGGAAACAAGCATATGTCTTCAGCTGATGAATGTGATAGTGTAAAGCCATATTTTTATTCAAATTTAGCTTGTTTACTCATTCTTGTGTTGCCGTTTTATTTATTTGTATTTATTTATTTAGCCTATTTTTGAGAAAGGCCATTATTATGGTTCATTTTCATTTGTTAGGTATTAATTCAGTTTTAGACATCACGTAACACTGAGTATTTTTATCTTCTATTAGCTTTTTGCTTCACGCCTAAAGTATTATTGACTTATTTACCCCCCTCTGATGGAGATGATTATGTCAGTACATCTTACTGACAGAATCAGGTTTAATTCCAGGTTATAAATGTTAATTAATCTGACATTTCTCAATGGAACATGTTTTCTATTAGTTTATTTCTGCTTCACCCTGCGCACTATTTGCATTTGCGCGGATTTTCATTATTTATGAGGCTGTGATCCCACAGAGCTCAAATGAGGGAGTTCATTTGTCAAAAAGCAGACCTCTGACAGCGTGTTAACACTTAGAAAGAATAACTGTTCAAATTAGACTCGATTTAGTCTCTTCATTATTCAGCTGAATGAAGATGTCTGGAAATGTATTATAAGAGTCTTTATGTAAGAGAGATGAGAGCAGAAGATTCATGTTTTCATTTTATTATTATTTCAGTTGTGGTTGCATGAATCTACAGTAGTGCTTAAATTCAGTGCTGCACATGTGAATGTAATCTGTAATTGCTTGTCAACATGCTGCATGTTTAAAAATCAGTTTTTGGGGTAAATGTGAAGAGACTATGTGAACAGTAGATGGCAGTATGTAAATATGAGCAGATCTCAGCACAGTTTACCGTTTTGCTGCAGAATTTCTGACTGAACTATCTAGAGATCATTATAAGGACATTTACTCAAGTTTTAGCAAAAAGTCATAGTAGGTTGCATAGATACAATCAGTTGTATTTACAGTTGTTGTTTTCCCTAATTGTTCAGAGAAGATATTGCCATACCATTGTAAATAAGAATGTTTCTCTTAAATAAATGGCTGGTAAAATAAAATAAAATAAAATAATTCAGTTATTACAGAAAAAGGAAAAGTGCCATTCAGAATGTTGCTTTTAAATAAATAGCTGGTAAAATAAAATATTATTATAAAAAAAGTTTATATATATATATATATATATATATATATATATAGATGCACTGATCAACTTGATTCCTTTTTTAGATATATACTTGATTAATGTAAATGCAGTAATGTAAATGGTAATTAGACTTCAGTAAAGAAGGTAGAGTAGGATGAAGATTGTTGTTTCGAAGTAAAATAAAATAAAATATTAAACTCTAAGGAAATGTGTGATGAAGAATGTTTCTTTTAAAGAGATAGTTGGTCAAATAAAATAAAATATTAGATTAGATTCCAGTAAATAAGGAACAGTGTGATGATGAATGTTGTTTATAAATAAAATAATATAAAATCAAATTTTAAAAAGGAAAAATATGAGTAAGAATGCTGTTTTTAAATAAAATAAAATTTTAAATTTTAAATAATAAATAAAACTATAAAATAATGTAAACAAATAATAACATAAAATTATATAAAATTAATAGATATTTGGTTCTTAGACTAGAGAATGTTGCTCTGAAATGGCAGGTAAAATTAAATAATAAAATTAAATAAAATATTAGATTTCAGTAAATAAGGAAGAGTGTGATGATAGATGTTGCTTTTAAATAAAATAAAAAAGTAATATAAAATGTAAAATAAAATGGCAGGTAAAATAATAAAATAAAATATTAGATTTCAGAAGAGTGTGATGATTAATGTTGCTTTTAAATAAAATAAAAAAATAATATAAAATTTAAACTTTAGTAAAAAAAAGGAAAAGTGTCATTAAGAATACTTTAAATAAATAAAATAAAATTAAACATTTTAAATAATAAATACAAGGTAAAATAAAATAAAGTAAGTAAAATAATACAATTATATAAAATCAATAGATGCACACTGTTTGGTTCTTAGACTAGAGAATGTTGCTCTGAAATGGCAGGAAAAAATTAAATAAAATAAATATCAGATTTCAGGATAATAAAAAGGATAATAAAATAAAATAAGAGTGTGATGTTTAATGTTTTTAAATAAAATAATAAATTTTAAATAAAAATAAAATAAACAAATAATAAAATAAAAATAATATAAAACTGATAGATGCACAATATAATGGTTCTGAGAGTAGTGAATTTTGTTCTGAAATGGCAGGTAAAATAAAATAATAAAATATTAGATTTCATTAAATAAAGAAGAGTGTGATGATGAAAGTTGCTTTAAAATAAAATAAAATATTAAACTTTAGTTAAAAAGGAAAAGTGCAATTAAGAATGTTGTTTTTAAATTACAAAAATAAAATGATAAAATAAAATTAAATAATAAATATATGGTCAAATAAAATAAAGTAATATAAAATTACTAGATGCACTGATGTTTCAATAAAATAAAATTATTTGCATTTGATTAATTTGCAGCAAAGCAGAATGTTACCTGGTTCTAGAATTTTGTAAATCAGGAAAAGTGTGCTTACAGGCATTTTTTCTCTTGAATACTGTAGTAAATGTGAGCTCTGAGGAAAGCGTCCCCTGTATGCTACAAACCCATCCTGACGAATAATATGCTTTGCATTGTGTTGTGAGTTGCGCTCTTTAATTGATGATGATCTGCATGGATGAAGCGAGCTGCTGTCCTTTATGCTGTTTGCTAGTTCTGGCAGGTTTTCAGTTTCAAGCAATCAGCACATTCTCATGAAATATGAACACATTTGCCTTGTTAACAGTCTGAACTGCAGCTTTGCCACAGGCCCATTTGACTCCCATTCAGACTGAATCTCAACGTGACTGTGATGTTTTAAATCTCAGTTTCTGTTCAAACTGAATAATCATATGCTCTATTGATCGAAAGCAGGTGGCATCTGCTTTACTTATATTTCCAGCATCACTGTATGATATTATTCCTAAAGGAATACAGACCTAATTCTACAGACTCTGGTATTTTACTTGATGAATCTGTCTTTTTCTGTACATCTAGCACATTTGCAGGTGAACATGAAATCCGGGCTTGTTTTATTTATTTTTTGTTTTTATTTAGACTTTTTTTTATTCTACCTTATCTGACCCTTTTTTTCTTTGTCTTCCAAAACACACCTGCTCTGAATGACCATCGTTGCCATATTTATGGAGATGCTGTACAGATGTGTCTGTAAAGGTGCCCTTGAATGCAGATGTTCATGCTGCTCTTTTGTTAATGTTAAAAATGCTGAAATCAGACTATAATTTCTACCAGTTTTTTTATGTATTTATTTATTTTTAATTTTGCAAATGGTTTAGATATAACATTTTGTGGCTGCAGGTTAT
The DNA here is from genome assembly GCA_033026305.1 of Cirrhinus molitorella. Taxonomy (NCBI): domain Eukaryota; kingdom Metazoa; phylum Chordata; class Actinopteri; order Cypriniformes; family Cyprinidae; genus Cirrhinus; species Cirrhinus molitorella. Next base: position 19,864,346 of record CM065133.1, on the reverse strand, counting down.
GTAAGGGATAATCAACGGTTTGCCGTGCATTAAAGGATTTTAATGCAGGACGTGGAGGCCTCCGTGAAGGTAGATTATCCCGCTTATTCCATGGTCATTTGCCAAAATATAGACAAGTTAAAACTAGTATTGCCCTTTGCAGCGCAATATTTGACCGAATGGCGGATGTTTTCGTCAGCTCATCAGCTCTATCATTCTGCCGCCCGATTCAAATCAGACACAGAGATGAAATAGTGCGGTAAGATCACATTTATTTGAATGAATTATAACATTTATTTCAATAAATGATCGATCGATATAGAGAGAAAGACAGAGAGAGAGAGAGAGGAAGAAAGAGAGAGATGAAAGTTGTATGTGCATACCTGCCTGCTGCGCGTCCAAGCGTCTCTTTCTAACAACGAATTAACTCAGCAGTTTTACCACCTCTTTGCTGAGGAATATGATGTAGCGATCTAGCGTCTAGGCTTAATAATAAGGATCGTGGGGAAGCGCTGACAACAACTTTATGTATGTGCGCAGCGCAATGCGATCTCTCTCTCTCTCTCTCTCTCTCTCTCTCTCTCTCTCCTCTCTCTGCGCGTTTGCATGCATCAATTAAAGCAGCGCATTAATATGGAACGGTGATTAAACTGACTTGGAACTAGGCTACATGTGCATTAAACGACGTTAATGCATACCTGCCAGCCAATCGGAATCCAGTATCCAGACATTCCATGGAATAATGCTATATTATTTCAGCTTAGCCTGCTTTTAATTTGTTGGTTTTTTGAACAGTCTATGCTCTGTAAAAAGTATTTATTTAATATTAATAATTAATTAATTAATTAATTGATTTATTTATTTGCATTTACTATTAATTTTGTATTAAATTAATAAATAAAAAAAATAATTAAATTACCTGGTTAAATAATAAATAAAATAAAATAAAATAATAAGCAACATAACAGTATATAACAGGTTTTAACCTTGGATCTACATTATTAAAAAAAAAAAAAAAAAAAAAAAACAGATTTCCTCACTAACTCTTTATTAACTTTAATAAAAACATTAACATTTGTACAAGCTATTTACTGCTTCGGAGATAGAAGGTTAGAATTTAGTTCATAGTAAAAGGTGTCATCAAATTAAATAAATAAATAAAAAGTTCCGTGTTTTCCGTCTGTTTTATATTCTCCACATACCCCCAGTGACAGAGAGCGGGTCCCGTGAATGATGATCTGCCGGTAGATGGTCGGTGCGGCGCTGACATGCGCAGTGCGCGGCGCGCAGCCCGTGATGCTGTTCAGTGTATGTGTGTGTCCGTCTGCTGATTTCATCTCACACACGCGCTTCTCTCCTCCATCCTCCTGGATCTTCCTCCCGAGCGCATCATCCTCCGGAACGGCGGCGGCAGCGGCGGGGTTTTCCGGTACGTGAGTCTGTTTGTTTATGTAAATAAACGCGTTTGCAGCGGCGCGCTCTGGACGCGTCTCAAACATAGACGCGCGTGCAGCATGTCTGGAGATAAACACACACGCGGCATTGAGATGCATGCAGCGTTTTCGGTCATGCACTTCATAGCCTGCAACGTTTTTGTGCTTCGATTGGACAACAGCAATTTTGGACATAAACATAGACGCGTTACAAGTCAGCGCTATTTTGGACATTAGAAGTGTGTTAAGCATTTTGGACCATAATAACAGTCGTATTCCATGTCAGCAGCAGTTTGGGCATTATATGTGTGCGTGTAGCATTTTTGGGCATCATTACAGACACTTCCAAGTCAGCAACATTTGATGATGCCTCTATAATTCAGTTTGTAGGGTTTGAGACGCAGCCTGTGTATCATCAGACGGCCTGTTGCAGTGAATCTCATGTGAATAACATGATGGATAAAACATGCTGATGTTTGGAGAAGCCGTTTTAGGGTTTTATTTCAAGACTGTGTGATGAGTAGCTTTTGTTTACAGCCAAATGACTTCATGAGCTGATGGTGATGTAGAGAGAATTTGCTGTGATTTATGTTGCATATGAAAAATCAGCACAATCTTTGTTAATTCTTTAGTTAAATTCAACTGGTGCATGCATAGTAATTTATAGTAATGTATTGTGCAGCAATTGCTTACTGTATTTTATTTTGCATTCATTATGTATGTTTACTTCCGTAATGTGACCTATTTAAGAAAATCCTCAGGGAGGGACTGTGTTTTATTCATTAAGAATTGATTGGATCATGAAAATTAGGTGTTTCATAGCAGAATGGAGGTCGGTGGTTTGGAGGATGAAATTGGAAAGTATTCATTCAAGTATTCATGATGTCAGATGAAAATGAAAAGTCAGTTTAGAGGCAGAGCAACGTAATTATTTTTTTTTTGCAAAAAATTGTCAGAATAGCGAAACATAAATCAGACTCTGTTTCTTGCAACTCTGAGTTTATATCTCATAGTTTCGAGTTTATATCTTAAAATTAGGGCTGTCAAATGATTAATCGCGATTAATCACATCCAAAATAAAAGTTTATGTTTACATACTATATGTGTGTTTACTTTGTATATTTATTACGTACATATAAATACACACACATGCATGTATATATTAAAACAAAATATTTATATTTATATATATTTATACCGGTATAAAATTTAGATTATAAATAAATATAAATGTTTTAGATATAAATCTAAAATATGTTTCCTTAATATATACATGTATGTGTGTATATTTCTATATACATAATAAATATACACAGTACACAAATATATAGTATGTAAACATAAACTTCTATTTTGGATGCGATTAGTCGCGATTAATCGTTTGACAGCCCTACTTAAAATTCCAAGTCGAGTTTATATATCATAGTTTAGAGTTAAAATTTTTACAATTCCCATCTCACAATTTCAAATTTATTTCACAATTCCGAGTTTACATCTTAGTTCTGAGTTTATATCTCACAATTACAAGTTTATATTTCACAGTTCTGAGTTTATGTTTCAAAATTTCAAGTTTATATCTCACAATTACAAGTTTACATCTCACAATTCCAAATGTATATCTCACAATTTTGAGTCTATATCCCAGTGACGAGTTTATATTTCATAAATCTGAGTTTACATCTCACAATTCCGAGTTTATATCTCACAGTTCCAAATTTATGTCTCACATTTCCGAGTTTATATCTCACCAATGTGAGTTTACATTTCACAGTTCCGAGTTTATATATCTCAATTCCAAATTTATATCTTACCATTCTAATTTTATATCTCACAATTCCAAATTTATATCTCACAATTCCAAATTTATATTTCACAGTTCCAAGTTTATATCTCACAATTCCAAGTCTATATCCCAGTTACAAGTTTATATTTCACAAATCTGAGTTTACATCTCACAATTCCAAGTTTATATCTTACCAATGTGAGTTTATATCTCACAGTTCCGAGTTTATATCTTACAATTATAATTTTATATCTTACAATTATAATTTTATAATTATATTACAATTTTATAAAATATTTCACAATTCCAAATTTATATCTCACAATTCCGAGTCTATATCCCAGTTACGATTTTATATTTCACAAATCTGAGTTTACATCTTACAGTTCTGAGTTTATATCTTACAATTCTGAGTTTATATCTCAAAATTCCAAATTTATATTTCACAGTTCTGAGTTTATATCTCACAATTCCAAGTTTATATCTCCAAAAAGGAAATGTTTATCTTGTAATTGACTCTTTTTTTTCTTGCTATTGTGAGTTTGTATTAAAAAAAAAGTTACAATTGTGAGATATAAAATTAGAATTGCTGGAAAAAAGTCAGAATGAAGTAAAAAGGTACCTTTGAAAAGTTACCTTTGTATTTTATTTTTTTTATTCTGTGGCAGAAACAGACTTCCATGCTGACAAAAATAATGATTTAAAACAAGAACATGTATGAAGATAATTAATAGGTTTAATTTCAGTTTCTCAGATCTTTAAAATGGGGCATGTTTTGTTCCTCTAAGAATAATTGGGATCTATTGTTGGACACAGATATTAAGTTTCATAACATGTGACATTGTCGTGAGCTGTGCACTAGTTTAGCTGAAGCCTTTTATGACTCACTGACACCTGCTGGTTACACCTGTCAGATCAACCTTTATTTACTATAGTGATTGTTTGCATCATGAGACCAGAACGTATATATCTGTCTCAGGATGGCAGTTTGATTTGATTTTAACATGTGCATTGCTAATGAGTTGTTTTGTTTAATGCAAGTCAGTCAGAGAATTGAAAGGAGAATGGCAAACTCTGAGTGTTCAGACAACTAATGAATAAATTGATGATCTCTTATGAAATGAACCCCACACAAGTGCATTTAGGATGCAACCTTAATCTACTTTCTGGAGGAGACGTACTGAATACTGAACACATACGGTTTATCTGGGAGTTAAAAAAGTTCTCAAGCGCATAATGAATGAGTCTCTAATGCATCTGAATCTGCGCTGAGTTGTAGTTTGCTGCAGAATGTGAGCTGTTTACTCTTAGTAATCTTGTTTGAGATCATGAAAGTCTTCATTATGTTTTCTAATGCCTCCCATAGGTTCAGAAAAATAAGTATGGACTTCTAAAATAATTTGCAGTGAGATGTGAGTGTTTGGAGCAGCGCAGCTTGAGAGTTTTATGAATAAATAAAGTACATCTAGGCTGAGCAATGTGGGATTATATATATATATATATATATATATATATATATATATAGTACTCAATGTTTCTCAGCCTCTTTAGTCTTCATGTGATGGCACAAACAATTCACTGAATCAGAGTTTTGAATCAGTTTGAATTAATTCACCATCTGAACCGATCTAAAATTAACTCATCGTTTCATTTTAACTCAAGAGATACTAGTTATACTAGCTTTTAGCAAAGCAAATGGCAGAAAATTAATTTTCAGCTTCAAGAGAGCCAAAAAAATAACTCTAGGGAAGAGCATTTTGGTTAAAAATATGTACTCTGTTCTGTTACTTAATGTATGTTTGAATAAATCTATACTTTTTTTACAGCCACCATTAAAATGTTTATATTTCAGGAACAAATTCTGAATGAACAAATTATTTTTTTATAATTAAAAAGTAATTTAATTACAGTTAAGAAGTGGATATTAAAACTGTTTTATTTGTCATTTAAATGTTGATTATTAAATGAATTAGATTAATTGACTGATTATTAATCTTTTTGTTTTTGAAGATGTTAATAATATTAATTATTATTAATATTATTTTTTTCAGTTCAGTTCAGTTTTAGTCAGTATTGTTGACTTACTACTATATTCATAAACTTCCTGTTTTCATTTAAAGTTGAGTAATTTTGTTTTTATTGGTTTAATGCATTTACAGAAATAATTCATTACTATTATTTTTATTTTTATTATTTATTTATTTATTTATTTATTTTTGCTTATTTTTCTTATTTCATTTTCCTTTTAAAGAAAAAAAAAAAAAACCTTGCCTTAACAACTCCCTAAAATGTAATTTTGGTGCATCACTGCCATATTCATAATTTTCCTTTTTCATTTTAGTTTTAGTTAAATTTTTTTTTGTAATTTTGTAGTGTGTTTTTGTGGTTTTATGAATTTCTAGAAATAATTTTCCTTATTTTATTTTTAATTTAATTATTTTAATTTTAAAGAGAAAAAAAAATAGAAATGTTGCCTTGGCAACTAACTAAAAAATATGTTGGTGCATCTCTGCTATATTTATAATTTTTCTGTTTTCATTATAATTTTAGTAATTTAGTTGTGTGTTTTATTGGTTTTATGCATTTAAAAACATTCCTATTTAGTGTTTGTTATTGTTATTATTAGTAGTTTATCTTATTTTAATTTTAGTTATTTTTTAGTAAAAAGGAAATAGGCTAATGTTGCTTTGGCAGGTAACTAAAATTCATTTTGGTGCATCACTATATTCATAATTTGTCTCTTTTTATTTTAATTTTAGTTTAAATGTGAGTAATTTAACTGTGTGTTTCATTGGTTTATTTCATAAAAAAAGTCAATTTAGAGTTTATTAGTATTATTATATGTTTATTTTATTTTTAGTTTAGTTATTTTCATTGTAAAGACAAACATAGAAATATAAAAATTAATTTAGGTCCATTCCACTCCAAACAAGTTAATTATTAATATGTTATACGTTAATTATTAAACACACAAATGAGTATTTACTGTCATGTTTTTTACTGACATTCAGTAATTCATTCATTTCTACAGAACCACACGCATATGATGCATTTACACTTCTCTTAACTGCATTAGTACTCGTGTGTGTGTGTGTGTGTGTGTGTGTGTGTGTGTGTGTGGCCGTTTTGCCCTCAGCCAGTCTAACACACCTGTCTGTCATCATTTCAGCGTAATGACTCCATTAAACAGCAGTGGCGATGCTTAAATGTAATGGAACATTCTGGATGGAGCTCTAGAGGTGGGCTTTGTGCTGTAGGTTGCAGTCACAGATTGATTGTCTTTTATTTAGAGCATTTTGTCCACATTCACTCTGTTATTTGTTTTATTTGCTGTCAGCTCTGTCTTATATATTATAGATGTTCGCAGCGATCGCATATGCGCGTTGTGGTGCCGTCGGCTCAGGTGTGGATATTCGTCCCCAAAGATGTTTGTCAGTAAGGATTTTGTTTAGAGCAAGCCTTGGGAAAATTAGATGAAGAATATAAACGACCGACGCTTGTGCAGGGAAACCCCTCCAGGTCAAACGATAGAGGACAGGCTGAGCAGGCTGTGTTTCAGATGTGAGGAGTCTGAATAGCGCTGTTAGAGCTGTTGAGTCTTAAGAGTTTGAGCAGAAACTTCTTGCTGTGGTAGAGATAAATTGAAATAAATTGTCCTAGAGAATGAGAATACTGTCATCATTTGGCTTTCTTTTGTGGAACATAAAAGATATTTTGAAGAATTTGGGACTGAGGCTTTCAAACCTCTTAAAAGTGCGAAAACATCATGAAACTTTTATAAAATACTCCATACAACTTGTGCACTGTATATATCTAAATAAATATAAGTCTTCTGAAGTCAGTTGATCAAACAAAGTCATATAAACTAAAAAAAGTAATCCAAAGTAGCAGCTATACATTTTGTAAATGGATCATTAGGCCTGTTTGAAATTTAATCTTTTAAGTGAATCAGTTCAACTTTTAACTGCAGTTTATAATGTAAATAAACATCATAAATATCTTATATGTGACACTGGACCACAAAACCAATCATAAGTAGCATGGGTATATTTGTAGCTTTAGCCAACAATACATTGTATGTGTCAAAATTGTCAATTTTTCTTTTATGCCAAAAATCATTAGGATATTAAGATCAGGGCCCATATGTATAAAACTTCTCAGAAATGCTCTTAAGAACAGTCTTAAGTTTTGACTTAAGTGTCAAAAAATTCTTAGTTAATAGTAGGACTTGTCTAAGAGTAGGAGACTTTTATAAAGAAGCTAAAAGCAACTTTCAGTAAAGTTTAAGTCCGATCCTTAAGTGTTGACTGAGGGGACACTTAAGTGTTGTGAACTAAGGACTACAATGATGTAAACCCAAAATGGCTGCCCTTGACCTCTGAAACTGCCAATAGTGAGCCTGCTCATGTGAAGTCACTGCAGCACAACACCAATTTTATTTGATGCAACTACGATAAAATCATTTCATTAAGACACTATTTAAATTTATTTTTTTTAAAAATGCTTTGCATTGTGCAAAAGCATCACAAATTATTACAGATGCTTTGAAATCCTTTTCTATTGGTATGTCTACTTGTTTACAGTCGGAGCAATGATGTGAACATGAGTTTCATCAACAGCTCCAACTCGAGGAAAGCCCAAGTTGCTTGTTTTTGGTGGCTTGCATTGTTTGACAGTCAGTTGGAAAGTAAATGAACTGCCATATACTAGAGGCTAAATAGTGCCTATAGTAGTAGGAAATTTTACATCTTCAAACTTAATTATAAAAATGTGTTTTTATAAACAAAGAAATGATAAAATTATAAACGCATGTAAAAACAAGAGAGGATCAGTCGAGCAACAAAGTCCATTTCTTAGACAAATTATAGATTCAGAGACTCTCCCACTGATCTATATTTCCATTTAGATCAGTGAACCCACCATTATGATGTCATCTAGCAACATTTAAGGACTATTTTAGTTACTTTCAATTGAAAGCAGTTGGCAACTTTTTTTTCCTCATATTTCGATGGTTTAAGTGAATTTTGGGGTCATAAAAAACCTTCACACATTACTTTTGGCTACTATTGTAGTTGCAGTTATTGCAGTTAGAGCATTGATTTGTAGAGTGGAAGAAATTACATTTCTTTAAAAACATTTTTTTTTAATTAAAAAAAAATTAAAATCTTCACGATCAAGTTTGTATCATTTTATCAACTATCATATCATCATATAACTCCAATACATAATATCTTAATTGTAATGGTGTCTCCCACCATTTTTTTTTTTAAATTTTACTCTGGCTTTATACATGCGGCCCCAGATCAGGGGCCATATGTATAAAGCCGCTCAGAGTAAAATTTTAGTCTTAAGTGTGTCAAAATTCTAAGAATGACATCATTTTACTCTTATTCCTAGACTTAAGAATAAGAGTGATTCATAAAGGTTCCTAAGTGTTAAGACTTGGTCTCAGCTCCTAAATTATTTAAGACAGCTGGAGAGGTCTCCTAAACTAGTTAGGAGTAACAAGATGGCAGAAAAGTGTGGGAGACAAACACTTTACAATTAAGATGTTATGTAATGGAGTTATATGATGATATGATAGTTGATAAAATAATACAAACTTGATTGGGAAGTTTTTTTTTGTTTTGTTTTGTTTTCTATGTTTTTAAAGAAATGTAATTTCTTCCACTCTACAAATCAATGCTCTAACTGCAATAACTGTAACTACAATAGTGGCCAAAAGTAATGTGTGAAGGTTTTTTATGACCCCAAAATTCACTTAAACCATCAAAATATGAGGAAAAAAACACTTACCAGTGTTGCCAACTGCTTTCAATTGAAAGTAGCTAAAATAGTCCTTAAATGTTGCTAGACGATATCATAATCATAAATGGAAATATAGATCAGTGGGAGAGTCTCTGAATCTATGATTTGTCTAAGAAATGGACTTTGTTGCTCGACTTTTGAAAAACAAGTATTAAAGGTGTGAGGAAGTCTCTAAATCTACTGACAATATCACTAAATTGGCAACACTGTCACATTGAGTACAAAATCAGTTATTAATATTTTGTTGATCCTCTCTTGTTTTTACATGTGTTTATAATTTTATAATTTCTTTGTTTATAAAAACACATTTTTATAATTAAGTTTGAAGATGTAAAATTTCCTACTACTATAGGCACTATTTAGCCTCTACTATATGGCAGTTCATTGGCTTTCCAACTGACCGTCAAACAATGCAAGCCACCAAAAACAAGCAACTGTTATGAGGATTGTGGGCTTTCCTGGAGTTGGAGCTGTTGATGGAACTCATGTTGACATCATTGCTCCAACTGTAAACAAGTAGACATACCAATAGAAAAGGATTTCAGAGCATCTGTAATAATTTGTGATACTTTTGCACAATGCAAAGCATTTTTTAAAAAAATGTTTAAATAGTGTCTTAATGAAATTATTTTACTGTAGTTGCATCGAATAAAATTGGTGTTGTGCTGCAGTGACTTCACATGAGCAGATTCACTCTTGGCTGTTTCAGAGGTCAAGGCCATTTTGGGTTTGCATCATTGTAGTCCTTAGTTCACAACACTTAAGTGTCCCCTCAGTCAACAATCGGACTTAGACTTTACTGAAAGTTGCTTTTAGCTTCTTTATAAAAGTCTCCTACTCTTAGAAAAGTCCTACTATTAACTAAGAATTTTTTGACACTTAAGTCAAAACTTAAGACTGTTCTTAAGAGCATTTCTGAGAAGTTTTATACATACGGGCCCTGGTTCCATGAAGATATTTTGTAAACTTCCTACCATAAATATATAAAAATGTAAAATTTTCTCAATATTTAGATTTTTTGCACCCTCAGATTCCAGATTTCAGATGCTCTGCATCTCTGCTAAATAGTGTCCTATCCTAACAAACCATGCATCAAAGGAAAATGTTTATTTAGTTTTCAAATTATGTATAAATCAAAAATTTTTAAAACCCTTATGACTGGTTTTGTGGTCCAGGGTCACATATATTGTATTTATAATATTATCTTGTTCTCAACATAAATATATTATTTGAGTTTTTTTTTGAATAATTATTATTCTTTATGAATGTCTTTCAAAAAATTAGTATTGATTTATTTTGTATTTTGTCAATTTAATGTAATTAAAATTATAAAAAGAGATAAGACTGAGATAAAACAAAAATAAATAAACATATTATTTTTAATAAAAAAAAATACTGATAAATATTACTTTACAATTATAGCATTTATTCATATTTTGATTTTATTTTTTTGTATTTTTATGTTTCATTTAATTTAGTTTTAGTAAAAATATGAATTATTGCCTTGGCAACTAAGTGGTTTAATAGTTTAAAAAATAGTTTTTTCTTTTCTTATTTAAATTAATGTAATGTTTTAATGTTTTTCAATAGTTTTAGTTTCTGATCTGAACTCTAAAGGATAGTGAGTAATGACTACCATATGACTTCAGAATATGGTGCAAAAGCCAAAGCATACCACTTTAATGGTAACTTTAAAGTGGCTAACTTTTTTTTTTCTGAGTTTTATCGTGCTTTTATGTCATTTTTGAAGCTTGAAAGCCTAATCTTTTGTAATTGCATGGAAAACGACAACCAGGACAATGCTTCGAAATGTCTCCTTTTGTGCTGAACAGAGGAAAGAAAATCACACGACTCTGGAGCCATGTGCTGACAGAACTTTTATTTCCGACTGAACTATTCCTTTAAAAATTCAAGCCCTAATGCAGAAAGCCACGGCAGTCAAAGACTTCTAAGGACCGTTTTACAGCATCCACCAAAAAAAGGTTTGGGAAAAAAGCTTTAAACAGCAACTGAGAGATTTGATGGCACAGGAGAAACATCACTAGAGTGACATTTCTTTGTGCAAGCGTCTGCATGTCTGCATATTCATGCCGTGCGAGTTCATGTGATGTTAAAGCGTTGTGCACATATTAACGCAGAGTGAAGGTCGGGGACAGACTTACATGAGCTCCGCTGACATTTGCCTGGCATTTTTGATTCACTGAGGCCTTGTGATAGATCTTCCACGCCTTGTTCTGGACGCAGGTGATTATAGATGACCTGTTTGCTCTTTTGATGTTTTGAAGGTGTTTCCTCAGCAGATTGGATATTAGAGGCTCTAATGTTGCATATATTATTAATGCAGTTTCATGTGTCATCATGTGATGCCCGTCTGTGGCATCAAACGCTCTTCATCTGAAACCTGCTGATTCTGCTCAGTAAAATCCAGGGCTTTGTTTCATGTTCACTCACTGTTCCAGGATCACGCTGACTTTATCTTGTGGAGGAGAGAGACTCCCATCTGTCTGTCTAGTGATCGTACGGAGTCTCTGTGGTGTCATCAGACAGACCTGAACTTTAAAGCGGTCTGAATAAAGCAGATCTGCTAGATATCCGCTGCTCATCTGTTTCCATGTATTCAGGGTCCAAAATGACCTTTTTTCGCACCTTCTAAAGGCGGATGAAAATTTACCAGCCATAAACATGGATATTTTTCATATATATTAGCTTTGGTGGCTTAATATTAAAAATATTCCACGTTGAAGATGTGAATGAACCTGATGAATAAAACAAATTATATTTTTGTTCACTGAGGTTTAAGTAATGGAGACCTATGAATCTTCTTTGATAGATCTGTCTGTTTTGATTCACACTTTTGTTTATATAATTTGATTTAAATCATGTTGCAAATTCTTATTAGTTAGTAGTGTATTAGTGAGTAACTGGAAAAAATGCAATCTGGCACTCCTTGGTTATATCAGAACAACAAAAAAAAACTTTTGTTAATTGCATTTGCCAACCAAAATAGCATAATATTTAATTTACACCAAAGCTGTGGAGAATCGTTTTGGAATTAAATCATATTTCCCTGAATTAAACTGAATTGCAAAGTACCCAAAAGATTCACCTTTTAGAATATCTAAAGCATACAATGACGCATTGCACATGGTGTCATGCCTGAACTGTGAAAGACATGATCATTAATAACAATTATGAAGCCACTAAATATGCGATACACAATAATTAACATGATTAACCTACTCAAACACTCATAATTTAGATGTAAAAGCCCTTTTCATGTTTTCATGTTGGATTCTGGGACCTTTGCTTTACATTTACACTTTGTATTATTGGTTGTATATTGTTAGATCGCTGTCCCCATGCCTAGACAATTAAGATCCAGCCCCGGATGCCAGATCCCATCAGAATATATCAGTTTATCTGGTAACAGAACAGCTTGTCAGCAGAGTAGTCTAATACCCAAACCCTGTTAATAGGAGGTCTTGTCTGGTACCCAAAATACCGTTAGCCAAGAAGTTGACTGAGAAAAAAAAACAGTGAAAATGAAGAGCAGAAGCAGGAGACGAAGTAATGATGGTAAAAAAGGAGCTGAGTTTATTGAATAGTCTTAGTTGCGTATGTCTCAATGCTCAGACTTTGTCTGAAGAACACAAATCCAGCAAGTATTGTTATACCAAACTGCTTCACAACAACATTCCAGAAACCTTGGGTTCCAGAAACCTTGGGTATATATATATATATATATATATATAATAAACAACAACAATAATATAACATAATATAAATGACTAATCAATCAATGAATCAGTGAAATGTATACATGACTACATGATATTTACATGACTATAATGATTATTATAAAATGATAAAACGATAAATAATTATAAATGAATAAAGAATAAGTGAAGAATATAAAAAAGAAAGTAAAACACAACACAAATGTATGGTTGCAAAACACACAATTCGCATTTGATCATCCTCAGATCCTTCAATATTAGATTCTGCATAAGTATGTATTTATTGCTTATATTAAATAATAAACTATTAAATATACTGTATACATGTTATGTATTTTAGATTAAATTGCACGTAATCACAATTAAGCATTACATAATTCTTTCCATACAGGAAATTAGGTTTGTTTATTGATTAATTTGTCAAATTTATATTTAAAAAAATATGAATTACTATATTTAAATTTTTTACCTTTATTTACCGTATATATACTACCAGTCAAAAGTTTGGACACACCCTCTCATTTAATGTTTTTAATGCTTATCAAGGCTACATTTATTTGATCAAAAATACAGAAACAAATGTAACATTGCAAATTGTTATTACAATATAAAATAATGGTTTTTATTTTATTTTAATTTACTTTACAATATAATTTATTCCTGTGATGCAAAGCTGCATTTTCATCAGCTGTTACTCCAGTCTTAAGTGTCACATGATCCTTCAGAAATCATTCTAATATGCTGATTTATTATTAGAATGATCAATTTTGGAAACAGTTGTGCTGCCAAATATTTTTTTGCAACCTGTCATTCTTTTTTCAGGATTCTTTGATGAATAACAAGTTAAAAAGAACAGAATTTATTTAAAATATAAATCTTTTCTAACAATGTTATGCTGTCACTTTTTTTATTAATTTTATACATCCTTGGTGAATAAAAGTATTAATTTCTTTTTTTTTTTTTTTTTTTTTAAAAAAACACTTTTGAACAGTAGTGTATATTGTTAGAAAACCTTTCTATTTTAAATAAGTGCTGTTCTTTTTTTAACCTTTCACTGATAAAAAAAATCCTGAAAAAAAGTATCACAGGTTCCAAAAAAAAAAAGAAAAAAAAAAAAAATTAAGCAGCGCAACTGTTTCCAGAACTGATAATAAATCAGCATATTAGAATGATTTTTGAAGGATCATGTGACACTGAAGACTGGAGTAATGATTCTGGAAATTCAACTTTAATTACAGATATAAATTAAATTTTAATGTATATTAATATAGAAATACATTGATTTACATCGTAATAATATTTCACAATATTACATTTTTTTTCTGTATTTTTGAAAACAAGTGAAAAGAGCCTTGGCTATCTGCTCCTTGTTTTCCAGGCCAGTCCATACCACCCCTTCTAGCCCCTTGGCTATCTGTTCTCTGTGAACATCATTCTAAGCTCAGGGCTGCTGAAAGGGCGCAATCAAACAATCCTACTGACCTTATTGTGTAGTGGTCACTCCTGTCTTCCATCTCTGCTGATGTCTCCACTGCTAAAAGGACATACTATTACAACAAAATGAACAATTCACCTAACTCTTGCATGCTCTTTAAAACATTTTCCTCTCTCCTAGCTTTGTTCTCATCCTCTTCCTCCTTCATCAACTCTAACAGCTGATCTGACTTTGCCACGTTCTTCATTAATAAAATTAAAACCATCAGTGCACAACTTTCCACTCCACAATCTATCAAGCACGTTACCAGCAAACATTCACTCATTCACTTCCTTCTCTTCACTCCCTAAGGCAGAAGTCTCCAAACTCATACTTTCTAATCATCCTACTACTTGTCTGCTTGATCCTATTCCATCTCAATCTCATTCAAGCCATTTCGCCTGCAGTTGTACCTGCACACACTCACATTATTAACTCATCCCTTCACACTGGTGTTTTTTCATCAGCATTTAGACAGGCTCATATAACCCCACTACTTAAGAAAACCATCTTGAACCCATCTCTTTTAGAGAACTACAGACCGGTTTACCTTCTTCCTTTTATTCCAAAAACACTTGAACGAGTTGTGTTCAACCAAGTCTCTACCTTTCTCACATAAAACAATCTCCTGGACAGCAGCCAGTCTGGTTTCAGAAGTGGACATTCAATCGAGACTGCCTTGCTCTCAGTTGTTGAAGCCCTAAGACTGGCAAGAGCAGATTCCAAATCATCAATACTCATCTTGCTGGATCTGTCTGCTGCTTTTGATACAGTTAACCACCAAATCCTCCGGTCAACCCTACTGGAAAAGGGCATCTCAGGAACTGCACTCCAATGGTTTGAGTCTTACCTCTCAGATAGGTCCTTCATAGTATCTTGGAGAGGTGAGGTGTCCAACATCTAACTACTGGAGTGCCTCAGGGCTCTGTTCTTGGTCCGCTATTCTTCTCTGTCTACATGGCATCACTAGGCTCTGTCATACAGAAACATGGCTTTTCATATCACTGTAATGCTGATGACACTCAACTCTACCTCTCATTCCATCCTGATGATCGGAAGATAGCTGTTCGCATCGCAGCTTGTCTAACAGATATTTCTTGTTGGATGTAGAACTATCACCTTCAGCTAAACCTTGCCAAGACCGAACTGCTTGTGTTTCCATCAAACCCATCATTTCATCACAATTTTACCATTCAGTTAGGCACATCAACTATAACTCCTTTAAAAACAGCCAGAGACCTTGGAGTTGTGATTGATGATTAGCTGACTTTCACAGACCACATTGCTAAAACTGCCCGGTCCTGCAGATTTGCTTAATTCAACATCAGGAAATGCAGGCCTTTTCTTTCGCTCCACAACTCCTTGTTCAATCTCTTGTTCTGTCCAGGCTGGACTATTGCAATGCTCTCTTTGCAATAGGTCTTCCAGCCAGTTCTATCGAGCCTTTACAATTGATCCAGAATGTGGCTGCAAGTTTAATTTTCAACAAGCTGAAAAGAACTCACGTCACACCTCTCTTCATCAGTTTGCACTGATTGCAATAGCTGCTTGCATAAAATTCAAGGCATTAATGTTTGCTTACAAAACCACCACTGGCTCTGCACCCCTTTACCTAAATTCACTACTTCAGACTTATATGCCCTCTCAAAGCTTGTGTTTTGCAAGTGAACGGTGCATTATTGTGCCATCCCAAAGAGGCACAAAATCACTTTCACGGACTTTTACCTTAAATGCTCCCTCTTGGTAGAATGACCTACCCAATTCAATCTGAGCAGCTGAGTCCGTAGCCATCTTCAGGAATCGGCTAAAAACACATCTCTTCTGTCTTTATTTGACCTTCTTACTCTATCACTCTCTATTCCATTTCTATTTCTTTTCTTAAAAAAAAAAACTCTATTCTTTTCATATCTTTTCTATATTTTTTCTTTTATTATACAATTAACAAAAAACACTAGCTTGCTCTATTCTTTTTCTATTCTGTCTGTTTTCTTTTTTTAAAACCTTGCTACGTATACTGCATTAAGCTAATATGAGACTTGTCATATCACTTACATAGCATTGCTCTTTTGTTGATTTTGATTGCTTCCGTTGTCCTAATTTGTAAGTCACTTTGGATAAAAGTGTCTGCTAAATGCCTAAATGTAACTGGCTTCTAGATGCTCTTGAATCTCATGTCATGAGCAGTTCATTAGCAGTTTCCCTCATAATGATGTTAGTGTAAATCTGAGCTTAATGAATGTGATGCTGTCAGATGTTACACTCCATTTATAGACACTCTTCTCTCTTTAACTGGCAGAGAAATGTTACTTGACCCTTTTTTATAAACTCAGAGGTACATGCTGAAATGAAAGGACAGCAAGGCCTCTGAATTACACACTTTTACATGCCATTTTTACCAGTTTATTCTCAGTGATTTAAAGAGCATTAAGAGCATCTGTGATTTAATTTTAGTAGCAAAAATTATGTTAAATTTAAGTATTTTTAATAGATGAGTTGATTGTAAACTGATTTTAAAAATGTTCATGGAAGTGTCTGTATGATGTTTTTCCATATATACTGTCACTGTGTAAAAAAAAAAAAAAAAAGATTTTTCAAAGTTACAGATAAGATTATTACATGCTACAAGGAAATTCTGTTTTAGTCTTATGTCAAAATTTTTAATTCGATGTATTACTTACAAATTATTTGTAATTATTTTTATTTTATTATTTTTATTTTTCAGTGTTAAAGTTTTTAAGATAAGTTATAAATCTTAATTTGTACAACTTCAGTGCTCAAAATATATTAAATTTTATGTAGAAATTCACCTAGATTGATAAATGCAATTGCAAAGCATAACTGAATGTGCTAAGGTTGCAGTTTAGTTGAAATGATGATTCCTCTGAGTAAGAAGAATCAGTCTTTAAAGCCATTTCAGAGCAAATATATAAATATTGAGATAATAAATAGTCAAACAGCTGAGCAATATCAAAATTCATGCTCGTGTCAGTGAGCTATCATCTCTATGATCGTGCTCAGATCAGATGCTCTGGAAACACACAAACGAATGTGAAGTTTCACAAGTATTGATTCTCAGCGTGATTCGACGGTTGAGTCTCAGATCAGCGCCGCTGTTTGTCGTTTTGTTGTCATCACACATGAGTGACATTTGGACGAGGCTGCATTCGGTGTGTGCGTGATTGCTGAGAGTGACTGACGCTGATGTAATTACTGTCGAGTGCTGACACCTGTTACTGAGCACAGCGCCGTGTGTTTGCTCATCTCTGCTCCCAGCATGCATCTGAGGAGGAAGAAGATTTATTTAACAGCCCCCCAAAACACCACAACTTCACGATTGTGCACCATTCAGACGTGAATTGGGATTACCTTTTAACGTCTAATCAAATTCTTGAATTTCAGATGTGGTAGCAAACATAATGCAGAACTGCATTACCATTGCACTAGAAGTCTCTGCATTTATTTGATCAAAAATACAGTAAAATAATAATTGTCTTTTTGAATATTGATAAAATGTAATCTATTGCTGTAATCAAAGCTACATTTTTGAGCATCATTATTCCAGTCTTCAGTGTCACATGATCCCTCAGAAATCATTCTAATATGCTGATTTGCTGCTCAAGAAACATTTCTGATTGTTATCATGTATGGACAAGTGCAGCATCTGAATTTCCTTTTGTGTTCTTATGTGAAGAAAGATTTCCAGAATGACATGAAAGTGAGTAAATTATGACAGAATAGCCATTTTCTTACCACCTATTCTTTTCATTCAAATACATATTATCTCCACACACACACACACACTCACACACACACACCCAATCAGTATAAAGTAATGGTCACAATGATGGATACTGTCTTTAGTTTCTAATATTTCGTCCTAATGACCTCCACTGTCTTATTTCATCAGTTCAGCTCATATATCGGTTCAAACTCTCTGCTGGAACAGAAGAGCAGCAGTAAAGGTGAAGTTCATTTATCTTGTATTATAAGACAATATCAAATGCTGCAGTCAGAGGGACTCTATCACAAGTGATTGGATCACAGTGGCCTGATCTCTCACATATTGTTCTGACTCTCCATTGGTCCATCAGGAATGATTTAATAACCTCCACTCTGACATCCAATAACAGCCCTCAAAGAGCACCAGTCACACAATGAAGAGAATCTGTCTGTCTATCTATCTATCTGTCTATCTGTCTATCTATCTGTCTATCTGTCTATCTATTCATCCGTCCATCCATTGTCCATCAATTCATACATATGTCCATCTAATCATCCATGCATCCATCCATTTTTCTGTCAATCCATCCATCTGTTTATCCATCTGTCTGTCTGTTCATCCATTGTCCATTCATCCCTCTATCCTTCCATCCATTCATCCCTCCATCCATTCATCATCTGTACAGTACATCCGTCCATCCATCCGTATATTCGTCTATCCATCATCCATCCATCTGTCTTTCCATCCATCCATCCATCCATTGTCTATTTATCCATTTGTCCATCCATTCATTCATTTGATCATCTATCCATATCCATCGAGCCGTCCATCCATCCATCCATCTGTCATCCATATTCCTTTCATATGTCCATCCATCTGTCATCATCATCCATTCATCCATCTGTCCATCCATTTATTTGTCCATCTTTACTTCTGTCTGTCCATCCATTCATCCATCCATATGCTTGTCAATCCATTGTCCATCTGTCCATTCATTCATTTGTTCATCTATCCTTCTGTTTCTCCATCCATCCATCCATTCATATGTTTGTCAATCCATCATAAATCTGTCTGTGCATTCAATCGTCCATCTATCCAACCATCCATCCATCCATCCATCCATATGTCCGTCCATCCATCCATCCATCCAACCCTCCATCCATCCATCCATCCATCCATCCAACCCTCCATCTGTCTATTTGTCTATCTGTCCATCCATCCATCATCCGTATATCCATCCAATCAATTTAGCAGTTTAGGTAAGAATGGATTTATATTTATAAAGATAAACTCTTCTTTTATATATCTATATATTTGTATAGCTTTTCATTTAGTTTCAGTAACTGGTATTTTGTTGCAGAATATAATAATTTTTTCAACTGTACAAATGTTAGCTGAAAGAAACAAAAGCTAATTTACAGTTATTCATTTGGCATATGCTTTGATCCAAAGCTATTTACACTGTATTTATGTGAAACATTTTATCAGTTCACGCATTCCCTGGAAATCAAAGGACAATTAAAGCAGGGTAAATAATTCAAATAAACCACTAAATACCAACTACTAATCCACAATAGAGTGGAAGAATTTCATCAGCGTTCTTTCATTCTTTGCGAATAGAGCGTGTGACTCCGGCAGCTGGAGTGGAATCTCGTTACTCCGATCGGACCGCTGACTTTTAGAAACTCCTTGTTAAAGCTTGTGGAGAAGCGCTGATAGAAGCGTCTCTCTCTCAGTGGAGCTCATTTCCTCTTACAAGAGCTGTACAAACATGACATTCAGCACTAACAGCCCCTAATAAGGCTCATTCAGGCATCCTGACAGCGTCGGGGCCGCTGGAGTCGTCCGGCGTGTCAGCGCATCCGCAGCTTTCGAGTGGGAGGCCGCGTAGCAAAACCGCCTGCTTGAGGAGAGATACGGCATATTAAGCGTCGGTGTTGTGATGGGAAACGTGCGAGAGAACAATGTAGATTCCTGCTGGAGTGACGCTTTTAACTGCGACGCGTTGGAGAACGGCAGCTTCGGCTGGTTAGTGGGCACTAATGAACTAATGTCAAGTATACCAACGGCGTTATCTTTACAGCTTTGTTAAGACCTCATTATGAAGATATTTGCATAGCGATTCAAAGTGCACTGGATATGACAGCGTAACATGAAAGCAGTTCAATGGGATGCATGTTTGGGTTTGTGTGCATTAGTGCACATGATGACTCGAGTAATGCATTCATAAATGCCCAGATGAGCTGGCCGTGTTTTTATGGAATGCAACTAGAGCACATGATTATGTTGCTTGGAAAGATGTAGGGATGCATGAAATATGTGTTATCTGCACATTTCATTGTGCATGCTGTTTTTCCTTAAGATTAACTTCATGTAAAGGCAAAGGTAAGCTAAACGTAAACACATTTATACATTTAAAATTAATGTCCTTTTTCGAATTGTTGTAATACCTAAATATGCAGCACTTAAACTATTTGTTGTAAGGTGTCTTATTTTACTTATGTATTTAGACAAAAAAAAAAAAGGCTAATATTGGCATTCATCAGTTATTGGCCATAACATGAAAATTAGTATTGGTTTGTTTATATATATTTATAAACGTTTATACAAATACTTTATATATTATATTATATTATATTATATTATATAAAAAGGATCATGTTAGTTATTTATATATTTAGTTTGTCAATGTATTGAATTGGCTTTTACTCTTAAATGTTTGGTTTTCATTTAATTTTAGTTTAACTTTTAAAAATTATGCTTTTGTCATTTCTTTTAAATATTACTATTTGTTTAATTTATTTTATTTTAGTCTTAGATCAGTTTTAGTTATTTATTTATTTCAAGTTGATTTTAGTACACTGTTTAAACATTTAATTGTTTAGTTTGTTTTTAATCATTTATATTTTTTATTTTAGCTTAATTTCAATTAACACAAATGTTTTTAATAGTTTAAGATTTACTTAATGATAATAACACTGATCAGTGCAATACTAACAAGATACCTTGTTTTGTTTTTTTTTGTTTTTTTTTTCTTTCCCAAATTATGACAGAATCATTAATAAAACAATTCCAGAATGCATTGTGAAGATCTCTGTGAAAATATTAATAGATAGCAGATGGAGAATGTCACCAACTTCTGAGCAAAATTGTGTTTGCAAAACCTGGCAGCATGATGCTAAAGTTTTTTTTCGTTTTTTTTTTTTTTTTTCATGTGTGTGTGTGTGTGTGTGTGTGTTGCTAGTTGGTTGAAGTCAAAAGATTCCACCCACAAGTCTCTGATTTCTGGTCCATATAAATATGTATTGATTTGAGGCTCATTCACATCTAGATCACGAACACTGAATATAAGTAACACTAATAACGATGCTTGCTTTAGCAAACACCACTAAATACACTGTAAAGCCACAGGCCAAATTTTATATTTATTCTAAACTTTAAGCTGGAATAAGGCAGAATGTTGCTTTAAAATGTCTTTGATAAGCTCTCGCTGTGCTCATGAGCCTAATTATGCAGATTGTCTTGATCCATAAATTTGACATTTCCAGAAGACTCTCATCTCCTTACATGTGTTTAAATAAACAGTTGAAATCGCTGCACGGCGGCGCTTACTCTTATTCATCTTCTTAATTCACCCTCTTCTTCAAAGCGCCGCGTTTGAAAGCCCTTTCACTGTTTAAGTAACTACGGTTATCCCAGAATCCCTCTTTCATCTGCAGATGAAAAGAGCAAAATGAAGGGCCATTCGCTTTTTACACTTTTAGCTCATTTTTACTCTTCTTTAAAGGAATAGTTCACCCAAAAATGAAAATTTGGTGTTAATTTACTCACTCTCAGGCCATCCTAAGACTTTTTGAGTAGAACTGTAAAGAAGATTTTTAGCTGATACTGTGCTCGTTGGTGTTTCATAACATGTAAGTCAATGGCTACTGGCACTTCACATTCAAAAAAGCACAACTGAGAAACACAAAATTAATATGCATGGCTCCTGACGATATATTGAGGTCTTATGAAGAGAAATGATCAGTCTGTGCAAGAAACTGAACATTATTTCCAACATTATTGCTGTAATCCAGAGCCTCCGGCAGATGGTCCAAAGTGATTCTTTTGAAACGATCCTTTTTAGTGAACTAGTTGAACTGGTTCACCAAAACAGACTGTTTGCAGTTCGAGCAGCATAGATGTACAATTTTTTCAGTCAAAACTCACTGTTAGATGCCTGACAGTCACTCCGACTCGAAACAAGCCTGAAATGATGGGAATCAGAGACTTTGAAGTTGAAGTTGAGAAGTTGAGTTCTTTAGACTTTGGTCATTAGTAAAAGGTAACTTAGTAATACCCCAAATCATGCGAAATCCTCAGGCAAGCATGCATTTTCTTTAAAGAGAATAAAAAAATATTGCGTCATAGGCCACCACAGATAAGATGTTTTTTTTTTTTTTTAGCTGGTTAGCTACATTGATTTTAAAAGGCTTAGAGAGATTTATTTTTAACTGCTTCCTTGAGCATCGCAGCTGCTGTAGCTCCTGTTCTCCTCTATTTCTCCTTTGTTCACGCTTGTTTAATTAGGCTGCTAGTTTGAATGTTTATCGGCACTGAAACCTTCTCCATGGATAAGGGTTGTCTTTAGGATTAGTTGAAGGATGTAGGATGAGTTTTGTATTAATGTCTGTATCAGATCGCTGTGCTCGACTTAACTGGGATTAATTGAGGAACCAGGATCACACACTTAGTGTTTGTGTACAGTAGAGACTTCTTGAGTCATTTGTATGGAAAACTTTCCCACAGAAAGGCTGACGCTCTGTTCAAAGCAGAAGTTAGATTTTTCTTTTAAATTCCTAAACATAACATTTAACTGTGAGAGAACCCTGTTTTTAAAGTCACTTTCAACCTGTATTCTGTTTGACAAACTTCATAAAATCAAAAATGACGAGTTTACTGTTCAATAAATCTGCGTGTTCTTGCTCTGATTCATCAATGCACATTATTCTGAAGAGAAAAACATAAACAAGCGTTCAAAAGTGTGGAGTTAGTCATTTTTTTGTAATATTGTAAAAATGTATTGCAATTTCTAATAACTATTTTCTATGTGAATGTACTTCAAAGCAGACTTCAGTGTCACATGATCCTTCAGAAATCTTTCTAATATGCTGATTTGAAAGGAGCTGTGCTGCTAAATTAAATAAAAATTTAAAATTTAAAAATTAAATACAGAATCTGATGTTCTAAAATAACAAGTGAATTAAGTGATATATAGTAAAATAATAAGTGAACTACAAATCCCATGATTGTAATCAATAATTAAAATTGACATTTATAACAAAATAATTTTTCTTAAATGTTAAACTTTGCAAACTTTTACTTTGCTTTTTGTGATTTTTATATATATATATATATATATATATATATATATATATTATTGTTTAACATAATTTTTTTCTGATGTCTTGTGATTTATGTTCCAATTGTAACAAACCACCCCTCAGGATCATGGGTAATGTAATTCTTCATTAGGAATTTGGTAATTCATGTTGGTAATTAAAATTAAAATATTTTCCCGTTCATTTTCTCCATAAGGATTTAAAAATAATCGTTCAGTAAATAGTTTCAAGCCATGAGCCAAACTAAGCAGCTCCAATACTGATTTTGGAGTATAACATATATTTTAAATATATGTAGTTCTTTAATTATTTCTTCATTAGGACTTTGGAAATTAAACACTATCCACCTTATTTTTCCAGAGCGGCCATTTGTAAATTTTATGGGTCTGGTTTCTGGTCTCGTCTGCTTTTAGCAATTTTTATCTGTACAAAACAGCTTGTTTTGCTGTTTGATATTGCAAACTGGTGTGTCTTACCATATTGTAATGTAAGTAGTTGTAGCATGCACTTAACGTCAAATCATAATTTATGGCTTATGATTTATGGGTGAATATATGGCAGATGTCAGCGTTGATTGACAGGTCAAAAGTGTACAGGTTGAATTTATGGGTGGATTTATGGGGGTATCTGTCCTCTGTCACCCAGGCTGTCATGTCAGTCAGGGATGACATGGCCCTAGTGACATGGCAGTTGGGGGTGTGTGTTTGTAAATCAAAAGATCAAGACAATTGATAGGACTGCCTTTCTGAAGTTTTATCTCTCACCACTGTGCTCACCCCCCTGATGTTTTATGGAGTTCCTTCTCCTTCCCGAACCTTTTACTCTCAGTTGGAACCCCCCGGCCCCCCTCAAACCTGAACCTTTTGCTCGCTAGTAGCCTGGAGATGTCTACGCATCTCATGAATGAGTCTATCATGTGTTCTCACCTCAACATGGTGTCTGCTGTTTTATTAAAGTTTTTTTTTTTTGTTGTTGTTGTTTTTTTTTACATAGTAACAATGAAAAGCAGTGATATATTTAAAACAAAAATGTATCAGACATGATCGTTAAGCAGTAACAAATATCTATCACACAAAGGTTAGAGTTTGTTACAAGAGAAATAAAAGAAAATAAGTCAAACCGTTAATGGCCATACCTCTCAGCTCATTGTCTAAACTTAGAATGAAGATGTCAATACGTGCGCAGCGGTCAAACAACAGCATATTAAGCTATGTTGTAGTCTAGCATTACTGGTAGACATTTAAAGAAAATAAAAACAGAGTTCTGCATCTTATGCAGATCTAAACCAAAAATGTGTCACATACTATAGTTAAGCATTGCCAAAATGTATCAGACACTGTGTTAAACAAAGGCATACACTAGTTGTCAAAATCTTGTAGTCTAACATTACAGTTTTTTTTAAAAAAAAGGTAGAGTTTGTACAAAAAAACATCAGACGAGAACATTAAGCAAAAGCATAAGCTAGCTAGGCCTACTTGTCAAAACTTACATTGTATTCTTATGTATTCTTATGTGGTAATTCTTAACTGATTAATGCATTCTGCCTGTTTTTAATATTAATACAAGTAGTTTTTTTTTTTTTTTTTATGAAAGATTATGAAAACAGAGTGATAGAAATATGTTGTTTTTTTCTTTGTTAGTGGAAAATGTTTATTCCAGTTGGTTGTGTACACTTTAACACTTTATTTATCCCCTTTTTAATTTCTGCCAATCTTAGAATTAATGCAAGTAGTTTTTACTTTATAGCGCATAACATCTTTTCCTTTTTAAACAAATGTCACCTAGGTCACAGGAAAAAAAAAATCTTTGTTTTATTTCATTTTATTTAGTTATTTACACTTAATATGATTATTTCTTTAATCTGTCTTTGTTTTTAGAACTCATGGCCTGCTATATCAGTTTAAATGGACATCTGTATGCACAGGTTTGTAGTTAAATCTCAAGAGAATGAAGGCAATAGAAACATAAGAGGATCCCTCTTTGATTTTCAAGCTGTAAGACTTGTGGACTGTTAGTTAAAACACATACACGGCTGTGTAGTTAAATGTCTAAACTTAACAACAGTATAGGAAATGCTAATATCTTGAATCACTATCAAGCAGTGCTACGATATCAGAGAGAGGGTAGTGACAGGGGTGCAGAACCGGTGACTCATTAATATCAGATCAACTTTTTTATATTGTTGTGAAAGAGTTTGGTATAAAAATGTTTGTTGGATTGGTGTTCTTCAGACAATGTCTGACCATTGAGACATACACAACCAACATTATTCAATAGTCTCCTGTTTACTGTCATTAAATCGTCTCCTGTTTCTGTTCTTCACCTTTATTTGTTTTTGTTTTTTTTCCTCAGTCAACTTCGAGAGAGGCTGGTGAGGGTCTATGATTACTGATGCATTCCTATCAGATCACCCAAAATTGTAAAAACTTTCTGGGAGTCGCGACTTATTTAATAAGTTTTGAGGGTCTGGCATTTTACACATTTTTGTGGTGTGTCATATAATGTTCAGCAGGATCTGTGATCAAAAGAATAACCATTCCATACTTTTTTGGTATTCACTTGTGAGTGCAGCTGGGTCATCTCTTGTCATGAGCTTTGCCAGCAGTTTAGCAAAAATGTTCAGTGTCTGGTCAAAGGATGTATACTGAACTTTTTTATGACACACAGCAGGGATCTGCTTAGGTCATCTGGTGACTTGTTAGGTAATGTTTAGGAAGAAAATATTTTATACTAAGAAAAAGCCGGGATAATTATAATGTGGATTTGGTGAATGTGGTTTTAAACCGATGTTCAGAATGAGATTAGATAGATAAAGAAGACAAGTACTAAACTTAAATGGGGACAAAGATGGTCTATGCCTAACAAAAGGTCTATGCTGTTGGAATATTTTGTTCATTTGGTTACATTCACTTTTCCAAGCCTCAACTCATACTCAAATGCAAAAACAAAAACATTAAAACTCAAATGCAAAAGCAAAAACATAAAAACTAAAACTCAAAAGCATAAGCAAAAACAAAAACATAAAACTAAAATTCAAAAGCGAAAAACATAAAAACTAAAACTCAAACGCATAAGCAAAAACAAAAACATAAAACTCAAAAGCGAAAAACATAAAAACTAAAACTCAAATGCAAAAGCAAAAACATAAAAACTAAAACTCAAATGCAAAAACAAAAACATAAAACTAAAATTCAAAAGCAAAAAAACCATAAAAACTCAAACGCATAAGCAAAAACAAAAACATTAAAACTCAAATGCAAAAACATAAAAACTAATACTCAAACGCATAAGCAAAAACAAAAACATAAAACTCAAAAGCGAAAAACATAAAAACTAAAACTCAAATGCAAAAGCAAAAACATAAAAACTAAAACTCAAATGCAAAAACAAAAACATAAAACTAAAATTCAAAAGCAAAAAAAAACATAAAAACTCAAACGCATAAGCAAAAACAAAAACATTAAAACTCAAATGCAAAAAACATAAAAACTAATATTCAAAAGCGAAAAACATAAAAACTAAAACTCAAATGCAAAAACAAAAACATAAAACTAAAATTCAAAAGCAAAAAAAAAAAAACATAAAAACTCAAACGCATAAGCAAAAACAAAAACATTAAAACTCAAATGCATAAAAACATAAAAACTAAAACTCAAACGCATAAGCAAAAACAAAAACATAAAACTCAAAAGCGAAAAACATAACTAAAACTCAAATGCAAAAGCAAAAACTAAAACTCAAACGCATAAGCAAAAACATAAAAACTAAAACTCAAATGCAAAAACAAAAACATTAAAACTCAAATGCAAAAACATAAAAACTAATACTCAAAAGCGAAAAACATGAAAACTAAAACTCAAATGCAAAAACAAAAAACATTAAAACTAAAATTCAAAAGCAAAAAAACATAAAAACTCAAATGCAAAAACAAAAACATTAAAACTCAAACACAAAAACATAAAAACTAAAACTCAAACGCTAAAAAAAAAAAAAAAAAAACTTAAAACTCAAACGCAAAAGCAAAAACTCACTCAAACGCAAAAGCAAAAACATAAAAAAAACTAAAACACAAATGCAAAAAGAAAAACATTAAAAAAAAAAACTAAAACTCAAACGCAAAAGCATAAAAACAAACAAGCAAAAAAAAAAAAAAGATCTCTTATACAAACCTTTTACAAATAAAAACTTTAGCATCATATCTCCACAAGATAAAAAATATTATTATTAACCATGTTGTTTAAAAGCTGCTTATTTATTTTTACACTATAATTTCTATTTTATTACAATAAAAAAACAACAGGGGTCTTTATAGTTTTATTTTACTAAGATTTGATCAAATAATTGATATAAGAAACAAGCAACTATTCGCTAAGTCCATCTGATGTGTCTGATGTGTTAAGCTGTTATGTAAAATATATGTAAAAGTAGTTCAAAATAGTTACAAAAAAAAAAAAAGATCTTTTTATCTTTCATGTAGGATTCATGAACACATTCAGTTGGTTTTGTAACAGAATCCTGACAAAGTTCTACTAAAATCGTATCTTTAAGCTAAAACACTCACAGCTCTCTCATGCATGCATTGTTTTATCATTTAGCAGTAGCTGAGATCCCTGAGGGAGTTATTTTCGTATAACTCGTATTGGTTTTAAAACATGTAAACCAGTTAGGTTAACAGGACTTAACTAAATACTTTCAAAATCCTTCATCAGTTGAATTACGATGACAATAATTTATTTCTATAGCACAGCCGACTTACTGTGGGGATTGTTCTGAGAATAAATACACATTTAAAACCATAACAAGATAGTTTAATAGCTATGATACAGAATTGAGATCAAAGCTATGCATAGTTATGACAGGAAAAATTGGCATCTAACACCAGGTTGGAAAGTTGTAACTGTATTTGAATTACACCTTGTTTTCTCTAATTAACTAATTACAATTACATTTATTTTGTTGAAGCTAAAAAAAATAGACATGAGCTAACAATCGTTAAACATAGAACTCAACAAACATACCCCTTTGGACCATAAAAATGGCTGTCTAACACAACACACATTCTCCAGAACGCGGACTGACGATGGGGCTCGTTATTTCATGATGAATATAGACTGAAAATTCAGACAACCGCAGCAGAACTTGATTGGCTTTTTCTTAAGTTAAAGACAATTGTTTGATTTCAAGAGCACACAACAAAAAAAGCCTAATGCTATTTGACAAGATCCATTACAACATACACATCAAATCTGTTTTAGCATACGTATATCATATTGTGTGTATTATATAATAACATGGTTTACCCAAAATATCTTTTTACAAAGATGTTAAGTTGAACACGTATATTTAATACTTCGTTCAAATGCTGTACACTTTCAGCTCAGGGAACTACAATACCCAACATACACCTCAGACTTCAAACAAAGACTTCGGGAGTCCCTACCGCAAAATACTCACACATGGCAGTGCTCTAAATCGCTGGACTCCTGATCATATGTATGCTCAGCCTATATAAAATCACTTACGTTTCCACACACTGTTTGTGAAGTATACACTCCTTCTGTGTTGTGATGTTACGAAAACCTTTTTGTGATCTGTGTCAGTGATGCAAAGTCCGAATCTTTTGTGCAAAATGACTCATTTGAGCAGTTCGGTTCAATGAACCGATTCAAAGAACCAACTGATCGGCTCCTTAAGTGATGTCAGTACACATTTCTTTTAAAAAAAAAACTCAGGGTTATTTTATATCAATGAAATCTTTAAATAAAGTTAGCTGTGTGAATGCGTTTTGCTGATTAATGCCTTTTATTAATTTAAGTTAATTATGTTTTTGGTCGCAGGTTCATGCACAGATCCTTCATTGTTTGTTTGTTTAGCTAAATATTAGTGTTAGTCAGCTGCAAAAAGTGTCAGACATAAAGTTTATACGTATTTTTTTTACAGGTTTTGGGTAGTTGGGTGCAAAAGGTGAAAACTTGTGGCAGACTTGAGCATTACCCAAACACTCAACAACGTCATCTTTTAATAAAATGTTCCATTGAGTGTCAAAACTACAAATTATGTAACAATGTTCATTAAAACTAATGATAAGTAACAACACATCCGTGCTAGGTACACTTACAATTGTCAGATATCATGACTTTACCCGCGCTAGTGCACTAGGCCTCATCACACCATTGTGAGATATAAACTGCAAAGTTTTTATTGTGTTACTCTTTGAAACCAGAACAATTTTATGTTTCTGTGACTGTGCTCGCTCTTTCTGACTGAATTTATTTACCACAGTTTCACAATCCTTATTTGACCATTGAATTGTAATTGTTAGGCCTTACCCTAATGGCATTATAGATTTTGTTTCCTAGATTTGCAGTCATGTTAGCAGACCCCTTTTTTGTTCGTATAATTCAACATTTCTGTGAATTTGTTTGATTTGCTTCAATATTTAGCTCGTCTTCATTCGAGGCGTTTACGTTACATTATTGTATTAAACTGGTTTATATCAGATTTAAGATGCAAGATTGTTGGGTTTATGTTTATTACATTGATTTTTAAAACAGTGTATAAGCTATGCATAGTTTGCAAAAGCAACCGGTGATAATTTGAGAGATAATTTAACGCTGTACACGTTTTATGACTGTTAGAGGCGTTACGTTGTTTGACACACCCCCCCAACCTACATTCAGAATTTGGTATTTAAATAAGGTTTAGGGACAGTCAGTTTTACGCGGGATGACATTTTCTAGCTCTAGCTCCAGTCACTCCTGAAACAAGAGCTATGTCTTTAACACCATCAAGAAGTTTTGTTAAAATGGGTGAAGATAAGCACCCGGAAACACGCGGCCTGACAAAGATTCTCAATGGAAATGAAGATTTTGTGAAACAAGATTTCTCACTGTCTGATGGTCGCGTCGGAAGATTTCTTTTCGACAAGATGGCGAAAACTGTAAAAGTTTATGTTTTTGATTATGACGAAGAATACTATACAACACATAAAACCGAATGTAGCTACCTGCTTTTGACCGCCATAGATTGGACATACTTCTACAATCAAATTTGGGGAGAATTAAATTTTGGAAAAATCAGGTGTGTTTATCATTGGGATGCTGCCACAGATGGTATGCGGTACCGTGCGGCAACGCAGCCAGAATACATATCCATATCAGCCTGTTGGAACAAAATGCATCACGATCAAAATTATCTCATGCAGGCCAATAAACGTCGGGAGGAATCTAAAACAAACTTTTTGTCTCAAAGCAGCGACGAGTCTGACTCTGATGAGCTAGACTCTGATGATGAGTATGACACGGTCTTCCCTATTCCTGATGACAACCCTTTTGGATGCTGCAAAACAAATCTTTATTTCGAGAAGAGCGACGTACCTACTTTGCACACCATTTTCTCAACAATAGACAAGCTGTTTCAGTCAAGTCTTGTCTAGTCAATGTCTTAAGACATTGCATATTCTGAACAATACCCTGAACAACCCCTTACACCACACAACAGGGGTGAGGAAGGGTCTGATCTGTAAAACCAACAATGACATGCCTGTTCAACTCTGCAGTTGAGGCGTTCTGGACATCAGAGCAACCGCAAGATTTGTTGATCAAAAGTTGAAGAAAACTTTAATTGTAATTGAAATTCCACAAGAGCATTGTGGATTAAAACGATCAATCCAGATTTGAGGTAACAACGACAACCTTCTACATTGTTTATGGGACAACGTTTATGTCTTGGAAAGAATTTTATTCTGAAAAAGTCACCTGATGATGCACGAAAGCTGATAGAGCACGGATGGTGTTCTGGCTCTGGTGCGGTTAAGCAACACGTGTGCGACTGTGCTGCAGGAAAAATGTGTTGTAAAGGACGTTGTAGACCATATGTTTAAAAACTTTACAGAGGACAAATGATCGGCCTGATGTGTAAGATCATTGGAGCGGCATGTGATCCAAATCAGGATTGCACCCGGGATAACAAACGTTAAACAAATCTCAAGAACAAAATGAAAATTGTAAGATTTTATCATCAGCAGAGAGAGAATCTACGTGGATGTGGATGTGATGTCTGAATGTGAGGATGACATGGACATTAATGAGGTTCTCTGTTTGTGTTCGTTTGTAACAGACTTATGTGCATTGCTGGTTTCAAAAATTGTGCATCTATGACATGTGAAATTGTTGAATCGCTGGTTGATTTCATATTAGAGTGAAACATTTCAACCTGCAGCGATTTTCTTTTCTGGCTAGACCATATGTAATGTCATTTCTACCGTTTCTTTGTAATGGCAAACAATTTTCTTCACTACTTCAGTGTATGAATGTATATTCACAATATAAATTGTAAAAAATAAAATATTGTCTCACTCATTATCCTTTTCTCTGAGTGCGTGTTTTTTTTTTTTTTTTTATTTGTAATGATTTGCATATGCTTTTATCCTAAGCGACTTTCAAATTCTTTTTCTAAGTGTAATAAACATAAACCCAACAATCTTGCATCTTAAATCTGATATAAACCAGTTTAATACAATAATGTAACGTAAACGCCTCGAATGAAGACGAGCTAAATATTGAAGCAAATCAAACAAATTCACAGAAATGTTGAATTATACGAACAAAAAAGGGGTCTGCTAACATGACTGCAAATCTAGGAAACAAAATCTATAATGCCATTAGGGTAAGGCCTAACAATTACAATTCAATGGTCAAATAAGGATTGTGAAACTGTGGTAAATAAATTCAGTCAGAAAGAGCGAGCACAGTCACAGAAACATAAAATTGTTCTGGTTTCAAAGAGTAACACAATAAAAACTTTGCAGTTTATATCTCACAATGGTGTGATGAGGCCTAGTGCACTAGCGCGGGTAAAGTCATGATATCTGACAATTGTAAGTGTACCTAGCACGGATGTGTTGTTACTTATCATTAGTTTTAATGAACATTGTTACATAATTTGTAGTTTTGACACTCAATGGAACATTTTATTAAAAGATGACGTTGTTGAGTGTTTGGGTAATGCTCAAGTCTGCCACAAGTTTTCACCTTTTGCACCCAACTACCCAAAACCTGTAAAAAAAATACGTATAAACTTTATGTCTGACACTTTTTGCAGCTGACTAACACTAATATTTAGCTAAACAAACAAACAATGAAGGATCTGTGCATGAACCTGCGACCAAAAACATAATTAACTTAAATTAATAAAAGGCATTAATCAGCAAAACGCATTCACACAGCTAACTTTATTTAAAGATTTCATTGATATAAAATAACCCTGAGTTTTTTTTTTAAAAGAAATGTGTACTGACATCACTTAAGGAGCCGATCAGTTGGTTCTTTGAATCGGTTCATTGAACCGAACTGCTCAAATGAGTCATTTTGCACAAAAGATTCGGACTTTGCATCACTGACACAGATCACAAAAAGGTTTTCGTAACATCACAACACAGAAGGAGTGTATACTTCACAAACAGTGTGTGGAAACGTAAGTGATTTTATATAGGCTGAGCATACATATGATCAGGAGTCCAGCGATTTAGAGCACTGCCATGTGTGAGTATTTTGCGGTAGGGACTCCCGAAGTCTTTGTTTGAAGTCTGAGGTGTATGTTGGGTATTGTAGTTCCCTGAGCTGAAAGTGTACAGCATTTGAACGAAGTATTAAATATACGTGTTCAACTTAACATCTTTGTAAAAAGATATTTTGGGTAAACCATGTTATTATATAATACACACAATATGATATACGTATGCTAAAACAGATTTGATGTGTATGTTGTAATGGATCTTGTCAAATAGCATTAGGCTTTTTTTGTTGTGTGCTCTTGAAATCAAACAATTGTCTTTAACTTAAGAAAAAGCCAATCAAGTTCTGCTGCGGTTGTCTGAATTTTCAGTCTATATTCATCATGAAATAACGAGCCCCATCGTCAGTCCGCGTTCTGGAGAATGTGTGTTGTGTTAGACAGCCATTTTTATGGTCCAAAGGGGTATGTTTGTTGAGTTCTATGTTTAACGATTGTTAGCTCATGTCTATTTTTTTTAGCTTCAACAAAATAAATGTAATTGTAATTAGTTAATTAGAGAAAACAAGGTGTAATTCAAATACAGTTACAACTTTCCAACCTGGTGTTAGATGCCAATTTTTCCTGTCATAACTATGCATAGCTTTGATCTCAATTCTGTATCATAGCTATTAAACTATCTTGTTATGGTTTTAAATGTGTATTTATTCTCAGAACAATCCCCACAGTAAGTCGGCTGTGCTATAGAAATAAATTATTGTCATCGTAATTCAACTGATGAAGGATTTTGAAAGTATTTAGTTAAGTCCTGTTAACCTAACTGGTTTACATGTTTTAAAACCAATACGAGTTATACGAAAATAACTCCCTCAGGGATCTCAGCTACTGCTAAATGATAAAACAATGCATGCATGAGAGAGCTGTGAGTGTTTTAGCTTAAAGATACGATTTTAGTAGAACTTTGTCAGGATTCTGTTACAAAACCAACTGAATGTGTTCATGAATCCTACATGAAAGATAAAAAGATCTTTTTTTTTTTTTGTAACTATTTTGAACTACTTTTACATATATTTTACATAACAGCTTAACACATCAGACACATCAGATGGACTTAGCGAATAGTTGCTTGTTTCTTATATCAATTATTTGATCAAATCTTAGTAAAATAAAACTATAAAGACCCCTGTTGTTTTTTTATTGTAATAAAATAGAAATTATAGTGTAAAAATAAATAAGCAGCTTTTAAACAACATGGTTAATAATAATATTTTTTATCTTGTGGAGATATGATGCTAAAGTTTTTATTTGTAAAAGGTTTGTATAAGAGATCTTTTTTTTTTTTTTGCTTGTTTGTTTTTATGCTTTTGCGTTTGAGTTTTAGTTTTTTTTTTTAATGTTTTTCTTTTTGCATTTGTGTTTTAGTTTTTTTTATGTTTTTGCTTTTGCGTTTGAGTGAGTTTTTGCTTTTGCGTTTGAGTTTTAAGTTTTTTTTTTTTTTTTTTTAGCGTTTGAGTTTTAGTTTTTATGTTTTTGTGTTTGAGTTTTAATGTTTTTGTTTTTGCATTTGAGTTTTTATGTTTTTTTGCTTTTGAATTTTAGTTTTAATGTTTTTTGTTTTTGCATTTGAGTTTTAGTTTTCATGTTTTTCGCTTTTGAGTATTAGTTTTTATGTTTTTGCATTTGAGTTTTAATGTTTTTGTTTTTGCATTTGAGTTTTAGTTTTTATGTTTTTGCTTATGCGTTTGAGTTTTAGTTTTTGCTTTTGCATTTGAGTTTTAGTTATGTTTTTCGTTTTTGAGTTTTATGTTTTTGTTTTTGCTTATGCGTTTGAGTTTTAGTTTTTATGTTTTTATGCATTTGAGTTTTAATGTTTTTGTTTTTGCTTATGCGTTTGAGTTTTTATGTTTTTTTTTTTTTGCTTTTGAATTTTAGTTTTATGTTTTTGTTTTTGCATTTGAGTTTTAGTTTTTATGTTTTTCGCTTTTGAATATTAGTTTTTATGTTTTTTGCATTTGAGTTTTAATGTTTTTGTTTTTGCTTATGCGTTTGAGTTTTTATGTTTTTTTTTGCTTTTGAATTTTAGTTTTATGTTTTTGTTTTTGCATTTGAGTTTTAGTTTTTATGTTTTTGCTTTTGCATTTGAGTTTTAGTTTTTATGTTTTTCGCTTTTGAGTTTTATGTTTTTGTTTTTGCTTATGCGTTTGAGTATTAGTTTTTATGTTTTTGCATTTGAGTTTTAATGTTTTTGTTTTTGCTTATGCGTTTGAGTTTTTATGGTTTTTTTGCTTTTGAATTTTAGTTTTATGTTTTTGTTTTTGCATTTGAGTTTTAGTTTTTATGTTTTTGCTTTTGCATTTGAGTTTTAGTTTTTATGTTTTTCGCTTTTGAGTTTTATGTTTTTGTTTTTGCTTATGCGTTTGAGTTTTAGTTTTTATGTTTTTCGCTTTTGAATTTTAGTTTTATGTTTTTGTTTTTGCTTATGCTTTTGAGTTTTAGTTTTTATGTTTTTGCTTTTGCATTTGAGTTTTAATGTTTTTGTTTTTGCATTTGAGTATGAGTTGAGGCTTGGAAAAGTGAATGTAACCAAATGAACAAAATATTCCAACAGCATAGACCTTTTGTTAGGCATAGACCATCTTTGTCCCCATTTAAGTTTAGTACTTGTCTTCTTTATCTATCTAATCTCATTCTGAACATCGGTTTAAAACCACATTCACCAAATCCACATTATAATTATCCCGGCTTTTTCTTAGTATAAAATATTTTCTTCCTAAACATTACCTAACAAGTCACCAGATGACCTAAGCAGATCCCTGCTGTGTGTCATAAAAAAGTTCAGTATACATCCTTTGACCAGACACTGAACATTTTTGCTAAACTGCTGGCAAAGCTCATGACAAGAGATGACCCAGCTGCACTCACAAGTGAATACCAAAAAAGTATGGAATGGTTATTCTTTTGATCACAGATCCTGCTGAACATTATATGACACACCACAAAAATGTGTAAAATGCCAGACCCTCAAAACTTATTAAATAAGTCGCGACTCCCAGAAAGTTTTTACAATTTTGGGTGATCTGATAGGAATGCATCAGTAATCATAGACCCTCACCAGCCTCTCTCGAAGTTGACTGAGGAAAAAAAACAAAAACAAATAAAGGTGAAGAACAGAAACAGGAGACGATTTAATGACAGTAAACAGGAGACTATTGAATAATGTTGGTTGTGTATGTCTCAATGGTCAGACATTGTCTGAAGAACACCAATCCAACAAACATTTTTATACCAAACTCTTTCACAACAATATAAAAAAGTTGATCTGATATTAATGAGTCACCGGTTCTGCACCCCTGTCACTACCCTCTCTCTGATATCGTAGCACTGCTTGATAGTGATTCAAGATATTAGCATTTCCTATACTGTTGTTAAGTTTAGACATTTAACTACACAGCCGTGTATGTGTTTTAACTAACAGTCCACAAGTCTTACAGCTTGAAAATCAAAGAGGGATCCTCTTATGTTTCTATTGCCTTCATTCTCTTGAGATTTAACTACAAACCTGTGCATACAGATGTCCATTTAAACTGATATAGCAGGCCATGAGTTCTAAAAACAAAGACAGATTAAAGAAATAATCATATTAAGTGTAAATAACTAAATAAAATGAAATAAAACAAAGATTTTTTTTTTCCTGTGACCTAGGTGACATTTGTTTAAAAAGGAAAAGATGTTATGCGCTATAAAGTAAAAACTACTTGCATTAATTCTAAGATTGGCAGAAATTAAAAAGGGGATAAATAAAGTGTTAAAGTGTACACAACCAACTGGAATAAACATTTTCCACTAACAAAGAAAAAAACAACATATTTCTATCACTCTGTTTTCATAATCTTTCATAAAAAAAAAAAAAAAAACTACTTGTATTAATATTAAAAACAGGCAGAATGCATTAATCAGTTAAGAATTACCACATAAGAATACATAAGAATACAATGTAAGTTTTGACAAGTAGGCCTAGCTAGCTTATGCTTTTGCTTAATGTTCTCGTCTGATGTTTTTTTGTACAAACTCTACCTTTTTTTTAAAAAAAACTGTAATGTTAGACTACAAGATTTTGACAACTAGTGTATGCCTTTGTTTAACACAGTGTCTGATACATTTTGGCAATGCTTAACTATAGTATGTGACACATTTTTGGTTTAGATCTGCATAAGATGCAGAACTCTGTTTTTATTTTCTTTAAATGTCTACCAGTAATGCTAGACTACAACATAGCTTAATATGCTGTTGTTTGACCGCTGCGCACGTATTGACATCTTCATTCTAAGTTTAGACAATGAGCTGAGAGGTATGGCCATTAACGGTTTGACTTATTTTCTTTTATTTCTCTTGTAACAAACTCTAACCTTTGTGTGATAGATATTTGTTACTGCTTAACGATCATGTCTGATACATTTTTGTTTTAAATATATCACTGCTTTTCATTGTTACTATGTAAAAAAAAACAACAACAACAAAAAAAAAAAACTTTAATAAAACAGCAGACACCATGTTGAGGTGAGAACACATGATAGACTCATTCATGAGATGCGTAGACATCTCCAGGCTACTAGCGAGCAAAAGGTTCAGGTTTGAGGGGGGCCGGGGGGTTCCAACTGAGAGTAAAAGGTTCGGGAAGGAGAAGGAACTCCATAAAACATCAGGGGGGTGAGCACAGTGGTGAGAGATAAAACTTCAGAAAGGCAGTCCTATCAATTGTCTTGATCTTTTGATTTACAAACACACACCCCCAACTGCCATGTCACTAGGGCCATGTCATCCCTGACTGACATGACAGCCTGGGTGACAGAGGACAGATACCCCCATAAATCCACCCATAAATTCAACCTGTACACTTTTGACCTGTCAATCAACGCTGACATCTGCCATATATTCACCCATAAATCATAAGCCATAAATTATGATTTGACGTTAAGTGCATGCTACAACTACTAATGTATTATCTTAATTATGAGCACATTGGTTTGTAGCGCAAACAATTTTACCGTTTACTGCACTTTATTTTTCTGGTTACTTCCCTACATTGACTAATGAACCGGAAGTCTTGCACATTCACAGAAAACAGCTTACTTCTGCTTTGAAAAATAAGGTGAATAAAAAAGTGAATTTGAAGTGAAATTGTGGCTTCAGGAGAAGCATATATCATCACTTACCCTCACATCTTGGATGAGTCTTGAAAGCTTTATATTTTATCGTTAAGAATCAGTTTCTGTATGGAGAAAATTAATAGGACTTTCACATTCCAAACCGAAATGTTACACTTTCATGCTCTGTTATCAGTCACTCCACCAAACAACTGACTGATTCTCCTGGTGAAGTCGGCAATAACCATCCAGAAACCTCCTTCAGCAGAAAGTAGAACGCTGGATCTGATAGAGCTTAATATAACAGGAGGCCAAACACGAGGTCAGTCTCTCTTGATGTTTTTTCATCAGTCACGTTGTTCGCTGCTGAATTATGGGGTGTTTTGGAGCAGGAAGAGAGAAAGCAGAATATTTTCTTACATCTGTCTGTACTGTGAACTGTAAAATAAACATCTAGAGAGAAGAAAATCAGAGAGATCAGCTGGTGGGCTCTTATGCCTCGAGGCCTTTAAGAAACCAGCTAGCAATGCTGTTGCTGTACACAACTGTACAACTGTACTGTAACTCCACAGAGTGACGTATAGACACACAGATGGATAAATAAATAAACAGACGGACAGATAGAAGGAGGTTCAAATGTCACATAAAGACCTGAGAGTTACAGTGGGGCAAATAAGTATTTGATACACTGCCGATTTTTCAAGTTTCCCACTTACAAAGAATGGAAAGGTCTGTAATTTTCATCATAGGTACACCTCAACTGTGAGAGACAGAATCCAAAAAAAAATCCAGAAAATCACAGTGTATGATTTTTAAATAATTAATTTCCATTTTATTGCATGAAATAAGTATTTAATCACCTACCAACCAGCAATAATTCTGACTCTCACAGACCTGTTAGTTTGTCTTTAAGAAGCCCTCCTATCCTCCACTCATTACCTCTATTAATTGCACCTGTTTGAAGTCGTTACCTGTATAAAAAACACCTGTCCACACACTCAATCAATCAGACTCCAACCTCTCCACTATGGGCAAGACCAAAGAGCTGTCTAGGGACAAAATTGTAGACCTGCACAAGGCTGTGATGGGCTACAGGACAATAGGCAACAACTGAAGAAATTCAAGATGACTGTCAGTCTCCCTCGGACTGGGGCTTCATGCAAGATCTCGCCTTGTGGAGTATCAATGATCCTGAGAAAGGTGAGGGATCAGCTTAGAACTACACGGGAGGACCTGGTCGATGACCTGAAAAGAGCTGGGACCACAGTCTCAACGGTTACCGTTAGTAACACACTACACCGCCATGGATTAAAATCCAGCACAGCATGCAAGGTCCTCCTTCTCAAGCCAGCACATGTCCAGACCTGTCTGAAGTTTGCCAAAGACCATCTGGATGATCCCGAGGAGGCATGGGAGAAGGTTGTGTGATGAGACCAAAATAGAACTTTTTGGTATAAACTCCACTTGCCGTGTTTGGAGGAAGAAGGATGAGTACAATCCCAAGAACACCATCCCAACCATGAAGCATGGGGTGTAAACATCATGCTTTGGGGGTGCTTTTCTGCAAAGGCGACAGGACGACTGCACCGTATTGTGGGGGGGATTTATGGGGCCATGTATCATGAGATTTTTGGCAACAACCTCCTTCCCTCAGTAAGAGCACTGAAGATGGGTCATGTCTGGATCTTCCAGCATGACAATGACCCCAAACACACAGCCAAGGCAACTAAGGAGTGGCTCCGTTAGAAGCATTTCAAGGTCCTGGAGTGGCCTAGCCAGTCTCCAGACCTGAACCCAATAGAAAATCTATGGAGGGAGCTGAAACTCTGTGTTGCCCAGCGACAGCCCCAAAACCTGAATGATCTGGGGAAGACCTGTGTGGAGGAGTGGGTCAAAATCCCTGCTGCAGTGTGTGCAAACCTGGTCAAGAACTACACGAAACGTCTGACCTCTGTAATTGTAAACAAAGGTTTTTGTACCAAATATTAAGTTTTATTTATCTATTGTATCATTTCATGCAATAAAATGGAAATTAATTATTTAAAAATCATACAATGTGATTTTCTGGATTTTTTAGATTCTGTCTCTCACAGTTGAGGTGTACCTACGATGAAAATTACAGATCTTTGTAAGTGGAAAAAATTGAAAAATCGTCAGTGTATCAAATACTTTTTTGCCCCACTGTACAAGACTTAACTTTGGTTACTCTTCAAATGTAAAAGATATGTAGCATCAAGATATTACAATAAAAACATCCTTATTCCAAATATAGTCAACATGATAAAGTGTTCACTTTACTTAATTCATCAGATCAGAAAATTACTAGATCACTGCACTCGTGACAATTCATCTTCAACAGTCTTCTTCTGTAGTCTATACTCTGCTGTACATTATGTCACAGATCCAATGGATTTCTTTATAACACCAGTCATGCGTTCAGCAGATACAAGTGTCAGTTTTTTCTCTTCTGTGGAATGTTTGAAACGTGAAACATACTAACTTGAAGTTGTTACTCTTTCAAGCAGCTGCCCAATGTGTATCACTGTGACAGAGAGTGTTTCACACAGATTTAACTCCATTTAATGATGAACATTTGTGGTTTTGATTATATTTAGCCAGATGCTACATTGGTCTTCCTGCATGCAGTTGCCTAGCAATTGAATTCACTAAAATACTTTTTTTTTTTTTTTTTTTTACCTTTAATCCCATTGCAAGAGAAACAGTCAATATTTGTGAAGAATTGCTTAACAAGCATTTTTCCAGAATGATTTTGTGCCGGTTTTGTGTTTTCTCAGCTTAACTTTGGCAAGAGCTGAGATATTGTAATCACATTAGACATTCACAAAGCATTTATCCTCTATAATGTGGTTTATTTCAGAGTGAAACAGAATATTTAGCAGGAAATAATTGATTGGATCCAACACTGAATTGGAATCCTCCACCTAGAATGAACTTGGGCCAGTTTACTGCTAAATAACACAAGTATTAAAGTTGAGTTTGTGTGTTGTCCTCCATGGACAACCATATGACCCATATCTCACAAAAACGTATGATTACATGATTTCTGTGTTGTTCTCTCTTCATTATTCATTCCTCTAATCTTGGAGCTGCTGAGTTTTTCTTACTTTCTCGCTTCTGTTATCTGTTTCCTCTGGCTTTGCATCAGTCCATCTATTTCTGTCCGACTGTATTTTTATCTCCTTTAAACACATCCACCACTCATGCTGCTGCTCTCTCACTTTCATCCTTCTTGTTCCACATCTTCAGTCTTTCTTGTCTGCTTTTGTTCATTCAGTCATTGGCCCTCTTGTCTTTATTGATCTTTCTGGCTAAGATTCATTGGTCTATCGCTCTTCTCATGTGTTCTCTGTTAGCCAATCAGATTTCCAGTGGCCACTTTAGTCTCTGAGGTTTGGATAAAGTAGTGAAAATTAGTCACCGGTTGGTGCTATCATGTTTCTGACGTATTATGTCTGACAATGAGTTTTTGTGTTTAACTCAGAAATAATTCATATTAATCAAACTCCATCGTTATCTATTTGTATGTTAAACTATAATGTTGCTATAATTGATTTTGTATTAAGTATTGCTTTTATGAGCTAGTTCTTGGATTATTGTCTGATTTCAGTGAAATCCAGTGCAGGAAGATTTCTTTTTAGTAATAATTATCAAAAACATTCAACATAAACAAGATCAACATGGCTCCTAATGAATAGTTAATGAATAGTTCTGGCATTAGCTATTGTACTTAAAGGGCCATAACTCTTGAATGCAGTCATCAAATTTGACAAAAATTGGTGCACCTGTGCATTGCATGGGTACGAGGAAGCAAGCTAAATTTGAGGATGTTTGAACATAAGATGGCGCTATAACAGAAATAACAGTGTGTGGACCAGAAATACTGATAAAAATGGTTGTTTTATACTACAGGTGATGAACTTGAGAACTGGTTCTTGGTCCTTATCAAACTACTCTACCCCACTTCTGTAAATATACATGCACACTTTACATCTCAGTTCTGTATTTTATGTGATCTTTGATTGTTTTGGAGAGGAAAAGGAACAAAGTAAAAAGGATTGGAAAATGCTATAAACTCGCTCATATGAGTACCACAGATTAACATATTAAAACATGGCCCTTTTTTATCCAATCTGGCCTCTTTTTCTGCTTTGTTTGTCGATCTGTGTTCTTGTATGCAAATTAGTGCACTAAAGACAAGTATCCATAGTGAGCAGTCTTTTTAGCAGGCTTCATCGCTGATGTAGTGGAACCAAGCGCTGGCGTTCAACAGTCTCTTATCGGCCACTTTAGATGTGAAGTGAGCTGCTCACCGCTGCGCTGTGCTGTAGTGGATATCAAATGAATGATCGGAGGATACGAGCATGTTCGTTTTCATACGCCTCAGCAGATTTTACATTCATATTCTCTGTGCTCAATAGACCACATTATCTCTCCAAACTCTCTCTTGAGTTTCAATGGCTTTTCACATTCATTTTTGACCTCTAGTATGTAAATGCTAGAGATTGTGCTGATAAAACATGTCGCTACAGTGATGGGAGAGATTTTAGAGGTTTCACTGTATGAGGTCGAGCTATAATGGGTTGTGTTCTACACTTTAGCTTTTCTGTTTTGGCCCTTTTTGACATTTTTAAGTCTATTTCAGTCAAGTTTAGTTTAGTTTTC
This sequence comes from Cirrhinus molitorella, assembly GCA_033026305.1. Classification (NCBI taxonomy): domain Eukaryota; kingdom Metazoa; phylum Chordata; class Actinopteri; order Cypriniformes; family Cyprinidae; genus Cirrhinus; species Cirrhinus molitorella. Next base: position 19,821,690 of record CM065133.1, on the reverse strand, counting down.
ATAGCTATTTTCCACCTATTTTGACAGTCTGACAAAAAAAATGTATATGGGTCAATGACGTGATGCCTACATTTTCTGTCCGATTGTGTTTTTTCAGTTAAAAACTGGTTAAAATGTGTAAAAAAAAAAAAAAAAAAAAAAAAAAAAAAGCCATATATATGAAGTACCTCTCCCATGTATGTACTCACTTTGACTTTTCAAAAAACATTCATTATTTCACATTTTTCTGTTATTCAAAGTGTCAAAATATCATGTGGTGTGACCGTCCGGCTATAACTTTTGTTTTGGAAACATATTTTAAATTACCATAAATGTATTCAGATACATTTTCTGCATTATTTGACATGATTTCCATAGTGTTTTGTAATTTTGTATAAAACTGCAAAGCATTTGTATGTATATTTCCATCATAATATGCAAACAAACTTTGTCTGATGACTTCAATTTTATGAAATACCATGTGGTGCGACCATCAAGAAACTACCATTTTGGTGCTTTTATGTTGAAATCCATTCAAAGATAGGACATTACATCATATACCAATTTGCCAAAGACCCATGGAAGCATCAAGCAGATTTGTAACTCTCTTTTAAATTTGGAAAAATATAAAATTTTTAACGGCTGGTATGTAGTTACCAAATTTGGATATCATGTGGTATGACCTCAAAAAAACAATGAATACTAAGTTATTTCGAAGCATTTATTTTTATTATAAATTTCATAGTGACCTTTTGTGGAAAGCTAGCTTGTTTTGTTTAGGTTGCCAATTCTGTGCTTGTAAATTTTTAAATAATATGTGGTGCGACCAAATATCATGTGGTGCGACCAGTGTCTTCCATTATAGATATATGTCCCAGATTGGCAATTGATTGCTTATATACATAAAATACCTTATTTTAGTATAATTTGGGATAGGTTTTATGCAATTTGGGTCCTTTCAGATGGTTTATGTTTAATCTTTGTGCAATATAACAAAAAATGCAAAAAAAAAAAAAAAAAAAAGGTTAAAAGCATGTAATTTTAGTTCAGTAATTATGAATTTATTTATTAATAACTATTTTAATCTATTTTACCAGATTCCACTGCCAAGCAAAGTAAAATAAATGCTTGCCATTGGCAGCATGTTAATTCTAACCCTGCAGTCAAGCACAAACTCCAGATGTAATTTTCTACTGTGAGAAAGATGTTCATGCTGTCATCTCAGAACCTGAACCAGCAACCTCCCGCTACTCTTAATTGACCCTTCGCAAAGTAGAGCTGTAATCGGGCTTTAAAAGTTAAGCCTGACAGAATTCGGCCCGACGAGTACATTTTGATTGACAGCTTTTCAAAATGCCAAACCCGTTTACAGCCTGACATTATTCAAATGCGCGCACACACACACACAGCTTTTGTCAAGAATGAGTCATTTATACTTGTTTTAACATAATTTATTCATGAATAATGTAGGCTATAGGCCACTTGGAAGTTGGAACAAAAAAAAATAAAATTGTCCTGTAACATCGTAACATCTCAGCACTCTAAATAGGCCTAGGCATACACTTACGCGCCAATAAAAATTAGTCTTTCTTAACCAATTAAATTAAGATAAATTCTAAATTAAGATAGGTATTTGACAATAACGAACTTAGGATAACTTAAGATTTGCTTCACCACTTTTTTCCACAATCCAGTTTCAATGCGACGGTAAATAGCAGAAATGTAATAAAATAATAATTCCAACATTACCCTATATACTCTGTCTACATTATGCATTTAAGTTATAATTTGAAAAACCCTTTCTCAGCAAGATTAGGCTACATATTTTAGTGGAGGAAAATTATTTAATCCACTGTGATAACTTCAGCGATGGTGCGTCCAGCTGCACTGAACATCCTTTCACTGCTGCTGCCACTGGCCGGGATGCATAGTTGCTGGTGCAATCAAACCAGAGGCAAGCCTCCGTTTCACCTCCTCAGCATCCATTTTCTCATCTTTCTCGCGCTAATCGAAACGCATCACATGACTGCTCATTTACCATGCAAGCCAGAGCCCGGCCTGAGCCTGTGTAAAATGATAGAAACTGATAGCCTGAACCGGGGCAAAGATTTTTAGCTGTCACAAAGACCTGCCCCCCTTAGTTACTGTTGCTACGTCCGACAAACCATTGCACTTTAATACCACATATCATGTTCTCATGCGCTGAAAAATACTTTATGGAGCAAAAAGGACACTGACAGTGCGGTGACATACAAGACAGAACAGGTTACTTTTGGTATGAAACAAAGTCTCAGAGTTCAAATTTTGTCTTTTTTTTTTTTTTTAAGAAATTCAAAGAACAAATACTGTTTTGTAGCGCTTTAATATGTCCTGACAGATTGCTGTAGCACCTCAGTTCAAGCGGCACATGAACCGATCATCTCTTTACTAGTTATAGCATGATATAAACATAAATGAAAATCAAAAGATATCTTGTTTCAACCATTAATAAGACATCAATACACACCATTTTTCAAGTTTAAGTCCACCGACGTTAATCTACTCTTTTGTCTGGTTTGATTCGGCATTAAGATTGGTCTGAAAGCCTGTTAATCAAACTCTCAGCGAAGGGTCAGTTGAGCAGCCAAGATTGGGCAAAGTTCAGAAATAAATGGGGCTAAAGATATGCCTGCAGTTAAAGGGATAGTGCACCCAAAAATGAAAATTTGATGTTTATCTGCTTACCCCCAGGGCATCCAAGATGTAGGTGACTTTGTTCCTTCAGTAGAACACAATCGAAGATTTTTAACTCAAATCGTTGCAGTCTGTCAGTCATATAATGGAGGTCAATGGCTACCAAATCCTTGAGAATAAAAAAAAAAACACACAAACAAAACCAAATTATACCCTGCGGCTCGTGGCAATGCACTGATGTCCTAAGACACGAAACAATCGGTTTGTGCGAGAAACTGAACATTATTTATATAATTTTTTTTACCTCTGATTCTCCACAAGTTCCATCTGTCCTGAGCGCATGCACAGCTCGGGCTCGTGACGTGAACGCGCTCTGGCTCATTGTTTACACAGTGCACAGGGATTGTGGATGTGTTCGCTGGCACTGTGAATATCTAAAAATATTCAGAAGTACAGGTCATCGCAATGGAAGTCAATTTTTATATATCATCAGACCATAGGCGCCGATCCCATGTGTGCTCAGGGACTCGAGCACCCACCGAAAAACACAAGATATTCTCGGTTCATTTTAACCAATTAGAAGTGTATAGTAGCTTGTCTGACTTTATTCTCATTTTCATAGTTTATATTTGAGGCAGGTTTTGGTGTTATTTTAATGACAAATGTCAAGAGTGCATTATTGTAATACGAGAGAAATTACGTGTGCGCCCTCAAACTTTGTATGCGCGAATAAGTGCTTATTGTAAACAGATATGAGATACGGTGTTGAGCACCCACCGGCAGAAACATAGATCGATTCCCAATCATCAGACAACAAGGATTTTTCAACGTGGTTACTACGCGAGACCTCGTACACACATCACCCGCCGGACGCTGTGCATGCGCTTAGGACAGATGGATGTTGTGGTGAATTAGAGGTAAAAAATTATATAAATACTGTTCAGTTTCTCACACAAACTGATCGTTTCGTGTCTTAGGACATCAGTGTATGGTCACGAGTTGTAGGGTTTAATTTGGTTTCGTTTGTGCATGTTCTTTTTATTCTCAAAGATTTGGTAGCCATTGACTGCCATTATATGACTGAAAGACTGGAACGGTTTGAGTTAAAAATCTTTGTTTGCGTTCTACTGAAGAAACAAAGTCAACTACATCTTGGATACCCTGGGGGTAAACAGATAAACATCAAATTTTCATTTTTGGGTGAACTGTCCCTTTAATGCCATGTGCTGCACTTTTCACACATCTTTTTAAGTAGATTTTTAATTATATAAGGTCTTTGTGTCATTTGGAGCGACCACACATCATGTGGCACGACAAATTATAGCAATAACTGTATTGAATTAAAAATAAAAATATCTGTGGTTGAAATATGGATCACTGAGTGAATGGTATTTTTAAAACATTTTTGTATCAGTTTTATACAATTTACAGGAAAAATAAGTCTGCTAACTACATTTAAGAAGGCAACTTTGAAATTGTAGAACAAAAATATAAGATCATTATTTCCAAAAACTAAAAAGAAAATCAAATACTTCCTTTCTAAACAAAAATGTCTAAAAAATGTTAAGCAAATGTTAATTTTCATATAAATCATGGTTGCACCACATGACATTTTTTTTTTAAGACTACGGCCAATTCATCTTGATGAAAAAATACTAAAATCACTTAATTTAAAATGTTCATATGAATTTATGTGTACACAACATGCTTAATGTGTGTGTATATATATATATATATATTTTTTTTTTTTTTTTTGCTGATGACTCTTATAAGGCTTTTTTGTGATTTTTTTTTTTTTTTTTTTTGGTAATTTTTTAAGGTAGTTTTGCAATTTATGTGATGCTAACACATGATGAAAAAAATGGCATTTAAAACCATTTTAAATTATTACAATTATTACAAAATTATAAATGTTTTTTCTAATATTTTATTTTCAGAATTATTTTATTTCTATTACAAAAAATAAGCTTTATAAGCTGTTATATCTCATGAAATTCTACTCTATTAATACATATTAGAAAATTATTTTTATATTATATAGCATTAATACAAATTTAATCTTAACTCTGATTCATTGAACTGAACCTGAATTAAATCAGTTATGAATAAGAACTAGTTGTTGAAAAAGCAAAAAAGTATAAAAACTAAGATCTGTCTTGAAATGCCATGTTTATTTATTTTCCTGTTTATTTAAGCCTGAAGCAGACAGATGAGAAAAAGCAAAAGTCTGGAGACTACGAGAGAAAGCAAAACCCTAAGATGTATGACACCTGGTCTTTCTTAGAGTAGAAAACAATGCTAAATAGAGTCCAATTACAGGTGACAGGCGCATCCGTGTGGGCTGATGGGTAACGGCGCTCTCCGCAGCTGCACACATGATCTGATTGGCTCTCATCTGCATTACACGCTGATCACAGACGCACAGAGGCTGGGCTCAGACCTCTAGACTAATGTTGTGTGTCTCAGCGTAAATTGAAAGTAAATGCGCTGAGATATAGTGAAAGACTGGATGGTTTGTTTCTGATTAGCTTGGTTTGGCTTGTAGGGAGTTAGTCTAGCATTCTTATGGTTAATTCAGAATTTCAGCTAATGTAAGTTCAGTTTTTTTTCTACTCTAAAAAAAAAAACCAAGACCAAAATTTTGACTTATAAGGTTTTGATTTCATATTAATTCTTAAGTAAATGTATTCTAACTAGTATAGACGTGTAAGTGTGTGTGTGTGAGTCTTTATTATTCCGGTCACAGACTGCATTGACCAGAGCGCACAAGCACTATACGTCTGTTCATTTATCTACAGGACAGTGCAGTCAATGAGACGAGACGAGTACAGACGCAACCCACTGACTGAGTGTCTACAGATAAAAACACACAGTGCGGTTTACTTGAAGCTAGGAAACATTTATGTAAATAAAACAAAGATTGTTGAAGTACATTTTACTGTTCAAAATAACATACAAAGTGTTGTTTCAATCTTTCTGCTTAAAAAAAGTCACATTTAATTCAGTGTGTTACTTACCATTTCTTTAAAATAATTTTTAATCAGAAATTCTGAAAATTTCACAAATAATTACAAAGTAAATCCTCTTCATTTTTTATTAAAGTACATTTCACAAGTAATAACAAATAAACTACAAGTAGCACATTGAATTTTTATTTATTTAGAAATAAGTCCAAAATTATATTTTCCTGTAAGGTTTTTTTTTTTTTTTTTTTTTTTTTGTACATTTATAGTAAATTTGTAACAAATCAAAAAACTACAAGTAACATTGAATTAATAATAAAAAACATTGAGGTTAAAAAGACTGATAATGTATTTTCTTGTAAAATGGACATCACTAATCTGTTTTTATGTATATATATATATATATATATATATATGACTTTTTGTTTTACAGTGTAGCAGTTTCTGACTTAAAATTGTTTAAAAATAAATATTACACCAATTTTTTCTTAGTGTAGTAAATTTCACAAAAGAAATACAAAAAACTACAAGTAACTAATTGAATTAAGACATTTTAATGCAAAAAGACTGAAGTCGTATTTTCTTACATCTGTCATTTTTGTTTTTATTTAAAACTTAAAAAAAAAAACAGTGTAGCAGTTTATGAGAAATTGTAACACACAATAATTTTTGGTGTAGCAATATCTGAGTGAAAATTATCTCAAAGTAAATTCTATACAAATGTTTTTTTCAGTATAGTACAACAAATAATTACAAAGAAATGGGAAGTAACACATTAAAATTAAATATGTAGGACAAAGACCAAAAAATAATAGTATTTTCTTGTAAAATGAACACCAATAATTTGTTTTAATTTGTAACATTGAAAAAAAAAAAGAATTCTGAGTGAATATTTCAGTTTATTGAATTTCATAATTTAATTGGAAAGAAATGGCAAGTAACACATTACATTTTGTCATAGAAATTCTGACATTTTTTACAGTTCCTGATCAGTTTTCTACTCTAATTGCAACACTGAAACAAGCAATTCCTATAAAGCTGTCTCGAAACAAAATGTATTGTGAGAAGCACTATATAAAAAAGCTTTAAACTGAATTCAGTCAGCCTATATATTCCAGGGAATTGAACATGACACAGATCTGGGCAGACAAAAGTATGTGGTGTTAAGAAGTAAAGAATTCCAGGAGGTGGAACGCGTTAACAGGTTCATTATTCCACTACCATTTCACCTCGCTATAAGTGCTGAAGACGTGGGCGCTGGAGTCTGATTAAAGCCGTGTGGATTCAGATCAACATTTGCATAAGCGAAAGAGAGCAGGTAAACACTCGTGACAGCAATTCTACAGGAGCAGCAATGAGAAGAGAGCGTTCCAACATTAATCTGATGTTACATTCTCACACAGATCAACAAGATGTGTGTCCTACAGAGGAAGTGAATCAGATGATGAAGATGAATCGCATGTAAAATAAGATGCGAAAACTGCTTGTTTGGAATTTTCTTGTGTAAATACAATGTAAAAAAAAAATCACAATTAATTTAACAGTCAAAAAATGTAAAAATGCTACGGTAAAAACCTGTTAAATAGTTAATAGTAAGATCCCCTACTATATACGGTGAATAGGTTGGAACATTACCATTATATCAGTTTTTTTTTTATTTACCGTATTTACCTGTGAATTTGAGTGAAAACAGTAAAACGGAAAACTTGCTACTATATATATACATATATATATATATATATATATAATATTATTATTATTATTATTATTATTATTATTATTATTATTATTATTTATTTTTTAATGTATTTTTTTTACCGTAAATATTATAGTTTTTTACAGTGTATCATCTGAAATGTGAAATGTGCATATGTTTCTTTTATTTTTATATTTTTGAAGAAAATCCAAATGGGTGGTGCCTATGCAAAAATCTCCGCTCGCACTGTACACTGTTAAAAATATTACCGTAAAAAATACGGTGGCAATGTTTTACAGTTTACGGTTTTCAGTTAAATTTACAAGTAAATACCGTAATTTCTTCGTAATTATCTGATATAACTGTAATGTACCAACCTATTGAAGTACTGAAATCTGTTTTATACCTTTATAATACACTGATAACCACCAAAACCAGGTGGTGAAGAGAAAGTCACATGATAAACTAAAGCCCATCACAAGCAGCTTTTAAATATTAACATATGTAAAAATGTAAAAATGTTAAAAAATGTAACGCAGGGACTTCTGGGAATGTCAGTTTATGGTTATTCACAGTCTTTTACCGTTTACCATTTAACAGGTTTTTACTGTAGCATTTTTACAGTTTTTTTTTTTTTTTTAACTGTTAAATTTACAGCTATTTTTTACAGTGTAGGGTGTTGTGAAAAGCTGACAGACCATAATATGTTATTCCTAAGGTGTTCAGAGTGAATTCTTATTGCTATGTGGTTGCTAGGGTGTTTTAGGTGGTTGCTAGGTGACTTAGCCCAAGTCATAAGAATCTAGATGCAACTGAGGTCTGGAATTTATTTATTTACATTTTATTGTACACTGATGTGAAAACTGGAAAATGGATTCTTCAAAAACCACTAGTCAGTTTATTGTCTAGTTGGATTAGACTAGTTTAGGGCTGACCAGAAAGCATTCATTTCACAATTTATGATTTAAAGGGAACCTATTATGTCCCTTTTTACAAGGTGTAATATTGGTCTTGGGTGTCCCCAGAATGTGTCTGTGAAGTTTCAGCTTTAAAAACCCCCACAGATCATTTATTATAACAAAAGGAAAATGTCATTTTTGGGGCATGTTTAAAAAAAGAGCTGGGGGATTAAAAGGAGTACACTGTAAAAAGTTTTCACCAGTTTCAACTTAAAAACCTATCACGAGAGGCAGGGTTTAATTTGGTTTTGTTTGTGTATGTTTTTTTTACTCTCAAAGATTTGGTAGCCATTGACTGCCATTATATGACTGACAGACTGCAACGGTTTGAGTTAAAAAAACAAAGTTACCTACATCTTGGATGCCGTGGGTGTAAGCAGATAAACATCAAATTTGGGTGATTTTTGGGTGAACTATCCCCTTAAGTTCAGCAGCTGCCTTGAAATTTTAAGTAAAGTAATTTCAAAATTTAAAGGCAGTTGCTAAATGTAAGTTTTTAAAGTTAAAAGTGGTGAAAACTTTTTACAGTGCAGGGTTAGAGTAAAGGGATAGAATATACGGTTTGTACAGTATAAAAAACATTACGCTTATGGAGAGTCCCCACAAGGACCATATTGTGTGTGTGTGTGTGTGTGTGTCAGATGGATGCATGTTGTGTGTTACAGACAGATGCATAATCTGTCTGTAAATAAATGTTGGTGCGATTTATTCCAGGATTGTTCTTGTTGCCCTGAGGAGCGTCTTTAGCTGTCAAAGCTGTCGTTCTGTCTGTGTTGAGCGATGGGAGAAATGCTCTAATTCCAGTTATTGGTGACTCAGACATCAGCATTGTGTGGGCTGAACACGAATGAGACACACACACACACACACACACACAGAGAGAGAGAGAGAGAGAGAGAGACGGTAGTGCAGGTCAGCCAGCTACTCTTGAGAAAGTTGTGGATTTGTGAGCCTTCTCCTGTATTGATTACTGACATCAGCACAACCACCAGTTTAACAATAACACAAATTACTGCTGAGATCACAAGAATATGCATTACGCTTTGAGAGTTGTTTGGATCAGGAAAAGTGGGCGTTACAAGCCTGAATCGTTTATTACATTGTGATAAAAGATTATTATGAATTGATAATGAAAAGATTATGTTTGTGTAGAATAATGTGCACTGATGGATCATCCACAATAACACTAGGAACAGCAGAGTTTTGACAGTAGAATAAGAAACAAAATAAAATAGCAAAACAGTAAAAATAGGATTAGAATTTTTATTATATATATATATATATATATATATATATATATATATATATATATATATATTATATTATTATTTATTTATTTATTTATTTTTTTGCTGTGCTATAAATCTATTAAATATGACTATAGCAGCAGTAGTAGTAGTAGTAGTAGTAGTTCTGATAATAATAATAATAATATAAGAAATGTATTTAAAATAATATAATAATTCTTAATTAGATTTCTAATCAATAATTATTATTATTATTATTGTTTTTTTTCAATAAAATTTTGAAATGATGATTATTTTGATGATGATGATGATGATGATGATGATGATCATAATTAATAAAATACTAAAATAAGAATGTATTCTAATAATACACTGTAAAATAAAAATAATATTTATGAAAAATAATTGTATTTTACAGTGCAGCTGTATAATTACAATACTAATATTAATTTTCAAATGTTAAACCATTCAACTTTTTTTTTTTTTTTTGGACTGAAAACTGAAGGAAGTCTTTAGTTTCTCTCTTGTTTACAAAACCTTTTTTTTTTTTTTACTGCAACTCATTACAAGTTTGGGAAGATTGTAATGTGATGAAGTGCTTGCACAAAAGGAGTTTTTGTGGAGACAAACAGTGTATATTTAATTAAATCACACTAAATCATATTTTAGTTTTATTTTGATTTAATCATGCAGCCTTACCATAGAAGAAGCCAGTTTTCAGCCAAAAGCGACACTGAGATCACAATGCATGCTTGCAGCGCATCATGATCGGCAGTCAGAATACAATATCGCATACATTCGAGGTTGAATCTTTTGAGTTTGTGTGCTGTTGCATATTATGTTTTAGGTTTGAGTATTATGTGTTTAGTTTTGTGTTCAGCAGGTCATAGCAGCAGGTTTGCGCAGGTGTCTGGATGTGAGGCATACAGCTGGATTTGGTGATGCTGCAGTGAGTCGTTGACATTCTGCCGTGCTGCGTCTCTCTCCCGCTGAATCCTCAGCAAAAACACCTCAGATAAGAGTGGCATCGGTATGCGTGCGGCGTGCCGTGTAACCTTAGATACGCCATCACCTTCACTAGGGAGAAAGCGTGAGAGAATTACAGCAAAAAACTGCTGTCGTTTAGAATAACACCGTTAGATGTCTGTTTATTTAAATGCTAACGGGTTTATTTGACCGGCTGGCCGATTCTTTTGTTTGTTTGTTTGTTTTTTAGGCCTAACTTTGTGCGTGTTGGTAATGGGTTTCTCAGCTTCTTTTTCTTCACACTTAGACATGAGCGTTTAAGAGCAGCTGTCTGATGATCAGCACTCGGCTGCTAACACATTTTCATATAGTGATAATTGCTGAAGCTGTTGTTATCACAAAATATTGTATTGCATTACAAAACAGGCTGAGAGTAAACAAACATTAGTGTTGTTTTTTAAAAGTTTGAATTCTTTCAATTTAAATGATACATATAAATAAAAATGTATACAATATTTAAAATAAATGTGGACACAATGTCTTTAGTGTGTTGAAAGCATTGCATTTGTGTTGTAAATGTTGATGGAGTTGCATGTTCAGTGCATTCAGAACAGTTTTTCTGCAAATACTGTAGGTCATGTGGAAGATTTTCACAGTATTTTAAAGTTCAGGTTAACACAAGTCATATACAGTATGTGTCTAGTCTTAGTATTACCAATGCTGCTGTTTTTAGTATGGACTTGGTACCGAAATACTCTCAGGTGGTCTGTGGATGTGTCGTCTGACTTTGAGAGTCACAGCGGCTCTAGAGAAAGATCATTGTTTAAACCGCCAGCTTCTTCACCTCCTCTTTGCATGACAGTCTGCTCTAATGACTCGTGGAGGATGTTCTCTGGCGCGCGGCTCGTTAGCTGTGGGTTAGAAACCAGTCCAGATACACCGGACGACTGAAGGCAGTCTGTCTGATTTAAGGAGTTCTGCAGAATTTCTCATTATGGATCATCAAGCAAATGACTGAAGAGAAGGGCTGGACGAAATGGCCAGAAATATTATCTCAATATTTGTTTCTATATCATGTATTGATATTCATTTACTGTTAATGGAGAAGGAAATGCTTTCCACATGTTTGTTCGACATTGAGAATGAATGTAACATTTAAATTTAGGATTGAATGAAATTCAGTATTAAATATTAAATAAAGTTTTATATTTGTTATTGTTTTGGTTTTGAAATAATAATAATAATAATAATAATATGTGTCCATTTTTTACCCTAAATTCTTAGGTTTTTTTAATTTTTATTTTTTTTTATGTGTTTTGTTTTATTATAATCAAAATTGTCTAAAAGAAATGACTTGATAAAACTTGAGCAATTTAATTCATCTTTTAAAATGTCATCAGATGAAAATATCACAATTAATGTATAAAAAAAACATAGCTAGTGCTGTCAAACGATTAATTGCGATTAATCGCATCCAAAATAAAAATGTATGTTTACATATATTTGTGTACTGTGTATATTTATTATGTATATATAAATACACACACATGCATGTATATATTAAGGAAAGTTATTTTAGAGTTATATCTAAAATATTTATGTTTATTTATAATTAAACTGTATACAGGTATAAATATATATACAAATAAATATTTAGTTTTAATATATACATGTTTATGTTTAGATTTATATGTACATAATAAATATACAAACTAGACACACATACAGTATGTAAACATAAACTTTTATTTTGGATGTGATTAAATGTTTGACAGCCCTAAACATCGCATTTTTATTTTTTGTTAAATAAGATGCTACACAACCGAACTGTATAGATGTCAACATAGATGTACAAATGATCTTGGTTGTATGATAGTCCTTTTAAAATAATAGTATTTTTTATTATTACTTTGAGAAGTACATTTTAGTATGCAATAGTAATATATTTGTCGTAATTTCTTCAAGTTAAGCTGAACAGTTATTTTGACCGGTTGCCATGAAGATCTATGGGTTTCAGTGTGTATTTGGCTGTAGTTTTTTTTCTCAAATAAAAAGGAGTAAAGCTAGTAAAGTGACTCAGAGACAATCTTTGTTTAATGTTAATTTCAGTATGATATTGTTTATTGCCCAGCGCTACCAAAAAAAAAAAAAAAAAAAATTACAGGGTTCCCATGGGTCGTGGAATTTCTGGAATATCATGGAATTTTAAAATTTCTATTCCAGACATTGAAAGTCAGGGAAGTTTTTATTTATTTTGTCCAAGTCATGGAATATCAGGGATTTTTGTTTGTTGTTTTAAATTTTTTGTTGCCATTTATCAAAATGTAATTTTTCTGTACCATATTTTGTTTTATTGCGTTGTTCATGCGTTTTGCCTATATTTATGGTTATGAAAACCATAACTTAATTTTTGTAAAAATAGTACAGAAAATATAAACAGGTCAAAGACAAAAAAAAAGAAGTAAGTTTAGTATGTGTTGTGTAAAACGTCTGTGAACAAATAAATAAAGCTTGTAAATGGATGGATCTATTCATTATAGGTCATGGAAATTCAGCTTTTTAGTCAGTGAAAGTCAGGGGAAAGTCAGGGAATTTAACACTGACTTAGAGTGGGAACCCTGATTTTAAAAATGTTTGTGTTTTGGGTGAATTATTCCTTTTAACAGTTTATTGTTCAAATTAAAATGAAACTATGATTTGATGAATAATTCTCATCTGTAGGGTCGAGGGTTTGTAGTATCACTGCTTTTAGTTTGTTGCTCTGAATCCTGGAGGCAAACCAAGACACATGTAGGCAAGAGAAGAAAGATAGAGTGGACGTCTCTTTGTCCTCTTGCCCTCCACACACACACACTCGCACTTGCCTGTAACCTTGTTTACATGCGCTCCTCTCGCCTGCAGATTATGAGACGCTTCAGTGTGAGGCTGACAGAAACTATGTTAGTAGGCTCCTGGTCTTTCCTCTTTGTTGATATCTGTAAAATCCATGCACACACATATCTGATGAAGACTCGACACCTCCAGGCTTCTTCTCCACTAGGAGTGGGAGATACAACCAAAAGCTTGTGTCATGAAAACAGGATAAATTGCAATATAGTTATTTTTGTTGCCGGTTCAATGAAAAACATATAAATAAATCATATATTTTACTTCAACAACACCTTGTAAGACGCAGCCAACAAATGTTTATAATAATTATGTATGTACTTTATATTTTGCTTGAGTGTATCGATGTATAGAACTTTGTGTAAAACTTTCTGTATAACCCCAGTTCTCTTTAAAAAAAAAGATCAAATTAAGGTCACCTCGACTCAGATTCGTCTCCACACACTTTCGCCTGTCATTAACATGCTGTCAGTCAGCAGCAGCAGCAGCGTGTCCATGTTGCATCATACCTCAGTGTGTCTTCAGTTAGCGTGTTGAGATCCATGTGAATACTAACTACATGTGTGGGTGAACAGGCTGTCAGGAACTGGACGGCTGAATTTGAGTGTTCAGTCAGTGGCGTGTTTAGTTGATATTTCTTAATTATCCAAGCGAACGTGTAGGCGAGAACAGGCACTTCTGTAGCCTGGAGTTTGTCTTCAGAACACCTACTGATTTAAAAAGCCATTTTCTCCTCTTGTGTAGCATTTCATCTCACTGAAGTCCACTTATCTTGTTACACAAGGTTTCTTGCAACGAAAACAGTCATAATTGACTTGCATTTACAGTACTTCAAAAACATCACAATAGTCCACAAGTAATCCATACTACTCCAGTCCATCAGTTAATGTCTTGTGAAGCCAAAAGCTGTGTAAGAAACAAATTAATCATTAAGCTGTTTTTAAAGGGGTCATTGAATGAGTTTTCAAGTTTTCCTTTCTCTTTGGACTGTTACAAGCTCTTGGTGCATAAAGAAGATCTGTAAAGTTGCAAAGACTAAAGTCTCAAATTCAAAGAGATATTCTTTATTAAAGTTAGGAGTCTGCCACACCCCCCTAAAACGACTGGGTCTAACACACCCCTAAGTATCTACGTCAGCATGTGGTGACGATTTGCCTAACACCGCCCAAAGGAATACATAATAATGTGTGTAATACAAAAATTCAAAGTAAAAACTTAAACTACCTTTTCTATTTCCAAGCAGCAGACATGCTCAGCTTCGCTAGGCATTTGGTTACAGTGTACATTTGCACCTAAACAAAAATGGTAAGAATACAACAGTATGCTTTTAAAGTATTATATTTCTTCAGTTAATGATAAAATAAATACAGTGTTGAAAGTTCTTATAATGTCGTATATACAGTATATTGAAGTGATTACATATAACGTTAGTGAGCTGTTAAATGTAACAACGTGTCTACACTGGACGCGAGCGGCGTGACGCGACTCAACAAATGTCGGACATAATACTGCTGCTGCGTTATATTTATGACGTGTTGACACAAATTTCAAATAATTTTCAGTGGTCGCTTTGTATATGTTCACAGACTTTTGCTGTTGCGTTGCGACGAATGTCGCGTCAGGTGTAGACACGGTGTAATAGTTATTTGTAAAGTAAAACCTTACCAATCTGCAACGTTTTGATCAAGTCGCGCTGGCCGAGTTGACTGATCAGCTTGGTCTTATACATTTTCTGGATCAGATTCGGGCTCGAATTGATAAGGTAGTACAGTCGACATTATCACCTGTCAATTGACCAATTTCACACTTCCGGGTTTTTGGCTTCCGGCGTGGCTGCATGCAGGGTAAAAGTATTTCCGGTAACAGTGATTGCCGAGTCTAAGGAGCACCCGCTCGGGCATCAATGTCTTTGCAAGAATTAAATCTCATGTAAATGTTTAAACTGTCTTGGTCATTTATTGGTGAGACTACAAAGTTTTATTTCAGAAATAAATTTCAGCACTAATTAGAAGTGACGACCTGTATATTCGGTTATATCATTGTCCGTGTCTATTTGGTGCAGCCGTGCATTGTCGCACTCCATGTAAAAAAATGTTTTTGGCGATGTGCTGGAGAAATCGACTGACAGCTCTGATCCTCCGATTTGCGAAAGAGGACCACTCGATCCCTGGATGCGTTTTTGCATTTCTTTCTGGATATATGGATCATAAACAGCACTTCTGTCATCTCGCAATGATGGTTCACTCACATTTTCTCCGCTCGTTATCATCTTCCCTTACGAAAATTAACCATGGTTTTATTATAGTAAAAGCAGGTTTGTTTTATTACTATTTGCATAACCACACAAATCAGATTTTGTAACAAAACCATGGAATAACTGCAATAACTGCCGTTTTGGTTTGATTCGTAGTTAATTTTAGTAAGGGCTAAGGTCTGTAATATGCACAGCATTAACAAACCTATTAGTACTTTGTTGTATATTTAGTTAATAAATATATTAACTCCAATTCAACTGATGTAGCTATACAATGAGGTCTTGGAAATAAATGTCTTATTTATTTTAGTCTCTCAGATATAGTTATAATGTGCGATTAATACATGGTCAACAGTTTCAGCGTTTCATTAGGTTGAGATAATCTACACATTGTTGTGACTTTTTTAAAGTTACTCATGCGTTTTTAAAATACAGGCAATAGCATGTATTCGCGCAACATTATATCCCACATTAAAGCATATTATAACTCATTCTGACACTGAATTTATATATTTGTTCTGTAACGGTGCATACGTACTTAGAATTTAGTTTTTACATAAATTATGCATATAAATAAATGCTTGTCATATATTGAAACGAGCAATGGAATTGTTGAATGAGCCTATATATAGGACAGCTGGTGAAATAAAACTACCCGCCGGTAAATTCTAGAACGATCTGAGCGGCCATATAAGCTACAAATACATTTCTTTGTAGATTATATAACAACAACTTGGAAAACAGACAAAATAGAAAGGGTAAGAGACGAAATTTGAGACAAGAGCATACAACGTAATGTCCGCAGACGCTAGCGGAACTATATTTACCCTGCGTCACGTGATTTCCGATTCTTGTGAAAAAGGCCTATTGGTCGGGAGGATGGGATTCCACATATGGTAAGGGGCGTAACATTTCCGACACACGCTTAGAGTAATCGGCCAATCACAACGCATGATACAGCTGGCCAATAAGAGCATACCTCAATGATTTTCATCGGTGAATTGTGTGAAAATCGACCCGTTTCAGAAAGGCGGGGCTTAGAGGACATAAAATAATATAAAATATGAGCAAAATAGAGCAATTTATTTATTTATTTTATTTATTTTATTTTATTTTTTAAACCAGTTAAACACATTCCATTAAACCAAATGAACATAAAAATGATCTTTTCTCTACCCATTCAATGACCCCTTTAACTTCAAACCATTGAGTCCTATATGCATTATAACGCTTCCTTCAGTGAAAAAATGGTCTGGTCTGAATCAGGAGAGAAATCTGCACAAATCATGCCCTGTTTACAAGCCAAAACAGCTCTAAACAAATATGTGGGTGGATGTTGATGTGAGAGACAACAGGGAATGGACTTTGGACTTCACTGGAGGAAGTGTTATTATGGGTTATGGACTCATATTTTAGCCAAAATTGAAAGTTAAAAACATCTTTTGTTGGAGTTTTTGTCTTCACAAGGTGGTAATTAAAGGAACACTCCACTTTTTTGAAAATAGGCTAATTTTCCAACTTCCCTAGAGTTAAACAGATGACCGTTTTTGAATCCATTCAGCCGATCTCCGGGTCTGCCGTTAGCACTTTTAGCATAGCTTAGCATAGTTTAGCATACATCATTGAATCAGATTAGACCATTAGCATCTTGTTTAAAAATGACCAAAGAATTTCGATATTTTTCCTATTTATAACTTGACTCTTCTGTAGTTACATCGTGTAAAAGACCGACAGAAAATGAAAAGATGTGAATTTCCAAGCTGATATGGATAGGAACTGTACTCTCATTCCAGCGTAATAATCAAGGAACTTTGCTTGCATACCATGGATGCAGCAAGCGCAATAATATTATGCAGTGCCTGAATATAGTCCCCAGCTATTTTACTATTACCTTAGTGGCTTACTGCTGGTCGCGTTGGAAGTTACCTAGCTGGGGACTATTTTTAGGTGCTGCGTAATATCATTGAGCCTGCTGCACCCATGGTACGGCAGCAAAGTTCCTTGATTATTATGCCAGGATGAAAGTATAGTTCCTATCCATATCAGCTTAGAAAATCACATCTTTTCATTTTCTGTCGGTTTTTGTACACAATGTAACTACAGAAGAGTCGAGTTTTAAACAGGAAAAATATAAAAAATGTAAGGATCCACCCACTGGCCCAAAAGCGGAGTCCAGCGGCCTGGTTGAAGGTTTAATGCGCGTTCGGTCTTTTCTCATTAGTATGGCAAAATTCACTTAATTTATCAGAATTCAGTTTCTGTTTAGCTCCGCGTTTAATCTGACTCCAATTTTAAGTGATCACTAAATTTAGGTAATGTTTCTAATTACAAACTGATCACAAGTATTAATTATAAATTTAGATATTTGATTATTCTGGAAATCCCATACTTTCCATTATCCGTTCATTGGGGACCTCATGTCGCTTTTATGTCTTACGTGGCCTACGTAGATCATACGATCACAAACCCGCCGGCCTGATGTTAGTCAGAGGATTGCAGGTGGCTAATTACCTTTCTGCCAGCCGCCTACTGCTTGCTTTATACAAAAAGTGTAGTTTACATAGCCTCTCCCCATACAACGTGCTAAACATCAGCGATAGACAAGTCAGGGGGTCTCAGAAGAAGTGCCTACTGCTCCATTCATTCATAGAGCCTGCTGCTTGCCTATCCCGGCCATGTATCTGCGGTAACAAAAGCCTCCTCACAATATAATAATCATAATGATTTCAGGAAAGATCAGAATGAATCAAATATAACAGTTTATTTGTCAGGTAAATACTATTTAATGCCAATTGCAGAATTAAACAATGAGAATCCAATTTGAATTAAATGCAGTTCCAATTTACATAAATACCTAACATCAATTGCTCAAAGATAATTCTAAGAGTAAAGATATCTCAGGAAATTTACATAGCATAGAGACATGCTCCATGCTACGGGCCTCCGATAGGCGGAGTGGCCCCGTGGTGTTCGGTTACTTTGGTTTTATACTCAGACCAGAACAAACAAATCTTCCAATCTTTAATTGTAAAAACATAAAAAGACCTTTTGGTTAGGTTCTTGTGACCCAGTGTCACACCTGACCAGAGATAAGAGAAACATTCCCGTGGCACCCTAAGGGGTAAACACGCCCCTAAGTTGCAGAACATAATTGTACAAAAGTTTCCAATCTTTTTTATAATATAAATGACTGCCGCAAAATTGAGACCATTTTACCAATCGCACAGAGACCTTTACAATGATACCAAGCATGAAGGGGAAAAACAACATATTCACAAGATATAACACATGGGGTACATAGATATTCCTGGTGAAATTTAAGTGGGAAAACCTTTTGTTAGGGAAAGTGTGAAAAGTCAGGTTGAAGAGAGGAAGGAAGGGGTCGTAAATGAGCAAGGGGGTGGTGTTGTTTGCTCTCTTTGAAGATCACATATTCAGATTAGTTGTGTTCTGTTGCATGGAATCTGTGATTGTGAATTTAATTTCTTGAGGAAATAATTTCACATCTTACAAAAATATTTGTCATTTTTGAGCGAGATGCTAATGGTCTAATGAGATTCAATGATTTATGCTAAAAGTGCTACCGGCAGACCTAGAGATCAGCTGAATGGATTCAAAAACAGTAAAACTCAACTTTTTAACTCCAGGGGAGTTGGAAAATGAGCCTATTTTCAAAAAAAGTGGAGTGTGGAATAATAAACTGCAGTGGTGTGGATTACTTCTATCAGCTGTTTGGAATCTGTTTTGGAATCTGATGAAGAAACAAACTCATCTTCATCTTGGTTGGCCGAAGGGTGAGTATATTTAAAGCAAATTTTCATTTCTGTGAACTATTCCATTAAATTCAAAAGAGCTGTTCATTACATGACCTCTTTAAATACTCCTCCATCAGATAAACAGATGAAAATCATCAGCATTGCATCAATCACTGTGGCTGAGGGACTGCTGAGTGTGTGTGTGGTCGTGTCAAACTGTGCAGAGGTTCTGATATAAATAGACATCATCAATCACGAGGGCGTGTGTGATGCGCGTCTGGCGGAGAAGTGCGCAGTGACGCGTCGCTGTCAGTCAAACCTGTCACGCAGACGCCTGACGGATGCACAGCAGTGTATCATTAGTGACATTGCACACACCGCATGCTCATTCCCTTTAAAGAAACCCTGAATTGAGTTCCTGCTCTGAATTTATGCCCGCAGGACACGTGCATTTGGAACTATTCAAGTTATAAAAAATGAACCAGCTTCACATAGCTTTAAATAGTTCAGCCAAAAATGAATATTTGCTGAAAATGTCCTCCCCTCGGGTCATCCAAGATGTAGATGAGTTTGTTTCTTCATCAGAGCTGGATAAATTTAGCACCACTTGTGAATCCTCTGCAGTGGATGGGTGCCATCAGAATGAAAGTCCAAACAGCTTATAAAACATCACAGTAATCCACACCACTCCAGTCCATCAATTAACGTCTTGTGAAGGCAAAAGCTGCGTGTTTGTAAGAAACAAATCCACCTTTAAGATGTTTTTAACTTTAAACCATGACTTCTGGCCAAAACATGAGGCCTTTTTCCATAATAGCGCTTTTTTTAGTGAAATGCCCATTGTTCTCTCACATCAAAATTCACCCATATATTTGTTTAGAACTGTTTTAAACCATTTTGGGCTGTAAACTCGTATCTGAGCTTGAATATGGCCTCTCAGGAGGGTTTATAAAGAGTTTGACTCCAAGAACTGAAATCGCAAAACCAGCACTTTTCGCTCGAACACCCTCATTGTTCTTCATTGGCGTGATTTTTCAATCTGCCTTGGTTTTATGTCTGACCCCTCCAGTTGCCCTCATGGGCAGCCTTCCAGAAAACTCCAATAACATTTGGGAAGCACTAAAGGCGCTCTTTTTCTTATTAGATGTTTCTCTGGGGAGGAAGTGCCATTCATGGGTAATTCTATTGGAGGCGGCTCATTTTACGTTGAGTTGGCTTATTTTGTAGACGGAGTAAAAATCGTATTTCGGCGACGGATGAGTTTCATTATGAGGTTCTTCTGGTTTTGTTGCTGTTTGTTTTTAACAGCCTCTGACAAAGCAGGATCTGTCTCTCTCTTGTTTTCTGTAATAGCATTTGATTTGGTCACTGTTTGCGGCCAAGAACAGGAGGTTTATGAGAATCTGTTTACTGTCCTGTGCTTTCGGCAATGGAGTCTATTGCAGTAAATTAGACTGTATGGTAAAAATCAAATTGCTAAAGCCGTGGTCAGTGTTGTAATATGATTGCAATCTCACACTCTGCTGCATGTACGCAATTCAACATGCAATGCTAACATGTCATCATTTTAGTCCTATTCTGTATAAAGATGCAGTGCACCAAAGTAGGGTGAGACAATAAAGCAAAAAAAAAAAATTTGATTTAAAAAAAAATTGAGAGTATATTATATTATATTATGCTATATTATATTATATTATATTATATACAACAGTTCTTTCTGGTTCTCAAATCTGATTGGTTGAGAACCGTGAGATATTTTACTGGTATGGCTACAGGAACGCATCTAAGAAGAAACAAACATGACCAGGGCCGCATTAACACTGTAAGGGGCCTCTGGGCTTTACCTCTTGAGGAGGCCCATTCTTCAACAAGAACTAGTCTACATTCACTTAATGTTGATAATCACAAAGCACAAGTCGTGAGACTTTTGCGGTAATAAATGCCATTAACAAAACATCCAAACCTAAAGTTCTGTCATATAAACTATACACAAATATCACTGCATGTGCACTACACACATGCACATAGTCGGACATATTTTACACAGATATCTAAAAATGTGTACCATTTAATTGTACGTGTTGACGTTGGTTAAATTCATTATGAACTGTTAGGAACAATGTAGGAAGAATTAGTGAAGGTAAATGTACATCTTCACAAAACGGTCTATGCACTTCTGATTTACCTTCACAAATATGTCTTTCTGCTTGTAGATCTTTGCAGTTTTTGAATGATTCATTTACCTTGATAATAGTAGACAAATACAAAATAGGCCTATGAAAAAAATTGAATTAGCAGCTCTTCTAATCTAATTTACAGAAGCATTTAAGTAAGAATAAAACAGAAATTAAATAATTAAATGTAAGTATAATCATTGCATAATATTTAGTGTATTAATTACATTTAATAAAGCTACAAAAGTTATCCAGTGAAGAGCAGTGAGTAATTCCCTCTTTTCTTTCGCTGTTTAAGGTGTTTGTGATGGTTTGAGAAGCATTAATAAACTATCTAAACTGATAAATAACAGATTGGAGATTAAAATAATAGCAGATTTGTCTAATTTTAAATTAATGCTAAAAACTGAGATGAAAAATTTAATTCAGCGAAAAATGTACTTTTACTATGGTAAAATAAATATTCCGCAATATCTTCAAAAGGCTTTTGAATTTTGGCGCAGTTTTTTCTCTGTATAATATTAGTTATACAGTTGCCATGGCAACTAGTAAATACCGTAAATTTGGTTATGCTAGCATGTGTGGAAATATTTAAACCATGCGTGTTATAACTAACCCTGCGCTCCCATGATGATCGAAATCTGTGGTTAAGCCTATTTTAAAATCTCGTTTTAGTATCAAGCAGTTCCGCATTATTTTCTCATTTATGCATATTCTTTTCATAAAAAGATGAAATGTGCCCAAATACCTTGCTTTAAGACAAGTTTATTATCAGGTAGATATTATCTGGAAACATCAGACGTTTTAAGTGCTTTGCTTCCAAAGGCGTACGCATTTTTCTTTATTAATATAGTCTATAACAAGACTTTCTTGTAATAAAACAGTACATTATGATACGACCATGGTTTAGTGTGGGGTATAGGGCCTACGGCATATACCCACTTCTTTATCAGTGCGCTGTGAGTAAAGTCCATCTGATGCGCGTCATTCAGTAGGGTCCTGCATTAGCCAAGATCATGACAGTCCACTACAGTAGCTCAGTCGAATGTGAATAAATGCAGATATTCCTTAACACGGTGATAACACGCCGGATAACAGTGGCTTCCTTTGAAATATATTTGATGATTGTGCCTGATGCGCCCGCGACTGCTCCATTCCTCCACCCAAGACAGAGGATGCCGACGGATTTTTTTTGTCAGTTTTTCTCTTTTCTGACTGGCTGACACTTTTCGCTCTGGACTTGTAACGCCTGCGCGTGCATTCAAAACAAACCGATAAAGCGTAATTTTAAGGGAACAGTCAACTCATTATAAAATGCGGTTACAATATTTTCCGGCATTACCGAGGGCCCCGGGCTTAAACCCAGGTAAACCTGTGCATTAATCTGGCCCTGAACGTGACAAACGACTGATCCATCCATTCATTTATAACGCGCTCATCCATGGCGTATAATACAGCATAATACAACACAGATAATTATTAAATCGTTTAACTAGGGTTTATACAGAATTTCTGTGACAGAGTTCAAGATACATAATTTAATCTTTCTTCTGGAACTGCCTGTTTCAAATGATGATTAAACAGCAAGCAAACTATGCACAGTGTCCAAACTCACTTCTTCATTTTCATTCACTCTTTCAGGTGAACTGTATGAGTGGACTTACGTACTCGAGCGATACCACTCGAGTGATATTGAGAATATAAACCATAACCTTTGTTCAGCCCTAAATTAAAGCATTTTACAATGAGAAAAACATCATCACAAAGTGATTCACCATGTTACTTTCTGAAAGATAAAAAAAAATGTTAACCATACACACACATATATATATATATATATATATATATATATATTATTATTATTATTATTATTATTATTATTATTATTATTATTATTATTTTTTTTTTTTTTTTTTTTTTAGAAAATGTGAATGTTATTGGCAAATATATTGACAATATTACTCGAGTACTAGAGTGATATTGCGTTTATACAACAGTTCGACGAAACGTATGCAATTAAACAAGAAAGGACTGAGTGCCTTATAAAACCCTCTTAAGTGCGGAACTACTTCCTTCCGCCACGGATTCAGAGCTCAAGTTGACAGTTAAACATTCCTCACTTTTAGAATTCGTATCAAGGGAATGTGCTTCTTCAGTTAGGTTAGTGAGAAATAATGGTTGTATCAAAAATCGCCCCCTATACCCTCATTCACTATTCCCTACATTAGTCCACTCATACAGTACACTTGAAGGAGTGAATGAAAACAAGCGAGTGAATTCGGACACTGAGAAGGACTGCCGCTTTTGCATAGTTTGCTTGCTGTTTAATCATCATTTGAAACGGCCAGTTCCCAGAAGTATGATTAAACTTAATCTTGAACTCTGTCATGGAAATTATGTATAAACCCTAGTTAAACGATTTAATACTTTGTACCTGTGTTGTATTACGCTGCATGACGCCATGGACGAGTGCGTTGTAAATAAATGGATGGATGCTTTAGCTGCAGGCGCCCTCTTTTGGTGAGACATGATAATTTGTTGTCTGTTAAGCTTTCGTGAAATATTCATTCAAAAATCAGTCATTTGTCATGTTTGTTTCTTCTTAGATATGGTTCGTAAGCATAATCTTTGGTTCGCTCAGTGAATAATTAAAAAGAAACATAGACCCAGCTAGAACAAGCGGAGTGATGCAAATTGTGAGAGGGCGTTCCTGAAGCGATACCAGTAGAATATCTCACGGTTCTCAACCAATCAGATTTGAGAACCAAAAAGAACTGTTGTATTTTTATTTTTTACATTTTTGTTTTTGTTATCATAACCAAACATTTGGTTTGAACCTATTGTGAGCCCTGAGCACAAACAACTGAATAATTCAAAGAAGTGTATTTAACACAAGAGCACAGCCTCTAGCAGCAGTTTGAGTGTTTCTGCTGTCCTTCTCATGACTCTTGAATGGAAATCCTCCATCTCATGCAGTCAGCTCAGGTCTTGTCATCACCTGTCAGCAGATGAGGAAAGCCACATCTTCTCTAGTGTGTCTCCTCATGTTCTCAGAAACACGATGAGGAGGCTTTCTGTTTGACA
The DNA here is from genome assembly GCA_033026305.1 of Cirrhinus molitorella. Taxonomy (NCBI): domain Eukaryota; kingdom Metazoa; phylum Chordata; class Actinopteri; order Cypriniformes; family Cyprinidae; genus Cirrhinus; species Cirrhinus molitorella. The sequence continues at coordinate 19,797,054 of CM065133.1, read as the reverse complement.
CAGAGATACATCATTCAGAGACGGGTCAGAGCTCATAGATGAGTGAAACCCAGCACAGATGGCAGGGAATAGTAATGAACACCACTGTACTAGTACTGAAAGTACAGTCACTTCAGGTTTAATGTGTAAAAGGAAGGAAAAAAGACAAAAATCCTTCTCAGTTGTGTTCAAAAATATGCAACTTTTTTTGTTATGACTTATAAATGAGCAACTTCTGAGCAGTAAAATGTTTTACTGGCTGATGTTTCAGGGTTCGTACAATGTTCTTAAAGTGCATGAAGTGCTTGAAATTGACTTTTTGAAATTGAAAGGGTTAGTTCACCCAAAAATGAAAATTAGCCCATTATTTACTCACCCTCCAGGCATACTAGGTGTATATGACTTCCTTCTTTCAGACGAATCCAATCGAAGTCGGAATCCAATCAGTCACGAATTAGATGTACAAAATGAGGAATTTTAAAGAAGAATGTCGGAGGATTTTGATATAAGCCAAGATCTAAAATGATGGTTCGCATATCATGTAGGCTATTTAATTTTTTAAGCTGGTGAAATGTGACCTGTGCATGTCCTTTGTAAGTGTTGCAGTGTTTTGAGGGTTGCAGATGAAGCACATAAAGTCAGTGTGAGGATTTAGACTGAACGGCTGTATTCACATGGGTCAGGTCAGTCTTCTGAGGATATTACAGTCAAACTGTTTAAGAGGATTATGAGGGGAAATAAGGGTCTCAGTCTCTCTCTGTCTTATTAACATGTCAGAGAATAAGATTATGTCTTCATACTTATAGTCTGTTACTTTGACACTCAAAACAATGCAAAGAAGTTGCTTTGTGAAAGCGCTTATGTTTTTGGCTAGTTGCTTTGAGACAAATCTGTGATACGCTCATGTGCTCGGGGAAACTTTTAGTAGATGTGTTTTTATGTGCTGGATGATGTTTCATGGTTGTCTGTTTCTATTACATTGCATGCAGCATGAATTTAAACAATAATTCAAATATAACAGGCAAAAAATACAGCTTGTATCTTGAATGAGGAAAGACTGAAATTGAAGCTGTTTGTCAATGGCACGAGTGTGTTTCAGCTGAAGTTTACATGCAATCAAGAGTAACAAACAGGCGATTGGCTCCTTCAATTCATCAGTTTTTCATTATACAACTGGGTGCAATTTCTCCTGTTCTTGTTTATATGAAAGGACTGTCTCATTTCATTATAATGTGTCTGATTTATGATTCATACGAGATCTGTGAGATGGGCCACTTGTATACACATGAACAGAGAAATTCTCCACAAATGCCTCTCAAACAAAAGAGCCAGTTAAGAAAAAGTCAATGTTTGGTCTTTATGATTGTAAACTTGAAGGCATGTGGTTAATGTTGCGCTCAGGATTTGCTCTGCTGCCTAAAATGTACAGATTTTTGTGTTACTTGAGGTCAAGAAACAAAGTACTGGCATCAGGGTTATAATAGTCAACTAAAATGAAACCTTTTAATTATGTTTGTTACTTGAAATAAAATGAAAAACGTTAACTGAAATCAAATAAAAAATAAATTTTTAATTTCAGCTAGTTGCCAAGGTTACATTTTGCATGTTAGTTTAATGTAACTTAATGTAAAATAATTAAAATGACAACAGAAAGGCTAAAACAAACTAAAATTTAAAATGAAAAAAATTATTCAAAATATAAATAAAAACTATAATAGTGTGATACTACTAAAATATCTTTGACCGGCATTCACATCAGATTTTATTTATGATTTTAAATATAGTCGAAATATGAGTTTGTATGACTGCAAAAATATTGCTCAAAGGTTTGGGGTTAGTAAGATTTATCTATTTATTTTTTAAGAAATTAATTAAGAATTAATACTTTTATTGTGCAAGGATGCATTAAATTAATCAAAAGTGACCGTAAAGGCATTTCTTATGTTTCAAATAAATGCTGTTCTTTTAAACTTTCTATTCATCCAAGAATCCTGAAAAAAAAGATGTATTGTGGTTTGTATTTTGAAATATTTAAATTTATTTAAATAAAATGTATAATATTTGAATAAAATACATTTATGCTATTAGAATTTTAGATTTTTATTTGTTTGTTTTTACTAATTAAGTAATTTGGTAACACTTTACAATAAGGTTCATTAGTTAAACATTTTTTAATGTATTAACTAACATGAACTAACCATGAGCAATACATTTGTTACTGTATTTGCTAATCTTCATTAACGTTAGTTAATGAAAATACAGTTGTTCATTGTTTATTCATGTTAGTTCAGAGTACATTAACTAATGTTAACGAGATTTGAATAATGTATTAGTAAATGTTAAAATTAACATTAACAAAGATTAATAAATGCTGTTTAAGTGCAGTTCATTATTAATTCATGTTAACTAATTTAGTTACCTAATGTTAACTAATAAACCTTATTGTAAAGTGTTACCAGTAATTTTTATTAATACTTTTTGTAATCATTTATCTTAACCTACCCACCATTTAGTAACTGAGTAATTTTCTCTCTGAAATTGTGCATTTTGGGATTGATAAAATCGCTACATTTTGTGATAAAGTTATGGTATCCAGCAGTTTATTAACTGTGCGCTTTAGTGGTCTGAAGAGAGAGATGTGAAGTATTGTACAAATATCCTACATATTGCGGTTTTGTCATGTATTTCTCCAGCTACATAAATACACTCCAGCGTGTAACTCCCGTGTGTTGTTTTAACTAAATGACTGCTGGGAGTTTTGTGACGGCAGCCTGTGGAGCGCTAAAGGTCAGCTGTCACCGCGGCTCATTACAGCAGAGACGCGCAGAACGACACGCCGCAGCGCCGCGGTTGTGCTTTACGTACCACAGGTAGTAAAGGTCAAGTTTGTCCCCTGCAGTCCATTTCTGATAATTAAAAAAAGACAGCATGTCAAATTACTGCTCTCTACGGGTGACCTTTCACTGAAGATCAGTGTGTTTGATAGCAGTGCAGATCAGCCGGGTTGATCCTTTAACAGTCACAACAATCAACCAGATAAGGACGTGATGAATTACTCTTTTTTTTTTTGTTCATATACAGGTCCTTCTCAAAAAATTAGCATATTGTGATAAAGTTCATTATTTTCTGTAATGTACTGATAAACATTAGACTTTCATGTATTTTAGATTCATTACACACAACTGAAGTAGTTCAAGCCTTTTTTTTGTTTTAATATTGATGATTTTGGCATACAGCTCATGAAAACCCAAAATTCCTATCTCAAAAAATTAGCATATCATGAAAAGGTTCTCTAAACGAGCTATTAACCTAATCATCTGAATCAACTAATTAACTCTAAACACCTGCAAAAGATTCCTGAGGCTTTTAAAAACTCCCAGCCTGGTTCATTACTCAAAACCGCAATCATGGGTAAGACTGCCGACCTGACTGCTGTCCAGAAGGCCATCATTGACACCCTCAAGCAAGAGGTCTGTGGGAAGGAAAAAGTGTGGCAGAAAACGCTGCACAACGAGAAGAGGTGACCGGACCCTGAGGAAGATTGTGGAAAAGGACCGATTCCAGACCTTGGGGGACCTGCGGAAGCAGTGGACTGAGTCTGGAGTAGAAACATCCAGAGCCACCGTGTACAGGCGTGTGCAGGAAATGGGCTACAGGTGCCGCATTCCCCAGGTCAAGCCACTTTTGAACCAGAAACAGCGGCAGAAGCGCCTGACCTGGGCTACAGAGAAGCAGCACTGGACTGTTGCTCAGTGGTCCAAAGTACTTTTTTCGGATGAAAGCAACTTTTGCATGTCATTCGGAAATCAAGGTGCCAGAGTCTGGAGGAAGACTGGGGAGAGGGAAATGCCAAAATGCCTGAAGTCCAGTGTCAAGTACCCACAGTCAGTGATGGTGCCATGTCAGCTGCTGGTGTTGGTCCACTGTGTTTTATCAAGGGCAGGGTCAATGCAGCTAGCTATCAGGAGATTTTGGAGCACTTCATGCTTCCATCTGCTGAAAAGCTTTATGGAGATGAAGATTTCATTTTTCAGCACGACCTGGCACCTGCTCACAGTGCCAAAACCACTGGTAAATGGTTTACTGACCATGGTATTACTGTGCTCAATTGGCCTGACAACTCTCCTGACCTGAACCCCATAGAGAATCTGTGGGATATTGTGAAGAGAAAGTTGAGAGACGCAAGACCCAACACTCTGGATGAGCTTAAGGCCGCTATCGAAGCATCCTGGGCCTCCAGAACACCTCAGCAGTGCCACAGGCCGATTGCCTCCATGCCACGCCGCATTGAAGCAGTCATTTCTGCAAAAGGATTCCCGACCAAGTATTGAGTGCATAACTGAACATAATTATTTGAAGGTTGACTTTTTTTGTATTAAAAACACTTTTCTTTTATTGGTCGGATGAAATATGCTAATTTTTTTAGATAGGAATTTTGGGTTTTCATGAGCTGTATGCCAAAATCATCAATATTAAAACAAAAAAAAGGCTTGAACTACTTCAGTTGTGTGTAATGAATCTAAAATATATGAAAGTCTAATGTTTATCAGTACATTACAGAAAATAATGAACGTTATCAGAATATGCTAATTTTTTGAGAAGGACCTGTATGGCATTGTAAGTCCATGATTGGTCAAATAACAAACTCATAATAAAATCCAAACTCAAGTAAAACATGAAAAGTGCTCATGAGCTGTGATGGAGTTCTCAGTTATAAACTGATAAGCCAAAAATATATACAGTGCTGCTTGAAAGTTTGTGAACCCTTTAGAATTGTCTATATTTCTGCATAAATATGACCCAAAACATCATCAGATTTTTATATAAGTCCTGAAAGTAGACAAAGAGAACCCAATCAAACAAGTGAGAGAAAAATATTTTCTTTGTCATTTATTTATTGAGATAACCCAGTGTTACATATCTGTGCGTTGCAAAAGTGTGTGAATCACCTGGAGTAGCAGTTAATTTAAGGTGAAATTAGAGTCAGTTTTCAGTCAGTGCAATGACTATCAAATATCAGTGCGTGACCTGTTTTATTCAAAGAACAGGGATCTATTAAAGTCTGTTCATGTTTGTGGAAGTGAATCATGTCACAAACAAAGGAGATTACTGAAGACCTCTAAAAAAGAGTTGATGTTGCTCATCAGGCTAGAAAAGGTTACAAAACCGTCGCTAAAGAGTTTGGACTCTTTGGACAGACTGTGTACAAATAGAGAAAATTCAAGACCCCTACCTTCCTAAAAAGTGGTAATAGTCTGCGAGGTTGCAGAAGTTCCCAGGGTAGCTTCTAAGCAACTAAAGGCCTTTCTCACATTGGCTAATGTTAATGTTCATGAGTCCACCATCAGGAGAACATTGAGCAACCAAGTTGCAAGAAGAAAGCCACTGTTCTCCAAAAAGAATATTGCTTGTTAAAGATCATGTGGACAAGCCAGAGAACTACTGGAGAAAGGTTTAATGTATGGCTGAAAACAAAATAGAACTTTTTTTTGTTTAAATGAGAAGCTATTATGTTCACATACTTGTACACTTAAGTACAATCTTGAAACACTTTATTTTAAGTAGCTTATGCCCATGTAATATTCTGTCATTTTAATGTAATTAGAAAGGTATTACATGTATTTAAGCTGTGTACTAGTGAGTTCAAACTAAGGTGTAACTAGATGAGGTGTACAGTATAGATAAGTAGCTAGCTGTGTAGCAGACTCGGTCTGTTACATATGTGTAACAGTAGCTGCCTATTACATCTACATAATTACAAACATAATTGTTTCATGTAAGTACAACGGTTACAAAGTACTTAACTAGGTATTTACTCTGTATTATGGACACCTTAAAATAAAGTGTTACTCTGTGGGTATTGAAATATAATATATTATATATTAATAACATATTGAATTACTCAAATCTGAGTAAGTTTGAGACATTGTTGAGATCTCTTTTGAAAGAAACAGAGTAGCAGGAGAGAGTCTCCTTTGGATCTGTGTTTCATCTAATTTCTGTGTTGGAGAAATAACTCTGATAGTAAAGTGTTTCCTTTTGACTTTTCTTTACTGTTGGATTTTTTTTTTCTTTTTTGGATTTGTTCCATTCTTTTTTTTTTTTTTTTTTTAAATCCAACCACTGTAAGTGTAAATCCCTTCAGCTCAGAGAGCAGATGAAAGCACACGGTGTGGCGGTGTGACCCGTCTGAACTGGTGCTTGAGCGCTCTGAGAGCGTGATCAATATGTGCTGGGCTTTCTGACCTTGACTGCATTGTTCTGTAGGGCCCATCTGGCCTCAGCAGGTGGAGCTGCACCTCGCCTTCCTGATGTTTGGAGGACACTAATGAACGAGAGACAGATGAGAGACAGTGAGACATGAAAGACAAAACATCTGACTGCTCATTATTTGCTCTGGTCTCCTAATTAAAAGCCTTGTTTATAAAACACTTAAACAAACAACATATTCCCAACACTAGAGAAGAGCAGAGCAACAGAAAGAGAGAGCTCGTCTGAATGTCTGTTGTTCTATCGTTTTATCATTCAATATCTATCTATCTATCTATCTATCTATCTATCTATCGTTCTATCATTCTATCTATCGTTCTATCTATCGTTCTATCATTCTATCTATCGTTCTATCTATCGTTCTATCATTCAGTTTTTTTATTCTATCTATCGTTCTGTCATTCTGTCTATGGTTTTATCTATCATTCTATATGTCGTTCTATCATCTATCTATCTATCTATCTATCTATCTATCTGTCTATCTATCTATCGTTCTATCTATCGTTCTATCTTTCGTTCTATCATTCAATTGTTTTATTATTCTATCTATCGTTCTGTCATTCTATCTATGGTTCTATCTATCATTCTATATGTCGTTCTATCATTCTATTGTTCCATCATTCAATTGTTTTATTATTCTATCTATCGTACTGTCATTATATCAATGGGTTTATCTATCATTCTATATGTCATTCTATCTATCTATCTATCTATCTATCTATCTATCTATCTATCTATCTATCTATCTATCTATCTATCGTTCTATCTATCGTTCTATCTATCGTTCTATTGTTCTATCATTCTGCTGATCTATCATTCTATCTATTGTTCTATATTTCATTCTATCTTTCGTTCTATCAATTGTTTTATCATTCTGTCTATCGCTCTGTCATTCTGTCTATCATTTTATCATTCTATTGTTTTAACATACTATTGTTTTATCATTCTGTTGTTATATCTATATATCTATCTATCTATCTGTCTATCTATCTATCTATCTATCTATCTATCTATCTATCTATCTATCTATCTATCGTTCTATCTATCGTTCTATCATTCAATTGTTTTATTATTCTATCTATCGTTCTGTCATTCTGTCTGTGGTTCTATCTATCATTCTATATGTCATACTATCTATCTATCTATCTATCTATCTATCTATCTATCTATCTATCATCTATTGTTTTATTGTTCTATCATTCTGTTGATCTATCGTTCTATCGTTTCTATCATTCTGTCATTCTGTCTATCGTTTTCTATTGTTTTAACATAATATTGTTTTATCATTCTATCATTCTGTTGTTCTCTCTATCTATCTATCTATCTATCTATCTATCTATCTATCTATCTATCTGTCTGTCTGTCTGTCTGTCTGTCTGTCTGTCTAGCGTTATATTGTTCTTTTATACTTTTTTCAAAACTTTCTTGTAATCTATAAAATTTCCATTTACTTTTAAATTTAAGTTCATTTTAATTCTACTTTCTTACATACAAATTTTAATTCTGCTCTATTTTCAAATTCAGGAATTAAACTGGAATTTAAAAGCCATTGACTAAAATTTATTTCTAAATTATGCTCAGCCATGGTGTTTTGTGTCCATGTCACATTACTGCAATATTGAGAGTCAGCAAACCGTCCTGGGCAGTAAGTTTATAGATAAATCTGTCATGCTACAGAAGTTATGACGTTTAGCTGATGGTGTCTTTTCTAACATGACTGACAGTCTCTTACAGCAGGGACGTTTCCCCTGTAGCAAATGTTAAGTATCTTGCTCAAGGACATGATGGAGATACAGGGCTCAAGTTATTATTCCTCAGAAGAATCAGTGCTTCCGCCACTTTAAGATTACTTTAAGGCTGTGGTTTAATCTTGTAATCTGCTGTAGATTGTGTGATCATACAGTACAACAGCATCACCTGGACATCTCGACCGATGATCAGTGATTTCAGAAGAAAACCTTGTGTCTTGTCAGGCAGCAGTTTTCCAAGAAATAGAAAACAATCAGTGTGAGTGTGATCATAAATAAAATAACATTCAAGATTTGACTCCCAGAATAGTTTTCACCCTTCTATATACATTATAAAAAGGATATGAAAAATTTCTATTTTTTTTTTTTTTTTTTTTTTTTTCACCTTTCACCAGAAAAGCTTTTAAAAGGCACCATATTTTAAATATCAACATTAGAACTGAAGAGAATTAAACCAGTTTGGCTGCATTTATCTATATTTACTACAGCTGGTGTCTCTGTTCGCTATAGTTTATCATAACAGGTTAAGATCCTATCCTGTTCTCCTAGAGAAAACACACAATATAGTATAAGCTTCTGTGTTACAGTGTTATCCCAGTTTCGTGAGAAAAAGCACAGATTTATATACAGTTGATTGCAGAGTTTGTGTTCTTGTTTTAATGTGGTTCTGGCAGATCCCTGTGCCCGTGTCCTGGTTTGATTAACAGCGTCCAGCATTTCCCTTATGAATCCTGTCCTAGATTGTCATTCCCCTTTGCTGGACCGTTGTAGCCACACACACACACACACACATTAAATTGTACGTCAAAGATGTGCTTCTCTTCTGTTGTAATTCGTCAAACCTTTGACCTTAAGTGTAACTCATGGTGAGGTTACACATGCATCATTCAGCACTTATGGGGAAGTTTATTGCGGGGCAGGTACCACTGCGTTGATGTACGAGCCTCTGTGGGGCTTCGGGGCCACAGCAGCGGGAGCCGTACGTTGCTGCGGTTCGAGCGGGTCATTTGGATTGACCTTTCCTTTGAGTGATTGACAGGTAAATGACAGTTGCGCAGTACCATAAAGATGATGAAGCTTTGAGTCTGAAAGGTCAGAGGAGGCGTTACTGAGGAAGCAAAGCATGATGGGAACAGAGGGCGGAACTCACAGGGTCCGCTGAACAGGAGCTTCTCTAACGTCTCATGACCCGAAGGTTTCTGAAGCTTCATGAGCTGAAATGGTTTTAATGTTTAATTTAAGTTTGAGTGAATTAAACTTCAAATGTCTATAGGTTAAAGAACATCACAAATTGAATGAGGTAAAAAAAACTCATACTCATATTGTTCAGCATGGATCCATTGGATTGTTTAAAAGTGACAGTATTTCAAATAAATGCTGTTCTTTGAACTTTCTGTTCATCAAATAATTCTGAAAAAAATGAATCACAGATCCACAAAAATATAAAGCAGCACAACTGTTTTCAACATTGATAATGATCAGAAATGTTTCCTGAGCAGCAAATCAGCATATTAGAATGATTTCTGAAGGATCATGCACTTTTAAAAATAAAAATATTTTAAAAGGTTCTTCACAGCGATGCCATAGAAGAACCATTTTTGGTTCCACAAAGAACCATTCAGTCAAAGGTTCTTTAAAGAACCATCTCTGTCTTACCTTTTATGATCTGAATAACCTTATTTCGCCACAAAGAACCTTTTTGTGAAACCGAAAGGTTCTTCAGATGTTAAATGTTCTTTATCTTGAAGCACCTTCATTTTTAAGAGTGTGTCACATTGAAGACTGGAGCAATGATGCTGAAAATTCAGCTTTGATCACAGAAATAACTTACATTTTATTATGTATTACATTAGAAACGGTTATTTTAAATTAATATTTCACAATATTACTGTATTTGCTGTATTTTTTATACCAAATAAATGCAGCCTCAGAGAGCAGAAGAGACTTTTTCTAAAAGCATTAAAAAATGCACAGATAAATGCTTAATCTTAATCTTAAATTATGTGACTGTTAACAGATACTGTACTATGCTCATCTCAAGGCCTTGTAAACAAGAAGCCCTGCTGTTGACAGAAATGGTAAAGCTGGAGGGGGAAGTGTTTCTGTCGTTGCTCCTCTGTTCTCATTAGCCTCTTTTTATTGAGGAAATATAAAACCCCATCAGAATCCATAAACCTGCAGCCCTGATACTAAAAACCCAGAAGATGATCACTTGACAGTTTGGCTCTAAAGCACAGCTCAGCACATCTCGAGCTCCTGAAGTCTGCTGTGTCATTTCCGCCTGTCAAAATCCTAAAACAGCCGATCCTGAGTAGAGGATGATGTTCACAGTGTGCTTTTGAAGCTCTTTATGGTGAGTTTCAAGCTTAAACAGCACAAAATGCTGCTTGAAACAAATTTAGCTTCCATGATTCATTTCAGAGTAAAACCGAATATATGGGATGAAGAATTGATTTTGTCCACCAGGATTTGATTAGTTTGTGAAATGTGGCTAATTATAAGTTAATTTTACATTATGTTAGGGTGACTATATTTTAGGTTTTCGCAGGATTATGAAAACAGTCCTGCGCAAGGCTTTAATACAAAAACACACACAATGAATGACGACTATAGAAAGCAAAAGCCAAATCCTGGACATTTTGGCCAATTTAGGAATCCCGGCTGGACGGAAGTCCAAAAAGTGGACATGTCCAGGGAAAAGAGGACGTATAGTCACCCTACATTTTGTCAGCAAAGTACACTGTAAAAAACAAAAAAACACAATTTGTTGAGTCAACTTAAAATTATTTGTTACTCTGCTGCCTTACAATTTCAGTCAACTCAAATAAGTTAATTCAAGTTGAAATGTTAAGTTGCACAAGTGACAAGCACATAAGTGACAACTTAGATATTTGAGTTGACTAAACTAAAAAAAAATGTTTGTTAAACTTAACAGCTGTGTTTGTTACTCGGCTGCCTTAAAATTTTAAGTTGAATAAACTCATATATCAAATATACTAAACTTTTTTCAAGTTGAATGAACTTGAAATTTTAAGGCAGCCTGGTAACAAATTATTTTAAGTTGACTCAACAAATAGTTTTTTACAGTGTAGTCTTTTCAGAGCTAAAGGATGTTAGTAATTTTTGAAAGATTATGATTATTTCGGCATTTATACACTGTAAAACCGAACAGTGAAATTAATTAAATGAAATGAGTTATTTTCACTCAAATAACAATGAAAGTTCATTGGACTTAATTGAAATAAGTTCTGTAAACTCAAAATACTGCTGTAGTTTTCTAGCTCCCAGCATGCTTTGCATCAGACAACATGGAAAATAAATGTTGAAATTAGGTGTTATTTTGTGTGTTTTTTGCACAAGATTAACATAGGGAGACATAAGTTAGTATTTAAATGTTGAGATATGTTAGGATTTGCATAGATTTCTGTTATGTTGGTTTTGTAGTGTTACCGTTGTGGTAAAGAGTAGAGCCTGTTCTTAGGTTGAGGATGGACAGCAAAATTTGAAGACTACATATACTGCATGTTCTTTGACAATTTCAATGCAAGTATATATTGAGAGTCTTTCTGATACACTGTAACTGAAAATATTTAAGTTGATTTCATAAGTTTTAATTTAACTGTAATGAAAAGGTTTATGTAGCATGTAATCTAAATATTTAACTTTTGAACGAGTTACATCAATTTTTTTGAGTTCTGTTTACTAATTTGGGTTTACAGTGTAGAATAACAATGACTGATGAATAATAATACCAGAGATGTTAATTAACAATAATTTTGAATGTTTTATTTCATGTCTTCAAGTTTGGAATGGAAGCTTGTTTCCGCCAAAGGATTAAGAAAAAAAATAAAATGATTGCGACTTTTTAATCTCACAATTCAGAATTTTTTTTTATTTACAAATTTGAAACAAAGTCAGAATTGTGAGATATAAGCTCATAAATTTGACATTTACGTTTTAAATTGCACAATATAAACACAATTCTGAGAAGAAAAGTCAGAATTGTGAGATATAAAGTTGCAAGTTTTTTTTTATTATTAATTAAATGGCGGATTGGAATTGCAAGAAACTTCACATTCATTAGAAGAATTGTGAGATCTGTAATTTCTAGAAAAAAAGTATTGTTTATAATATAGTTTATATCTCAATTCTGACTTTTTCCCTTAGAATTGTGAGTTTATCTTGTAAAATTCAGACTGTCAGACTCTGAAAATCAAATTCCTCAGAATTGTGAGGTGAAAGTTCCATAGTTTGGCTTGTATTATTTGTGAAGAAAGCACAATGCTGTCAGCAGGTGTGATTCATTCTTAATGAATCCCTCCAGTCTGTAATCAGAGAAATGACAGTAAAATCGGATGTGACTTTACTTTCAGATCAGCGCACAGTGTGGCTGAAAGATCATATAACTAAACCCAATTACTCACCTGTGATGTTTCTGCAGGGGAATTAAGAGATAAATTGAGGACACAAGTTCCTTCCTTTAACTTCATTCTGACGTATCATCCCTCAGTGCCCACACACTTTGTTCCCTCGCTCCATTTCTGTCTTTCTCTCTCTCTTTATCAAAACCGATGTCCTGCTAATGTTCAATGAAGATGCATTAAAAGCTGCTCTGACATATTTCTTTTTAATGCTCAGCTTGCACTGAAAGAGAGATGCAACAAAACTAGAATGATCACTTTACAATCAACAGAACTATCTGCACTACATACATCTTACATTACATACTGAGTGCTTTGCTAATTATAAACGGAGCATTCTAGTCATTTTTCACATGACTGTGCAGTGTTGTTGGTTATAACAGTAAAATAGTTGTGTTGCATCATTCGCTTATAGTTGGTGCAACGGAGGCCAGCGGTAGATGCTGTGCAGGTAAACCTCACTCCCCTGACCTCAAGAGGTGCACTAGCGACTGACGCTAGAGGCTGCAGTCTTTAGCCGCCTCCTTAATGTGCCCTGCCTTCCATGCTGGAGACCCGGGTTCGAGACCTGCTCGGAGCGGGTGCGAGCAGGACCCGGGTGGAGGGGTTACATTGGTGCCGTGACCCAGATGGAACTGAGGTAGATGCGGCAGATGCTGTGCAGGTAAACCTCACTCCCCTGACCTCAAGAGGTGCACTGACACTAGAGGCTGCAGTCTTTAGCCTCCTTCTTAGTGCGCCCACCTTCCATACTGGAGACCCAGGTTCGAGACCCACTCGGAGCAGGTGCGAGTAGGACCCGGGTGGAGGGGTTACATTACCTTGTCTAAAACAGGAACATCCTAGTTCTGTTGCACTGCACTGTAATGCTTTCTAAGACAGCTTTATAAAACAGCAACATGATATCTTTATTATTAGCATCACTGATTATAATAGCATCATTCTAGTTTTGTTGTGTTGCTGGTTTGCAGTGTTGCCGAGAAGACAGCTTTATTCTTTATAATGAGAGTGTTCTAGTTATGTTGCGTCACGAAACAGATTTGTTTATCCTAAAGCTCCTTTTATTCCCACCGGTAGCCGCCACATCACTCGCTGTTAATTTGCATAAAGTTAAACTCTCCTCATCAGCATTGCATCTCCTGTGGTTGCTGATGCTAATATCGCAGCAAATCGCTATCAGCGTGTCACTCGCTTGCAGCGTAGACACAATGAACTCATTCCTGGAGGGAAACTGATGACACTGGGTTTTCTAGGGTCGTTCCAGTGCGCTCATCACGTCAGTTTGACAGCATGGCGGTCGGTCGCAAAACATGTGTCAACATCTGCGGGACACGTCTGGGGGAGTGAGGGGGGATTTAGCTGTCAGAGTCTGAATCCGTGAGAATGAAAGAGTTCAGACGTGAGAATGAGTGCAGGACAGATGTACGTGGCGAGGAGCGACAGCACTTCCCAAACCAACAGCGCGTCCAGACATTTCAGACGAGTCTCCGCACATCTGTCATGAGATTGCACCGTCGTGAGATTGTCATTTTGATCAATCCTTGTGGGTGCTTAGGCAAGGGTGTGAGGAACTGCATTTTTATTTGTGTTTTTTAGTTGTATTCAATTCATCTTCATTGGCACACTGTGTTCTCTGTAGCAATTGTTTGGATTTGAAGTGGTGTCCAAACACAGCAACATAGTTTATCATACAAAAGTAAGCAAAGAGCCTTAAAATCAATGTAGACAGCTTCATTGATTATAAACGGAACATTCTAGTCACATTGCTTTCAGTATTGTATAACATGCACTTGCAGTAATTCATTGTAATTGAAACAAAGTTATGTTTTCTTGCAGTGTTGCAGAGTTATACGCATACAGTGAATAAAGGTTTATTGATTATAACAGGAACATTTTAGTTTTGTATCATTTTTCACTTGCAGTGTTACATATTCACACATTTGCAGTGTAGACAGCTTTGTTGATTATAAGAGGAATGTTCTAGTTCTGTTGCAATGTTTGTTTGCAACGCTGCATGGTTATGCAATTTCAGTGTAAACAGCTTCAATGATTATAAAAGAAACATTCTAGTTTTGCCACATCGCTTGCAGTGTTTGCAGTACACAGCTTTGTTGATTATAACAGAAGCATTTTAGTAAACATTGTTGCGGGATCACACACTTGCAGTGTGTATCCTGCAACTGATATGTAACACATTGATTCAAATGGAAACATTCTAGTTTAGTTGCATTCACCTGAAGTGTTGCACAGTTGCATTTCTCACTTTAAGTGTAGTCAGCGTTGTTGAGTTTAAATAGGAATGTTATAGTTCTTTTGCACTGGAGGCTTTTCAGTCTGCAGTGTAGACAACTTAATTTATTATCGAAAGAGAGGTTTACTTCTGTTCCACTTTGTTTGCAGGGTTGCAAATACATTTACATTTTAGTTTTGTTGCAATTCTCACCTGCAGTGTTTTTCATACAAAAGTAAGAATTTTTATTTTTGATTACATTTTAAAACTACCCAAAACCGCGTATAATCACTGACCCCTGTTGGCCTTGAAAGCATGCAGTGTTTTAAGTCAAAATGTTTATATAATAATTCTAATTCATCAACATTAGAACAAGGGTATATATATTACCCACCTGTTGTGAATCTTGCAGAAATCAACTGCACATAAGTAAGAACATATTGTATACACGTCACATATACATATTCAAAACACTAATTTTATATGGGAAGCATTTTCTGCTCACTTTTAAAAGATGATAATTTTTTCTTCTTCTTCTTCTTCAGCTTATTTTAACTATTTACAGTGAGGGGAAAATTATTTGATCCCCTGCTGAATTTGTACATTTGCCCACTGACAAAAAAATTATCAATATAGGTTTATTTTAACAGTGAGAAGCAGAATAACAACAAAAATTCCAGAAAAACCTCAAAAAAGTTATCAATTGATTTGCATTTTAATGAGTGAAATAACTATTTGATCCCCTATCAGTCAGCAAGATGTCTGGTTCCCAGGTGTCTTTTATACAGGTAATGAGTTAAGATTAGGAGCACTCTCTTAAAGGGAGTGCTCCTAATCTCAGCTTGTTACTTGTATAAAAGACACCAGTCCACAGAAGCAATCAATCTATCAGATTCCAAACTCTTCACCACGGCCAAGACCAAAGAGCTGTCCAAGGATGTCAGGGACAAGATTTTAGACCTACACAAGGCTGGAATGGGCTATCAAAGACCATCTCCAAGCAGCTTGGTGAGAAGGTGACAACAGTTGGTGCGATTATTTGCAAATGGAAGCATCACAAAATAACTGTCAGTCTCCCTCGGTCTGGGGCTCCATGCAAGATCTCACCTCTTGTCAATGATCTCAAGGCAGCTAGGATCATAGTCACCAAGAAAACAATTGGTAACACACTATGACATGAAGGACTGAAATCTTGCAGCGCCCACAAGGTCCCCCTCTCAAGAAAGCACATGTACAGGCCCAACGAACATCTGAATGATTCAGAGGAGAACTGGCTGAAAGTGTTCATCATCTCAAGCATCATCTCAACTCACCATGTTTGGAGGAGGAGGAATGCTGCCTATGACCCCAAGAATGCCATCCCCTCCGTCAAACATGGAGGTGGAAACATTATGCTTTGAGGGTGTTTTTCTGCTAAGGGGACAGGTTAACTGCACCGCATCAAAGGGATGATGGACGGGGGAGCTAACAGTTTGAGTTGACAAATGTCAACCTCGAAACCGTAATGACTTGGAAAGGATCTGTAAAGAAGTGTTGGACAAAATCCCTCCTGAGATGTATGCAAACCTGGTGGCCAACAAGAAACATCAGACCTTTGTGTTTGCCAAAAAGGGTTTTGCCATCAAGTAGACATGTGCCGGTATTCGGTAATACGATATATCACGATAATGAATATGCACGGTATTGTTATTGTGGGCATTTCAAAATACCGAAAATAATTGTTTATTAAAAGTTATTCCGAATTTTGAAAGCATTTTAAGCATACTTTTCCCATTAACTGGTTAAATGCACAACACACTTGTAAACTGCGTCGAAGATGCGTGATGTAAACAGAAGCACATGGCAGAACGCCTAAGGGACGCTCCGGATTAAAGTGAAAGTGTCATTCACTCTCTGACAGCAGATGGCGCTAAACCGCAAATGCAACGTTAACCCAGAAACAAAGCAGCTGCGCTACTTTCTAAAACGTATTTAAATGATTTATTTAGCCATTTAGATTTTTGTATTTGTAGTGGTGTTTATCACAACACCAAATACTTAAATATTCAGACTCCATAGGCTATTTATTTTAACACTTTTTACATTTTAATCTGGACTACAACATGCCCTAGATATTGTTTGAAAGTGTATTCTAAGTGATTCTTTATTGTTCGGTCACACTTTACTTTAGGGCTTCATTAGTTAACATTACTTACTTAATTAATTAATTAGTTAACATAAACTCCCAATGAAAAATTATTCTAAACATGCATTAATCTTAGATAATTCCAATATAATAATAATCAAATTAAAATTAAAATCAAAGTTTATTTTTTTTTTTAAATAAACCGAGCTAACATGAACTAAAAGTTGTATTTTTAACTTCTGTATCAAATGTAGCTTTTGTTTACTGATCATGTTAACTAATAATAATTACCTAATAAGATCTTACTGTAAAGCGATACCTATTGGTCTTTTAATTCTTTTGCACTTTAATCTGTGTAAAATTTTGAACTTAATACATTTTTTGTGTATTGCTTTATTGTGTTTTAATGTTCAGAATTTTTTTACTGTATTATGACATCACTTTTTTGCAACAAAATTTCAATACCGTGACAATACCGTATACCGTGATAAAAACATTATCAATTTATCGCAACATGAAAATTTGATACCGGCATATCCCTACCACCAAGTACTAAGTCATGTTTTGCAAAGGGCTGAAATACTTATTTCACTCATTAAAATGCAAATCAATTCATAGCTTTTTTTGAAATGTGTTTTTCTGGATTTTTCTGTTGTTGCTGTTAATCTGTCTCACTGTTCCAATAAACCTACCATTAAAATTATAGACTGATCATTTCTTTGTCAGTGAGCAAACATCTTTTTTTTTTTTCCCTCACTGTATAATTATATGGTGACACTTTATTATTTGCAGTTAGCATTGCTTTTTGTCTGCTGTCTGCTCACCGACAGACCAGTTGAAAACCTTTCTGTAATGTCTTTCTCTCTTTCTTTCTCCAGAGCTGTAATGCATTCTGAGAATCCAACTTTAGGACTCAGACGCCAAAGCCAATGAGACGCCAGTGAAAGGAAGCCAGAAACGCCACAATTATCTACAGAAACAGAATGGAAGATCTGCCTTCTTGACAAGTCACGATGCATGAATATCCTACGTAGATGCACCGGCTTTTTTTGACCTTCCACATTTGGACTCCCCACTTTTAACCTCGACTTTAAACAGCAGACCCAACATGCTTGCCATCCATTGGTTGTGACTGGAGTTTGGCGGCAGCATGCGTCCATGGGCGGGCTCCTGGCGCTGGATAGCGCTGGTCCTGCTGGCCTGGGGGACGTTGCTCTTTTATATCGGGGGACATCTGGTGAGAGACAACGAACATGCGCCACGCTCCAGCCGTGAGCTGGCAAAGATCCTCACCAAGTTGGAGCGACTGAAACAGCAGAATGAAGACCTGCGGCGCATGGCTCAGTCACTACGGTAAACCAGTTTGCTACAGTCAAAAGACAAATATGTGTTTTATACTAATTTTTGGTTCTCATTACAAAAATAATTTTTGTTTTGCTATAGCATGTCACAGTTTCTCATAAAATACAAGTATGATGGAGTTGCGCTATACTTATACACTGTTGCTGTGGGCTGTTTTTCAGTATGCAGGCTAAAGCAATCTCCTCCCCCTGGAAAAACCACAAGGAAAAATGTATTTGAGCTAGTTTTAAATAGCAGTTGGGCTAGTTTTGTTTTGTTAACCCTGATTATCCTTTAATCAGCAGAAAAACTGCCACAAAGACATGATTCCTGTCTTCTCCTGAGATGACAACTATTTGTTCAATTCTCAGTCCATTTTCACATGTTTGAATGATTCTCAAGACTTTAATTTATGCTTAAACTTGATTTCCACTTGAAGATTGTAAGTGAAATTTTATTTTATGAAAAACAAAACAAAAAAACAAACTATATGTAGTGAAGTTTCTATTCAGTTTTTTGAGCTCAGCATCATAGGTAATATTGGGCCTTTTTTGCAAATTATCTGATTTTTGGAGTGCCATGTTCCATTATTATAGCTTCTGTTAAAGCTCACGGATTTGCAACAAAAGGAGGATGAGAAAATAATAACAGGATGTGTTGCTTAGAAGGAATGTTGTAGGGTTTATTTGACATAAATAAGCGCAGAATAATTAAAGAGTCATTCGCACAGGACACGTTCTTGTCTTCAAAAGCAGCTTGACAGTCTTAAACAAAACAAAGGTTCTCAAAACATTGTTTTTTTTTAGGTTGACATGCTTTTAACTTGACCCAGCATCTTATTCAGTGCTTTTGTCTGCTGTATTTGTTAAATGTTATTGAAATACCTTTATTCGAGGCCTTTTTTCCCAGTAAATATTGATGTATGGAAGTATTTACATTTTTAATTAATTGACAGTCTTAGCAAAAGCGTTTGGCATTGTGTATTCTTTGTAAATACCATATTTAAGGCTCAGTTTGGTTTGTAGCATCAAGGTTGTGAGTTTTGTCACCAAAAAGAGCCTTTGCAGTGTTTGACCCGATTCTGTCTGATGTGAGTTCAGTACCCTGGATACAATGTCAGCTCTTGTGCTCCTAAAAGAACAAGAGAAATGGAAACAAGCTTCTGTAGAAACAAAATCACATGTTTATAAATGTTCTTCTGAGCAAAACTAAGCCAAATGGTCAGACAGTAGTTCCCAACCAGGGGTTAAAATTACATATATTATTTTTTATTTATATAGTAATTTAATATATAATGTAGTTAGTGCAATGTATAATTCATATTTCATTATATATATATATATATATATATATATTTTTTTTTTTTTTTTTTTAATTTGGAAGTTGCTTTTGGTTAAAAGCATGTGTTAAATGCATAAATGTAAGTGTTAATTATTACTTTTTATTTTTAATTACCTAACTTAAAGGATTAGTTTACTTTTAGAACAAAAATTGTCATCCAAGATGTCCATGTCTTTCTTTCTTCAGTCGGAAAGACATTATGTTTTTTGAGGAAAACATTTTAGGATTTCTCTCCATATAATAGATATGAATGGTGCCCCAAAGTTTGAACTTCCAAAATGCAGTTTAAATCCATCTTCAAAGGGCTCTTAACGATCCCAGCCGATAAAGAAGGGTCTTATCTAGCGAAACGATCGGTTACAACAAAATTGACAAATTATATACTTTTTAAACGCAAATGCTTGTCTTGTCTTGTCTCTGCAATATGCATGCGTAGGCTCTCTGATCCGGGTCAATACAGTTAGGGTATGTCCAAATCTCGTTTTCGTCTTCAACTTCAAAATCATCCTACAACATGGTTTTACCGTTTTTTTTTTTGTTTTTTTTTACATTTACATTTAGACATTTAGCAGAAGCTTTTATCCAAAGCGACTTACAAAGGAGAACAATGGAAGCAATCAAAATCATGGATAGAGTATAAGTCTAAATTCTTGAAGAGTGAGTTGGGCAGGTCATTCCATCAGGAGGGTACATTTAATGTGAAAGTCCGTGAAAGTGATTTTGTGCCTCTTTGGGATGGCACAATAATGCGCCGTTCACTTGCAGAACACGAGCTTCTGGAGGGCACATAAGTCTGAAGTAATGAATTCAGGTAAAGGGGTGCAGAGCCAGTGGTGGTTCTGTAAGCAAGCATTAATGCCTTGAATTTAATGCAAGCAGCTATTGGTAGCCAATGCAGACTGATGAAGAGAGGTGTAACGTGCATCCTTCTCGGCTCATTAAAATCTAGTCTTGCTGCCACATTCTGGATTAATTGTAAAGGTTTGATAGAACTGGATGGAAGACCTTCCAAAAGAGCATTGCAATAGTCCAGAATCAGAGCTTGAGTTGAGCTTGTACTGAGTTGAGAAGTATGTTCCGAAAAAAATGTCTGGATCTTCTTGAAGTTGAATAAAGCTAATCTGCAGGACCGGGCAGTTTTGCCAATGTGGTCTGAGAAAGTCAACTGATCATCAATCACAACTCCAAGGTTTTTGGCTGTTTCTGAAGGAGTTATGGTTGATGTGCCTAACTGAATGGTGAAATTGTGATGAAACAATGGGTTTGATGGAACCACAAGCAGTTAAGTCTTGGCAAGGTTTAGTTGAAGATGATGGTCCTTCATCCAGTAAGAAATGTCTGTAAGACAAGCTGACATCTGACCAGCTATCGTTGGATCATCAGGATGGAATGAGAGGTAGAGTTGAGTGTTTAAAGGGCATTTGATCATGTTTGTATGTTCACTTTGTAAACATTGGGTGGGTACTTCTGCAGCAATGTAGGACGATTTTGAAGATGGGGAAGTAAACAAGATGTGAGTTTTTTGACGTACCATAACTCTGTTGACACGATTCACAGAGACTGCGCATGCACATCGCAGAGATGAGACAAGATGAGCATTTGAAAATAACTGATCGTTTCGCTAGATAAGACCCTGCTTCATCAGCCAGGATCATTTAAAGCCCTTTTAAGTTGGATTTAAACTGCATTTTGGAAGTTCAAACTTTGGGGCACCATTCATATCCATTATATAGAGGGAAATCTTGAAATGTTTTCCTCAAAAAACATAATGTCTTTATGACTGGAAAAAGAAAGATATGAACATCTTGGATGACAAAGGGGTTGAGTACATTATCTGTAAATTTTAGTTCTGAAAGTGAACTAATCCTTAAATTAAAATGCTAAAATAAATCACAATGTAAACTGAAATCAGATTTCGTTTCCCCTCAATAACTATTTTTATTGAAGCACAGAGAGTTCTTGCAGTGCAGACGGTGAGCAGATTTTGTGACGCGTGACTCAGAGCTCAACTGAGGCAGGACGGCATGTGAGGAGTTTTGCAGGATGTTCTGGAGAGACGTGAGGGAAGTTTTCTGAAGTTCTGATGGAGAAAGTCAAGCTTTATAAAGAGCTTATACTGAGGAGAGAAGACTGAGGAAAAAAAATTGGTGCTCTCATGGTTTCATTGCGTGACTTTTTTTACAGTGCACAGTAAATGTCAGAGGATTGTGCAATGTGTTTGAGGAAAAAGTGCTGGAGAAAATGCTGTTCTTCTTAAAAGGATCATCAGTGAAGTAGGACTCCAAGAAATAATTGCAGATTACAGCTGCCACAATTAACTGATTGTGAAAGTGTTGATTACAGCACAGTGCTGTTTTGTAAGGGAAGTGTGAACCTACATTTGACAGTCTGTAGCATGTAGTTCCTCAAAAACAGCTCCAGAGAGCCAATCTATGGCCTGTAAGCAGTGAATAGAGCTACTTTGGTCATTTGTCTTTGTCGGGCTAAAGGAGGAGCATCTATTTCAGATATAAATCTTGATCTGATCAATGTCTTCTGTGCTTTAATTCCAAACAGATCGTCCATCGTGGCTCTTGTGTGTCGGGTCTCAGTCTCTCATTGATCCATTCTAAACCTGGAGGTCCACAATATCAATCCCCAGATCTCTGATA
The DNA here is from genome assembly GCA_033026305.1 of Cirrhinus molitorella. NCBI lineage: Eukaryota > Metazoa > Chordata > Actinopteri > Cypriniformes > Cyprinidae > Cirrhinus > Cirrhinus molitorella. The sequence continues at coordinate 19,774,948 of CM065133.1, read as the reverse complement.
AATCCAGCAGTGTCCTTGGCCTGTGGAACTGGAGGAACATTGATTATAAAACAGCTGTATTTAGTGGGGTTTACTAAGGCAAGATTCACTAGGAATAGTGCTCATACAGTCCCACAGCATTTGTGCTTTTGATAAATTAAATTGATTATATGCATTATATAATATATTAAACAATTTAATTTATTTATATTTTTATATTATTTTATGATTATAATTTATATTTTCTGTAATGTGTCTGTATAGTCTGTTTTATATTTTTATAATATTTTATACAATATTGTATATTAATTTTAAATAATAATCGTAGTACCAATAATATATTATATTAATATATTATTCAATAATAATATAAAAATATAGTCTAAGTATTACTGCACCCATGTTGCAACAGTTGCTGAAAACCTCCATTTCTCCTAAAAATAACAAAACATTTTCTTAAATGAATATTTTCAGCAAAGCATTGTTCAAATGCCTGAAGGTACACACATAGTTCTTTATGTCTTTTATACATGCACATACTATCATCATAAAGTGATGATAAAAGCATATTGGACAGAAACATTAACATGGGAATCGATGCTCAAAGCAATAAAATGTTTGCAGCCTTTGCTGATGTGAAATGGAATGGTCTCTGACAACTGCCCGTGTGTGTGTGTGTGTGTGTGTGTGTGTGTGTGTGTGTGTGTGTGTGTGTGTGTGTCTGTGTGTGTCTGTGTGTGTCTGTGTGTCTGTCGTCCATTATTATGAAGTTTTCTCCACACATCATAACATTGATTTGTTTCATAGAGACGCAATGCTCCACACCCTCAGGCTGGCTGAAGATATGTGTGCTTTCTGTCAATATCATTATATGTGCAATTAAAATTGCCACTGAGCTCTGGAAAATTTTCAGCCACAGACAATCTTCAAAAACACACACAATAAACATAGACAATGAAATAGCTTCTCTTTACTAAAAGCTTTTTATGATTAAGAATATTGTCCACTGCACTTAGTATGCGCAGCCAGACTTTGACTATCAGCAGGAAAGTTCTGCTTATTTTGTATTGTGTTGACACGACATTTAGGGGTGATTGCCCTGGCATTGTCATTAAGTTACTAGGGTGTTCTAATTGGCTTTAGCGAGTTGTTATGCAGTTGCTAGGGTGTTCTAGGTGGATCTAGCACATTAACATATAACATAGGTGTTTTGAATGGTTTTAACATGTTGCTATAGTATTCTGGATGTTTGTAACATTTCTGTCGAGTTGCTGTTGTGTTCTGGATGGTCTTAACATGTTGCTGTGCAGTTTCTAGGGTGTTATGGGTGGTTGTATTGTTGTTATACAGTTGCTAGGGCATTCTGGATGGTTTTAATGTTGCTATGCAGTTGCTAGGTTGTTCTGATGGTTGTACTTCATTGCTACACAGTTGCTAGCGAGTTCTGGATGTTTGTAACATTGCTACGCAGTTTCTATGGTGTTCTGGAAGGTTGTAACATGTTGCTATGCAGTTGCTAGGGTATTCTGGATGGTTGTAATGTTGATATGCAGTTGCTAGGGTGTTCTGGATGGTTGTAACTCATTGCTATGCAGTTGTTTGTTCTGGATGGTTGTACCTTTGCTCTGCAGTTGCTAGGATGTTCTCGATGGTTGTAATGTTGAGCTGCAAGGGTGTTCTGGATGGTTGTAATGTTGCTAAGCAGTGGCTTGGGTGTTCTGGATGGTTGTAACATGTTGCTTTGCAGTTGCTAGGGTGTTCTGGATGGTTGTAATATGTTGCTGTGTAGTTGCTAGGATGTTCTGAATGGTTGTAACATTTCTATACAGTTGCTAGGGTGTATGAATGGTTGTAACATGTTGCTATGCAGTTGCTAGAGTGTTTTGGATGGTTGTAACATGTTGCAATGGAGCTGCTAGGGTGTTCTGGATGGGTGTAATGTTGCTATACAGTTGCTAGGGTGTTCTGGATGGTTGTAACTTATTGCTATGCAGTTGTTTGTTTTGGATGGTTGTAACTTTGCTCTGCAGTTGCCAGGGTGTTCTGGATAGTTGTAATGTTGTTATGGAGCTGTGAGGGTGTTCTGGATGGTTGTAACGTTGCTATGCAGTGGCTTGGTTGTTCTGGATGGTTGTAACATTGCTTTGCAGTTGCTAGGGTGTTCTGGATGGTTGTAATATGTTGCTGTGTAGTTGCTAGGGTGTTCTGGATAGTTGTTACTTTTTAAAGCTGCTAGGGTGTTCTGAATGGTCTTAACATTGCTGTGCAGTTTCTAGGGTGATATAGGTGGTTGTATTGTTGTTATACAATTGCTATGCAGTTGCTAGAGTTGTTTTGGACGCTTGTAATATGTTGCTGCATAGTTGCTAAGGTGTTCTGGATATTAGTAACATTTTATATAGTTGCTAGGGTTTTCCGGATGGTTTTAATGTTGCTGTGCAGTTGCTAGCGTGTTCTGAATGGTTGTAACATGTTGCTATGCTGTTGCTTGGCTGTTTTGCATGACTTTAACATGTTGCTATGCAGTTACTATGGTATTCAGAGAGGTTTCTCACTGGTCCAATTGAAAAGAGTCCCTCCTCAGGTCTCTGTGGCATTCAGGTCTGTAGATATGACTTGGGTTCCTCATTCATTGTAAGTCTGTGGGATTTTTCCTCCTATTTCATCATCCAGCAGGTGAAAACCTTCAGACTGATTGCTTAAGAAAGTAACAGCACACTTACTGTAGGATTAGAGGTTTGTTTGTATTTACTAATCATTTTTGCAGTATTCAGATCTTCTTGCTTCACTTTTTTTATCGTCATATCTGTGTGATCTTCAGGCATCGTTCTCCATATTCTCCTCCTGACTAATCTCGCGACCCTTGTAATTTATTTTCAGAGCGCTGCATGCGGCAGTGACTGACAGTAATTCACTGGCCTTAATGTCGTTTGGCCGCTGTTCCCTCCTGTATCAGACTCTGTTTTGCTCTCCATCAGCAGTTCTGAAGTTCGGCTCCTCTGATGCTTGTGTCTCGCACTCGTTAGATGGAATTGAACCAAGCTTTTCTGCACTCTAATAGCATGTTTCATTTATACTTAAATTCAATAGTCCTCAGGCACTTTTCATTTGCATATATTTATATATATTTATATATATAGTTCCCATTTGCATATATTGCAGATATATATTTGCAGCCATGAACGCTGAACCATCTGCGCTCTTTGAAGTGTGTTTTCGAGTATCTAGCAGTCGGTACCAGACAGGGACTGATGGGGTCCTTGTGTAATCTCTAGAGGAATGTTCAGGGGCCAAAGGGAAAACAGCTTCACTGTGAACACCTGAGGGCCAGAAGCTTCCTGATTTCTCTCTCTTTTTTCCACTCTTGCTGTATAGTCTGAGTAACTTCCTAGATATTTAAAGGGATAGTTCACCCAAAACTCTCAAGTTCCAAACTTCTGAACACAAAAGAAGAAATTTTGATGTTGGTAACTGAATATTTGATGGTAGCAATTTAATTCCATAGTATGGTAAAATCAGTGGGGAGCATCAACTGTTCATTTACCCACACTCTTCAAAATATCATCTTTGTGTTTAGCAGAATTAGGAAATTCATGCATTCTACAAAAAATATTATGAAGAATGTGGATAACTGAATTGATGGATGTGTTTTTTTGTGTTCAACAAAAGAAAGAAATTCATATATTCCTCAAAAGATGTTTCAAAAGGTATTTTGAAGAATATGGAAAACTGAAGAGTTGATAGTCCCCTAGACTTCCATAATATGTAAGAAATACTATTGAAGTCAGTGAGGTCCACTTGTTTTTATTATATATTTATTTTTTAAACACTGAAAGAAATTCATACAGATTTGGTACAACCTGAGGGTTAGTAAATGATGACAGCATTTTCATTTTTCACTGAACTGTCCCTTTAACTGTCTCTATACAGTCATAACATACAGTAAATGGCTAACATGATCTCATTAGTATATGCAGGTGTTTGTAAAGTGCACTGGACTCTAGAAAGCACTTTATCATGATGCAAAGCTTCTTAGGGGGCCGACCTACTTCTTTTACAAACTGCAGTAAGAGAGACATAATTCAGATGTTATGGAATGTGGGTCTATTCGTTCATTTCAGGACTTCATTTTTCTTTTACTCACAGTTATGTGCATCGCTTAAAGCAAAACCACTCTCCAGTCGCCTTCATGAAGTCTGAGGCATCCGAATTATATGATAAAATATTAGAATGTTCCTATGAAATCTTAATTGGATGTTTATTACATTAAAGACCTGGAACTTTTGTAATCTGAATCTAATTGAAAGGTTGTTTGGCGTAATATTGCTGCAGCCTCGAGAAACCTTAAACTGATTATTCATTATAGCTTTCTGCACAGACTGTATTTCATGTCACATGCCATATAACTTTTTTTTTTTCTCTTCAAACTACCGATTTTGTTCTCTTAGTATGGCCAATAACTTTTTAAATAACTTTTACTTTTTTTTTTATATTGTGTATTTCACAATAGCACTTACAAAAAAATACAGTAAAAACAGTAATATTGTGAAATATTATTGCAATTTAAAAAAAGTGTTTTTTATATAAATATATTTTAAAATGTAATTTATTTCTATGTAAAGCTGAATTTTCAGCATCATTATTCCAGTCTTCAGAAATTATTCTAATATGCTGATTTGCTGCTCAAAAAAATGTTGAAAACATCATTATCATTTTCTAAACTGATGCGTTTCTCTTTTTTTCAAGGTCATTTCTTTCCTATGCCTTGCTTTTGGTTTCCTCAGTGGTTGTTTTTGTTATTTGCTTTAAAATGAAAGCCTTTTTTGCATCTTTTGAATCAATTAGTATTCCCTCCTCCACTTTTACAAATTGTGCTAACATGCTCTATTGATTTCTCCATGCTAATCTTTGTTCCCTTGCATATATACCCTCATGCATATGCATGCCGCAGCGGTATTAATATTAATGCACGATTACCATATTAATGTGTAATATATCCAATCTACTGAGTGGTTTCAGATATTGACCCGTTTACCGCCGTATGAAAACAAATGGAAATATTCAGTAAACATTCAGTTTTAAAATAAGCCCAATATGATAATATGTGATGTTAAATGAGCAGTTGTTGGTGTCATGCAGAGTTTCCCAAAGGCTCATTAGTTAAGGGGTGATTTCATCTAAATCAGCTGAATAGAAACGAACAGTCAAACTGTAATTAGCAATTACGCTTTAGACGAATGTAAGCAGCAAATTTATGCAGCGCGCTAAACGCTATTGAACATCACAGCAGACATTTATGATTATTTTATTCATGGCCAATTGGTAATCAGGCTCCAGTGAATCAACATTTGGAGCCTGTAGTTTTGCACTTGTTTACACAGCGTTGGCGGTCTGATTGCTTTCTTCATGGACGCCGCAAGTTTGCAAACGCTTTAAGCTGTGGAAAGAGCTCGCAAATAAACCATGTGTGTTTTGCAGGATCCCGGAAGGACAGTCGGATGGGCCGGTATCATCAGGAAGACTGCGGTCTCTTGAGGAACAGCTAAGCCGAGCCAAACAGAAGATCCACAGCTTTCAGAGATTATCTGGAGATGGTGAGAGAGGAGATCATCAAGACTGAGTCTCTATATCTGAACTCTAACAAAACCTTTCCTATAACCCAAGCACTCATAGTCTTCCAATGTTCGGATAAACACTAGATGAAAGATTTATGATAGCTGTTTTTAGAGAATGCATCTTTATATGAACTTATTTTGCTTGCATGTTGCTTTGGTAGATTTTGTCCCCCACTTATTTTAAGTAAAAAGTTCAAACTAATGGAAGATCTGCCTGCAATAGGATATATTCACAGTACAGTCTAAAAATTTAGCTCTAAGTACATTTTTATTTTGCCTCATTTCAAATATTCAAAGATATACCAAATTTGAAAATTGTTTTCATGTTTTCGGTATCTTACGCTTATTTATTTGCTTAAAAATTCAGTAAAATCTGTAATATTGTGAAATATTGTTACCATTTAAAATAACTGTTTGCTATTTGAATATATTTTAGAATAAAAATTTATTCCTGTGATGCAAAGCTGAATTTTCAGCATCATTACTCTAGACTTTAGTGTCACATGATGGTACAGAAATCATTCTGAAATGCCATTTTGCTGCAATAAGACAAAATACACTTACATTCATTAAAAAGAAGAGGAAAAAAAAAACATTATGTGCAGTTTTGCTTCTATGGAAAGTTCATCTGGTTTCAAAGATTTGTAGATATTTTACTACTTACAAAAAAAAAATACAACAATTAAAATCCCATTTAGAAGTCATTTTTGCCTTAGAAACAGACCTTTGAAAAGAACCAGTAGAAATAATGCATTATTTGGAATGCATTTTAAGTGTTTTAAGTGCTGTCAGTTATATTAATTAACGTAATGCAATTAATTACACTAAATCTAATGAACTAACACAATTATTGCTGCTTTCTGAGTATAAATATGCTTTCATCAGAACAGTTTAAGCCTTTTAATCAACTGAATCATATTTTTTTCTGGCCATATTTCTAACAACAATTTAATTTTCTTCTTGGGTATATTTTGTGACAGATAACAAAATATGCATCACCACCCTGTTGGAAAAAAAAACAGCATATGCTGGTTTTGTATGTTTTAAAGCATGGCTGCTGGTTTGAGCTGGTTTAGACTGGTCCTTAGCTGGTCATGAGGTGGTTTAAGCTAGTCCTAAGCAACTAGCTCCCACTCAGGACCAGCACAACCATCTTAAACCAGTTTATGACCAGCGAAGGACCAGCTCAAACCAGAAGCCATGTTTCAAAACATATCTAACCAGCATATGCTGTTTTTTTTTTTTTTTTCAACAGGGCAAAAGCAGTTTGTTTCCTCAAATTAGGTTGGATTGCTTTCATTCAAATATAAATCACAAAATGTGTAAACTGCTTTCCAGACCCTTGTATTTCCACTCTACTTTCCACTTCAGCGTTGGCGAGTATATGAGATACTTTTCAGGGAAATCAGCCTATGTCTTGCTCACAGTTGTATATGTAACTGCAATATAATAATGCATTTTAACATTGAAAAAGCTAGCTGTTTATATTCTGGTGTAGACTTACAGATTGACATCCATGTAGGTCTAAGAGATGCACATCATAATGAGTCATTGTGTAGGTAGATGTTTGTGTGTGTATTCAAGTCTTTGCATGCATAATCATGGGTAGGGAATGGGTCAAGGTCGGGGGAAGTTTCCTTGCTGCAGGATCAGCCAGAAATAACTACCAACATCATCAGCAGCAGCAGCAGCAGCATCATCGTCACCCCGGGCCAGATGAGCAGAGTTCGCAGATGTATAAGAATCATCCTTAAAGAGCCTGTCTCTCATAGTGCTGCTTCACTTTGTGTTCTGACCCCTATAAAAAGACAGAGAGATGCTGTGTGTCTCACTCAGGTCACCTCTGCTGTAATGAGAGCAGGATTAGAGGAGAAAGCAGCTCTGCTCAAAACCCTAGTGAGTTGCTCACCTACAGCACCTGAAGACAAAGCCTCACAGTCATAGTCATACTTATATAAATGATTCTTCACTAGAATAGAACAGTACTTGCATTAGCTATCAGTGTTGGGGAAAGTTACTTTTAAAAGTAATGCATTACGATATTGCGTTACTCATTAAAAAAGTAACTAATTGCGTTACTTTATTACTTTCTATGGAAAGTAATGAGTTATATTTATGCATTACTTTTTAAATTTAGGAAGGGCTTGCTTGTTTGTTTTTAATATAAAAAGTTCCCTTTCACACCAAAAGTGAAATGAATAAGCTTAAAGGATTAGTTCACTTTCAGATCAAAAGATTTCAGATAATGTACTCACCCCCTTGTCATCCAAGATATGTTTCTTTCTACAGTCATAAAGAAATTGTTTTTTGAGGAAAACATTTCAGGATTTCTCTTCATATAATGAACTTCTATTGTGCCCTGTAAGTGTGAACTTCCAAAATGCAGTTTAAATCCAGCTTCAAAGGGCTCTAAACGATCCTAGCTGATGAAAAAGGGTCTTATCTAGCAAAACGATTGGTTATTTTCGAAACAAATTGACAATTTATATACTTTTTAACCTCAAATGCTCGTCTTGTCTCATCTCTGCAATGCGCATGCGTAGCCTGTGTGATTCGGGTCAATACAGTTAGGGTCTGTCGAAAAACTCCCTAAATGAGCATCTAAATGAGTCACTTATGAGGCTCCATCTCAGTTAGGGTGCTGCCTATGTAGGCGTTATCCAACTGGGCAGCTCTAGGATTTGGAGCAGAGCTCTTCTTCAGGGTCACTCGTCCCGAAGAGATTATAGCCAGGAGGAGTTTCTTGAAAAGCACTGAATTGAACTTATTACATAAGAGCAAAAAAAGAGAAGAGTAGATCGAGAGACGAATGAAAGCAGAATCAAAAAGAGGACAGTCCAAATCTGTAGGGAAAACTGACAGCAATTGCAACCTTTTACATTTTCTTTCAAAACTCTCAGACTGTTACAAATCTGCTGACTTTTTATATAACACACCTGTGTCAACAGTAATAGCTGGTAAGTCAAGTAGATGCATTATGTACTGAGGCCGTTTGGTTGTGATTGTCTTCACAGCCGCTTAGACATTATAGCTTAATTAGAGCACTTCTGAATCTCTCTTCTCTTTGTCAGTTGGTCCGGGTCGAGAACAGGAGGAACTGCGGAGGAAGGTGGAGAACGGAGTGAAAGAGCTGTGGTATTTTATTCGCAGCGAGATACAGAAGCTGAGTCATGGCGACCCGTCAGACAAACAGAAACATACGGAGGCGCTGCTGCAGGATCTCGGTCATCAACAGAGGTCAGATACGAACAGTATGAACATGCCATCTTTTAGTAATTAGAGGACTCTATCTAAAGGTGTCATTCAACACTTTTTCTTTCTTTAGGAGAAATTCAAATAGATACAAATGAAACATGAAGTTTGACATGACATATTGAACTCTAAAATCAGATACATTTGAGAACTAGGAGACTTCATTTGCTCTCATTTAACCGTATTATTGTCTTGGAGAAACAATTTATTTCTCTCTCAAAGCATATTTAGGTCATATTTTGACATAAGTTTGTATGAAGAACACAAAGCCAAAGTATTATGGTTATTGCATTGTTATAAACACATTTAGTCTCTAAAATTATTTTTAATTTGAATTATTTTAAAATCAATTTTTATCATAATAATATAGAATTATATATATAACATATATATTGTATACATTTATAAATAATATAATTTGATATAATAATATATAATTAATGCATCCTTTTTATCATGATTATGTAAAAATACATGATTTTCATAATTTAGCCTCTAAAATTTTTAATGTAATAAGAAGAAATGTACATTTGAAAAAAATAATAAGTATTGTATTTCTTACTGAAATTATAAACTGCATTAAGTGTTAATGAACTATTAATCAACTTTTTTGTATTGCCTTTAATTAAAAACATTACTATACGATAGATAGATAGATAGATAGATAGATAGATAGATAGATAGATAGATAGATAGATAGATAGATAGATAGACGGTGTAAAATAATCCATACAATTTTAATAAAAAAAAATGTTAAATATTATTTACATATGTTATTATATGTAATATAAAATATTTATGTTTTATATATTTTTAATATATGTATTTTTTATTTTCTTTTATTTTTTAATATTTTATACATTTATTTTAAATTATATTCATTATCATAATTGTGTCTTTTGATCAAAAAGGCTGTTGTTATTTGATAAAAAAAAAAAGGAAAAAAAACAGTAATAATGCAAAATATTAATAACATTTTAAATGGCTATTTTCTTTTTGAATACATTGTAAAATGTAATTCTTTCCTGTAATACAAAGCTGAGTTCTCAGCATCATTACTCCAGTGTTCAGTGTCACATGATCCTTCAGAAATCATTTTACTATGCTGATTTGCTGCTCAGTAAACATTTCTGATTATTATCAATGTTGAAAACAGTTGTGCTGCTTCATACTTTTGTGGAAATATATATAATTTACTGTCAAATGCAAAAAACTACTTTATTTTTGCATTTTTCTGAAATATGAGTTGAGCATGTCCTCGACGACTTTAAGAACAATCAGGATTGTTTTGCTGAGTTGGATGATGAAGAACTGACGTGCGTCTCTAGTTTCATCATTATGAAGCAGCTCCAGACACTAATAGCACCATAATAGAAATATAGCAGCACTTAATTTTGAGTTATCACCCGCTAGACTAATTACGGACAGAGACGCTGTCAATATCTCATTATCTCGGTGTCTGCGAGACACTCCATCAGCACATTCACACCTGTTTTTCCGTTTTGACAAAGAGAACGTTCGATACACATTTAAACGCGGCGCTGTTTTCCAGCGAACGGCTCCCTGAGGAGTCTCTCATTGATGAAGCAATAATTAAACTCCTCATAAACTCAGCATATGCTCATCTGTTTGAGTTAGCAAATGACGGTTTAACAGAACTCATTACTGGTCTCTAAAACTCAATTGTGTTTTGGCCTTTTTGAGATTTTATTTGATTTATTAAAGGAATAGTAAAATGAAGTCATCACTTATTCATTCCAACCTTGTATTACTTCATTTCTTGAGCGAAATACTAAGGGAAAAGTTGGGCTGAATGTTCAAGCTGCTCTTTTCCACATTTCACATTAAAATGTTGCAAAATGCAAGGCTGAACGGAAGGATGCAGCACTTTCTCTGCCTCTTTCACTCTCTGGCGGTGGACTTACAGTGTAATTGTAAACGACTGGTAATTACAGCCAAATTAGAGCAGTAATCAGATTTCAGAGCTGCCCGTTCAATCCCACAATCCTCACTGGAGGCCGAAGAGCAGACAGAGCAAATGAAAAAGCTTAATGTTTTTGATATGATATTATGATTTATTATAGTATTTGTTCAGTTTGGTTTGAATGAATTTGACTGTTAGCTCATTTCAAAATGATGCCTCAAGCTGCTTAATATTTTTGTGGAATTATTTATTTAAGTTTTTATTTTTCTTCTTCTGATTTTAATGTGGCAGAGAAATCCACACCATGCTGGAGGTACTTAAAATAAATGTACTTCAAATAAATATATTAGATGGAAAGTTTGGTTAATATAAAAGAATAAAGTAATGTTAATATAAAAAAGTAACCAGTTCCTGGCCAGCACTTGTAATCAGTGCATTTTCAGCTGAAAGAGGAGGATGTTTGACTTGTCTCCTGTGTGTTTTTGTCAGAACCATCATGACAGACCTGCACGATCTTAGTCAGGCAGACGGAGCAGGAGACTGGAGAGAGAAGGAGGCCAGAGATCTTTCCAACCTGGTGCAGAACAGAATCTCTTTTCTGCAGGTACAGAATGATACCTTCCTTCTGCTGTTACTCCTCTGAAAATACAGCAAATATTGTTAAATTGTGAAATATTGTTACAATTCAAAATAACTGTTTTCTATTTAAATATATATTAAAATGTAATTTATTCCTGTGATGGAAAGTTGAATTTTCAGTATCTTTAATTCCGTCTTTAGTGTCACATGATCCTTTGTTAATCTGGTGCTCAATTATTAATCATGATTCTTCTTATTAATGTTGAAAACAGTTTTTGCTGCTTAATATTTAATGGAAACATTCATTAATGATACATTTTTACTCTCTCACACTTTGTTCTTAAAAATGAATTAAACAATCAAATCATACGGTTAATTGAGAGGAAGTCTTTTGTCTAACTATAAAAATGTACTCTAAATGATCTACAAATCTTAATTGTCTAATATAAAAATATAGTGAACTATTTCATTAAGTACTGAAAACAGTCAATAAAAAAGTCACACAACTAGGTTTATGTGATTTTAAAAAATTCAAATACCACAAATAATTTCAGAACTTTTTCCACCTTTATTGTGACCCATAAATTGTACAACTTAATTGAAAAACAAACTGAAATCTTTTTTTTCTGTGGAAAGTAAAAATAAAAAACTAAAATAATGTGTACACACCCTTAAACTAATATTTTGTCAAAGCACCTTTTGATTTGCCTTTTATTACAGCACTCAGTCTTTTTGGGTATGAGTTTATCAGCATGGCACATCTTGGCGTGGCAATATTTGCCCACTTTTCTTCACTCCAAATCTGCCAGATTGCGAGGGCATCTCTTATGCACAGCCCTCATCAGATCACCCCACAGATTTTCAATTGGATTCAGGTCTGGGCTCTGGCTGGGCCATTCTAAAACTTTAATCTTTTTCTTGTGAAGCCATTCTTTTGTTGATTTGGATGTATGCTTAGGGCCATTGTCATGCTGAAAGATGAAGTTCCTCTTCATCTTCAGCTTTCTTGCAGAAGCCTGAAGGTTTTGTGCCAATATTGACTGGTATTTGGCACTGTTCATAATTCCCTCCACCTTGACTAAGGCCCCAGTTCCAGCTGAAGAAAAACAGCCCCCATCATGCTGCCACCACCATGCTTCACTGTGGGTATTGTTTTCTTTTGGTGATGTGCAGTGTTGTTTTTGTGTCAAACATACTTTTGGAATTGTGGCCAAAGAGTTCAACCTTGATTTCATCAGACCATAACACATTTTCCCACATGCTTTTGGAAGACTTCAAATGGGTTTTTGCAAAACTGAGCCGGGCTCTGATGTTTTTCTTCGTAAGGAAAGGCTTCTGTCTTGCCACCCTACCCCACAGCCCAGACATATGAAGAATACGGGTGATTGTCGTCACATGTACCACACAACCAGTACTTGCCAGAAATTCCTGCAGCTCCTTTAATGTTGCTGTAGGCCTCTTGCCTGCCTCCCCGACCAGTTTTCTTCTTGTCTTTTTATCAATTTTGGAGGGATGTCTTGTTCTTGGTAATGTCACTGTGTTCCATGGTATATCTAATGCCTTAGAAATTTTTTTTGTACCATTCTCCTAACTGATACCTTTTAACAATAAGATCCCTCTGATGCTTGGAAGCTCTTTGCGGACCATGGCTTTTGCTGTGAGATGCGACTAGGAAAATGTCAGAACAGCTGAACTTTATTTCGGGTTAATCAGAGGCACTTTAAATTATGGCAGGTGTACTGACTCCTATTTTACATGAGTTTGAATGTGATTAGTTCATTCTGAACACAGCCACATCCCCAGTTGTAAAAGGGTGTGCACACTAATGCAACCACATTATTTTAGCTTTTTATTTTTATTTCCCACTGAATAAAGATTTCAGATTGTTTTTCAATTGAGTTGTACAGGTTATTGGTCACATAAAAAGTGGAAAATTTTCTGAAATTATTTATCATGGTCTAATTTTTTTTAAAATCACATAAACCTGGCATTTTAACAGGGGTGTGTAGACTTTTTATATCCACTGTATCTTTAGGCTTGCAGTACTTTTACTTATAGTAAATACTAGGGTTGACTCAGAAACTCAGAAAAACGGAAAACTAAATATTTATAGTGCATTTTCATTACGACATTTACTTTAAAAATAAAATATGGGTAAAATACTTCTGAAAAATCAATACAGTACTCAATCAATACAATAATTCTGATAATCCCTATAATAATGTAGTGTAATAATTAAATCATAAACGTAAAATTCTAATACATTTTATAAAATATGATTTAAAATAAAACCAATCAAAATAACAAAATGAACAAAATATTAATATGTTTTAATTTTTGACCAACATCAGATAATTTTTCTAAATTACTGAAATATTCATTAAAAATTTCAGAGAGTAATTCAAGAAAATAATTCTTGAAAGTGAAAGAGATTTGGCTGACAAAAAAATGGAATTAAGAAGCATTGTTCCCTTTGTTTGTTTGTTTGTTTTTTTTTTCAATTTTATAGAATTGTCCATTAACATTTTACATCTTCTGATATAATTGTGATCACTTAATAAAGTACCAGCACTCTCCTCAATAAGCATTGTTGATTTAGCAAATCACCTGGAGCACAAATTAATCAAGTTATTGGCTTTAGAGTTGAATACTGAATGTTTAACCCTAAATTATGAGCAAAAGCAATAAAGAGGTTGGTCTCTGCAGACAATACTAATGAAATATCTTTTCTGGTATGATCCCTCTGTTCCGCTGTCCCTCTTCAGGACTATTTCTTTCTTCCCTCCTTTCTCTTTATACTGAGATCTGTGATTTTATGCCAGTCTAATCGCACTAAAAGCCTGGTAAAAAGAAATATTGATGCCGTTTGTGAGTTTGATTTTCTTTACAAAACGCCAGTAATGAAAATCAGAGGGTAAGTGAAGTCAGTCTTTTGTTGATTTATTGAACCGTTTTCATTTATATATTCAAGTTTAAATCGCAAAAACTTGCAGGATCTTTTGAGTCTCGACTCTGATGCCTTAATCATGCATAATTTGTTTTCTGAAATTAGGTTGTTTGTCAAAAAAATCCAAAAAGAATCATCAGCTTGTTCAAACTGGTTTTCAGTTGGTTTAGTCATGAGTTACAATATTTTATTTAATTTTAGTTTTTATATCTTAATTTATTTTATTAAATATTTTATTGCATTCATTTCATATTATTTAATTAATCTGGTTATCATGCAATACCGTGGTATATATCAAATATTATGTTATTATGTTAAATACTGATTTTCATACCATCACTGTCTTGTTACAATTTTATTTTATTTTATTTATTCCATTTATATTTAATACTATTTTAATAAATCTGGTTATCATTCAGTGCCATGGTATATACCATTGCAGTACCATAGTAATGCCACTTTTTTTTTTTTTCTTCTTTTTTTTTTGTGAATCTGGTTGTTATTTAGTACTATGTATATGTCAAATACGGTCTGATGGCTGATTTCCATACCATCACTGTGCCATATTAACATCACAGTATATTTCTGTAAGCATATGCTGCTGCTGTTTTATGCTCAGGCAGCACTTTGAGGGCTTTTTGAGATGAGAGTGCTTCATCTGCTGCCTTAGCAAACTCTCTGCCAACACTATTGAATTTGGATTAAGAGTAAAATCTATATAGCTTTCACTTTAAAAAAAATCCCAGACAAATACACCAACGTGAAAGAGCCGCCAGACAATTCGATTATCGTAACTAATTTCCTCTAATGGCACAATAAAAATGAAAAAGCCTTTCTGAGGGAAAATATAGACGGTTAAAATCTTCCCATGCTGGACTCACTGAATCACTTCATCTTTCACAAATATCTATCATGATAACCATAATCACTTCCCTTAATACTGCAGTTATTGTTAGTACTGTATTTACTGTCACTTTTGATCAGTTTAATGTGACCTTGACTGATTGATTGATTGATTGATTTCTCACTAAACCAAAAACTTTTGTTGTTGTTGTTTAAAAAAAGTTATATTTTAATTGTGTTTTGTTTTGTCTTGATAATGCAGAGTGTGTAATATTTTTAAATATATATATATATATTATTTTGATCTGGCTGAGTGTGTTTTATTTATTTTATTTTATTTATTTATTTATTTTTTTTCTGAAGCCACTTATTCACCCTATGGATAAAACACTGAATGAAATAACTGCTCTAATACATCTAGTGAGCATCGCGAGCCTTAAAATCTCACCATGTGAATCTCTGCCTGTGTCTCTCTGTCTCTGTTTCTCTCTTGTCTCTTTGAGATCCTGCTTACATGCAGTGAATGTGATTTCGTCATGAAGTCAGACAGTTCTCACTAGAGACTATGAACTTAAATGAGATTGTTGCATAAAATCTGAAAGATTGCGCTGGAAACATGCATTGCATCCTGGTGAAGGGATTGTGGGAGAACACTTGTGAAGTTTAACTTTCATTTCAGAGCATTTCAGTTCAATGTACACATGCTACATTGGTACAAATTAATTTAATTGAAATTGCCATCCTAATTGTAACTGCGTGTGTCGTTTGTGGATCAGAACCCACAGGACTGCAGTAAAGCTCGTAAGCTGGTGTGCAACATCAATAAAGGCTGTGGATACGGATGTCAGCTCCATCACGTGGTTTACTGCTTCATGATCGCTTATGGCACGCAGAGAGTCCTGATCCTCGAGTCTCACAACTGGCGTTACGCTCCCAAAGGCTGGGAGACGGTCTTCCGGCCCGTCAGTGACACCTGTACGGATCGATCTGGAGCCACGACCGGACACTGGTCAGGTGAGCATCAATCCTACTGTAGATATTCATTTTGAGCGGATCTTAACTTAAAAATGTGACAATCTGAATATTTCTTTCTTTCCTATGTCATGAAGTCAATATGACATTAAACTGGGTTCTGTTTACTTTCCAATTAAAGTCATATTTTGACTTGTGTGTGTTATTCCAAAGAAACAAAAAATATAAAGTCTATACCACTTTAAATTTAGTTTGTTTTTAGTAATTTTCCTGTTTTTGTCATTTTTATATATTTTTAAAATTATATCAATATAGTTTTTATTACTTTTTTATTTATTAGTTTCAGTTTTTCACTTGAAGTTTTTTAACTTTTTTAAATTTAAGTGCTTAAAATAAATGAAAATTATGAATAAGAATGGCAATGTTGGCAACTAGCTGAAACAAAATGTCAAGTTTAATTTGTTTCTATTTTATTTTATTACGTAACAAAATGTTAATATATTGTCATTTTTATTTATGTATTTATTTATTTAGAGTTTAGTTTTAGTTAACTATAATAACTCTGTTATAGTAAAAGTGACTATTTACCACCACTTCAAAGTTGGCTAGTTCAAATTTAAAGTTAAATTCCAGATACATTTACAGTGTTGTAATGTTGGTTCTACTGTTTTGAATCGAATAAAGATATATATTGAATTTTAAATATAAAATACCATCCAAAAGTCTCTTTTATTCACTAAGACTGCTTTATTTGTTAAATAAATACAGTAAAAATAGTACTATTGTGAAATATTAATATTAAGTAAATTAATATCTTCTTCCTAGTTGACAATTTATCAAATGCAATTTATTCTTGTGGCGAAAAGATGAATTTTCAGCATCATTAATCTAGTCTTAAATGTTGAAAAGAGTTACATTTTTAGATGTCTGTCAATAGAAAGTGCAAAAGAACAGCATTTATTTGTAATAGAAATTTGTATACATCATAAATGTATTTAATGTCGCTTTTCGTTAATATACTGCATCCTTGTTGAATAAAAGTATTCATTTCTTTTTTAAAAAGTATTTTATTTAATATTTAATTTTTAGTAATTTTATTTTATTTTAATTGCTGTACCATATTAATGCCACATTTTATTTTATTTTATTTTTATTAGATCTGAATTTATTTGTATTGCAATTTTTTTATTGAATTTATCACTGTATTTTTTATTTATCACTGTACCATAGTACCACCATATTTTATTTTCTTAATTTTATTTGATTGAATCTGAATTGATTGAATTTACTTAATATTTTATTCAATGTATTAAATATTATTTTAAGTGTTAAATATTATTTTTGGTGAGCAAAAGAGACTTTTGAAGGTATTTTATATTTTAACTCTTTCGATTACATGGGGGTCCAATGCTGTTTCCTGCATGTTGAGTTATTTCCACTGTTAAAGAGTTGGTTCTCATGCCAAACATGGCCAAAGTTTCAAATAAACAATTTGGAACAGAGTATTTCTATGCCAAATACACACTTCTGTTTTTTTTTCTCTCGAAGAGCGCACCCGTAAGATCCCGAAGTGAAACGGCATCAAATGTCTGTGATTTATTGGCAATCGAAGCACTCGTGCTTGTCAAATTTAGTGCATTTCAGTGCATTTTTAAATTAACTACTAATCTGATTTTAGTTTATCCACTTTTTATGCCAAATAAGGAACACTGTGTATGAAATGTGCTATATACAAGTAAATTCAGGCCTGTATTTTTAATGTGTGCATCAGCATTTTTTACTGTAAAACTTAGTCGTGTGAACTGGAGTCCACTTCTCTAAAGCTCTTAATGCTAAATGGACAAAGTGTGAATCTCTGGTACAAGACAGATATTTAACTGTAATGAGGACATGTGAAAATTTCCTCTCTTCTTTGTGTCCTAATTATTACAGGCAAGGATCTGTTGAGGGAATAGATTATCTGAGGATTCTCCTCAAAACCCATTCCAGCCGCCAGAAAAAAGCGTAGAGAAGAGCTGCGAGTGCTCTTACATAAGCCTGGGAATGGCTTGGGAGTTTTTTTTCTTAAATATTTCATGCTTGAGCTAATTAAAATTTTAAGCATACTCCGATCACATGTGCACTTGCTGGTGGAAAGGCCGTAGAGCAGTCGCCGGCGGGCCGTTGTTGTTGTGTGTTAATTGTTAGGGAGAGTTTTAATGAGCTGCTTGTCAGTTGGTTTGCGGTCGGGAACGTCAAAGCCGCGTTCTGCTGCTGTAACGCTCGTAATTAGCAGACCCGCTGTAACTTGTTTTTTAACAAACGATTAAAACAAAGCCGCTGTTTCTATGCAACACGTTCAGGCTCGGTTAATTTGCGGTTTGTGTTTCTAAACTCGGTTCAAGTTCTTGTAGTTTAATCAGAACCAGTTCATTCGTCTAATAAAGGTGTGACAGAAGAAAGTGTGAGAGGAAAGTTCAGCCAAAAATGAACATGGTGGCATTATTTACTCGCTCTCATGTTGTTGTAAACTCTCTTTGTTCTGCATAACACAAAAAGAGATGTTTAACAATGTTCACACTGCTATTATCTGAAAAATTAAAGCGAATGTGGACAGATTCTTTCCTAAAAATGGACAAAAAAGCATCATAATAGTACCTTACAAGTGGTCCATATGATTTGTGTACTGTTTTATAAGTTGTGAATAAACTTAAATAAGATTTAAGGGCTAAAAATAATGACTTTTGGGTTTGTCCGTCAAACTTTGACACACATATTGCTTCAGAAGACTATTTTAAAACTTATGTCAATTTGAAATATATTTGTAATGCATCCCTATTCACTTTCATTGTTTGAAAAAGGGCAACGTGAACTAGTCTTTCAAACCTATTTCTGCTCTTTCTATAAAATTGTAAGTTGTGCAACTTCAGATTTGAGAGCTGAGAACAATGACTTTTTTTGTTCATTACACAAAAGCTATTGTACACTGTAAAAAAAAAACAACTTAAAAAAAGTTGTTTCAACTTAAGTGTTTGTGCTGCCTTAATTTAAGTTTAGTCAACATGAAATGTTAAGTTGTACTACATGACAGTTGAGTAAAGGTAAAATTTTAAGGTAGTATGAACACTTTAGGTTTAACCCTTTAACTGTCACCGTCCTGTCACCGGGACGCCTACGTTTACTTCGCCATATTTCAAATAAATCCTAATCTAATCATGACAAACTATATATCGTTGGAAAGGTCTAAGACTCCTAAATTGATATTTTACCACTGTTTTGTGTTACAAATGATGTAGGAAAAGTAAAAGATTAATTTATGACAAGAGTGCACCTCAAAAAATGTACTTCATAACAGGAGTTCAGACCTTTTGCACAGAAAGACTTTCTTTGTTGCCTTTTTTTCTATCACGCTTTAGAAATCATAAGAAATCATATATCACTTGAAGACTTAAAATTTCAAAATTCATCCTTTGGAAACCATTTTAAAATCAGACATTGCATTATCATGGAAATTGTACATGAAAATCATATTACAAAATGTTTTTGTTCATGAATGATAAAAAATTACATTTGGATAGTGCATTTTCATGTCTATGTTCACAATAGGGAGTGACAGTTAAAGGGTTAAACAACTTTTAAGTTGTTGTTTTTTTAGTGTAGAAGACTACACATGGAAAAAAAATTCTGTGTAGAAACAATTTTTGCTTAAAAATTGCTAGAAAATGTCACAAATAATTATGCAAAATTGGAAAATAACATTGAATTAAACATGAAATTAAGTACAAAGAAAAAAGGAGAAAAAAAAACTAATATTCTATATATTTTTTGTCAAATATACTGTAAAAAAGTAAATAAAATATTTTTTAAAACATTATTTACAACTTTGAAAAATCATATTTTATGGTGTATAGACAACACATTTGTTTATAGTTATAGACTGAAATGTAAATATTTGTATATTTTTTCATGCATTTTGACAATATGAAAAATGGCTTCATGGAATTCTTCAAAATTTCTCCTTTTGATTTCCATGAAAAAACATCAAACAGGTTTGAAACAACATGACAGGGTTATTTAGTTAATTAAACTGCAACTAAAATGAAAACCATTAATACAAAACAATTTTGTTACCTAAAATAATGTAAATACTGAAATAAAATTAAACAAAACAAACTGAAATAAAATTAAATATAAAAAACTTTATTTCTCATTTTAATTTAGTTAACTTGATCAACTTGATGCACTACAATGACTAAATAAAAATTAAGAAATATTACATAGACATATATATATATATATATATATATATATAAAAAAACTTAAAATGACAAGCAGAAAATTACTGAAAATTGAACTAAAATTAAAATTAAAGTGCTAAATATAATATGTGTGTGTATTTTTTGTTAGAAATATATAAAATTACTAAACAATTAACCTAAAAAGAAAATATAAACATACAAACTTATTCAAACTATTACTAAAAACTATAAGTGATACTAAAATAACACTGCAGCCTGAAGGTAAATAATTGTGAGCTCTCCCTTTAAAAAATAAACATCCACAGCTCCTGCTGCTCCAGCTCTTTCTCTTGGCCTGTGTCTTTTTGTCTCTCTGTGTTTCTCTGGAGGGTGTTTGTGAAAGGACTGCGGGTAAGTGACCTGTTTAATCTGACGTGTCCAGACTTCTGCCCTGAGACCAGAGCCAGTCAATCCAGCACCAGGGAGATGTGGTTTGTTTGCGTGCGAGCGCTGAAACGGGTCACCTTGGCACTCGAAAAACCCAACCACTTTTGAAGAAACTCGCCTGCGGAACGCTATGGGAATATTTCTGCAGATCAAAGTCTCTCTGGTTTCCTCTCGCTGTCGTCCTCTCGCGCTCTCGTCCTTCCTCTGCCCCGCGTAACGCAAACGGCACCATTAAATCTAATCAGCCTTTATTTCTCAGGGGTGACTTTGTATCGTCACACATAAAGACTGCAACGCTTTAATGCAGTTAAAACGCTACAGGAGACATCTGCATCAAACATTTATGAGAAACCAGGTGACAGGTCGAGCATTTATTTACAGTTGGTGCATGAAAATCCACTAAGATTCAGTAAACTCAAGCTGGAAACAGTATTTTTGTATTCTTGTTTTCCAGTACAAATATTTAAACTTTTTAAAATCAAGATACATTTACTTGTGAAGCAAAATGACTTAAGATATTTAGTCTTGTTTTTTGAAAAAAGTATTAAAATGATGTGAGTTTATGATTAAAACAAGAAAAAATATCTGGCGGTAAGGTTCAAATGGTATAAATGCAGATTTTTTTTCTTGTTTTAATCAAAAATGTATGCCTTTGTCTTGTTTTTCAGTAAAAATATCTTTACATTCATATATCATAGACACTAACATGAGATAATTTTCTGTTATGTTTATTGTATATTAAGTGTTGTTTTTTGAAATATCTACCATAATAATTGAGCTTAAAACAGGAAAAAAAATGTCTCTTAGTGTGGTAAAATAAAATGAATTCAGTCATTTTTTTTTTTCCTGCTTAATTTAGACTTATTTTAAAGAAAACATGAAGTAATTTTTAAGTCAATTTGCTTCTCAAGTAAATTTATCTTCATGTAAGAATATTTAAATATTTTTATAAAATATGTAGCCTATCCTAACATTACTGAATCAAGATATTTTTCCTTAAGAAATAAAATAACTGTTATTTGTCTGTCTTGTTTTCTGAAAATTCTTACCCAAATTAAATGACTTTATGCTTAAAACATGAAAAAAAATCTCTCAGTGTGATTAAAAAAAATAAACAAAAACTAAATTCAATGGTAAAACCAGATCATCACTTAATTTTGACAGAAGTGAGTTTATGGTTAAAACAAGTAAAAATATATTTCAATAAAATAAATTGTTTTCATGTTTTAAGCAAAATGCTTATTTTGGTAAATATGTTGATTTAAGAAAATTTAGTTTTTTTTTTTTTTTTTTTGTGCAGTGAACTGTTTTAAAATTCTAATAAAATGCTCCAAGTTACAACTGTTGTCTACTATAAACAGCCTGCAGTTACTGGCTAATAAACTATATCATATAGCAGAACAATTCAGTACAAAAGCATGTTTGTGACTCTATATTTCATCATTTAACAGCAGTGTTGGTGTTGTTTTCAGCACACAGGTGCACGAAGACAGATCCTGATAAGAGTGAGCGATTGTCTTCAGGTGCGGCTGCTGCCTTCTTGTTAAAAAACATGAGTTTTCTCATGCAAATTGGACATTTTCTTTGTTTTCACCTCAGCTAGATGCATTGCGAATTGGTTGTGCTTTAAAAGGTGGTTTGTTGTTTGTATTAGACATTTGCATGCATCTTGAAATGGTGATAAATGGGTTGAGTGAGCAGTGCCAGGTTGAGCTACTTGATGCTAATGCTGCGGCTCTCGTCCAAATTCTGTTGAGCTTTCTACCTTGAAAGCATCATTGGCAATGCAGCGTTCCACATAGTAGGCAGCTAAATGCTTTGTTTTGACCATTTTGGCAGTGCTGCATGTATCTGCAATCCCGGGATGAATTGTGATCAGCTCAGTATATTATTCAACAAAGGTTTGATGGACAAAAATGTGTAATCCGATTAAAAATAAACCGTTTCACGAAGTAGGTATCATTTCACCCAGTGTTCTTTCACCCTGATGGCAAAATTAACATTTACTCACCCTTAAATGAAAGCCTGTTTCCACCATGGCATAAAAAATACAAAGGGTAATTGAGTTTTGTCTCACAATTTTGACTTTTTTTTTATATAATAATAAAAAAAAAAAAAGATATATCACAATAGCAAAAAAAAAAGAATTGTGAGATTACAAGGTGCTTGAAGTACTTGAATTTGACTTTTGAAATGTTAAGACCTGGAAAACCCTTGAAACTAGCAGTATTCCTGAAGAGGTACTTGAAAGGTGCATTGAAAGACAATGTAGGCCTATCAATGAAAAAGTTTTTTTATCTTTTCACACAATATTCAACAATTCAAAAAAACATCTTACTCTTCACTTATTTCAGTTCATTTCATAAAACTAGTGAGCTAAGACAGGCTGAAGATGTTAAAAGAGGAACAGATGAGCCAAATCAATTGAGTGAGTCATTTACACTGGAACCACTCTGACTGATTCAAACTCGTGACTCATTCATTTCAAGCGATTCACTAACAAAAACCAGATCAAATTAAAAGAGCCATTCATTTTCAATGATCAGTGGCGGCTTGTGGGTTTTAAAATAGAGGAGGCACACTAATTGTATTGGTCTGGGGATCCCTGACGAGTATTAGTATTTGCTTAACCACATTAAAATGGCTTTTTGGATGCTTTTAGTCTCAAAACATAAAGAAAACGCCACACATACAGCAGAATAATATAATTTCACTTACCTGGCCTATCACTGCAAGCAAACATCCATAAAAGCTGCCTTTGCCATTTAATTAAGCCACGACTGCCGTAGCCTCCAGCTTAGGCGTATTCTCCCTTTATGTTTAATTTACTGTTTTAATGACAGCTTGGTAAATCTTTTGGCGATCAAATAGTCAATATCACCACTCATCATAAGTACTTGGTACATTATCAGCACACGTTCAAACTAATATCACGTAATTTATGTCTCTGTGATGATTGATATAACAGAAGAGAGGCTAGGCTCCCCTGCGAGGTTTCCTTTCTCAGCCCTCCTCAGCGCTGAAAGTAAACACTCGATGGTGATTGGCTATTTTTTTTTTTTTTTTTTTTTTTACCAACGGAGGCACCAGAGCTCAGCTCTCCACCAGCCTCCTCCTCCCCCTCTCTATCACTTAGCGGGTGTAATTACATCAGCAGATTCGGCACATTTGCGATAGAAAAACTGCGCTTTCCAACTTCAGTAACATGTATATGAAATTACAAACAAAAACATTCACATTCTGAGACATGAACTTAATGAACTTAATTAACTGTGAATTGTATTAATATTAAATCGACCTCCTCCCATTTTCACTTCAAAATTTTGTGGAAGCTATGCCTCCCCTGACGAGCCGCCACTAATAATGATGGGTGAAAACAGAGTGAATCACAAAATGATTCACTGTTTCGAAGCGCTATAATCGGATCACAAATCGTTTGATTCATATCCAGACTTTAAATCGCAAATCGTGAATCATTTGATTTAGGCCGGGACTTCAGAGCGAGTTCACAAATCGTTTGATTTAGATCAGAATTTCATGTATCGCGAATCATTATATTTAGATCCAAACTTTGGAGCGGGTTTGTGAATCATTTCGCGAATCATTATTTAGATCGGGACTTTGCAGGGTGCATTGCAAATAATTTGATTTAGATTGAAACTTTGGACTGGGTTTGGGAATCTTTTGCTTCAGGTCAGAACTCTGAAGTCAGATCATAAATCATTTGATTCAGATAGGGACTTTGGTGCACTTATTGAGAATCATTTGTTTCAGATCAGGATTTTGGAGCAGGTTCGCAAATCTTTTTTCTGATTATTTTTTTATTAAACAGTAGAAAACCTAAAACCATTAAGGCAGCACAGGTTTAAAAACAGCAAAGAAAGAAAAAAGACTATACACAAATACAAATACAAATTTAATTTTCAGAATTAAAAATTCCTGATTTACTCATCCCCATGTCATCCAAAATATTAAGGGTAAGTAAATTAACAAGAAATTTTTATTTTGGAAGTGAAGTAATCATTTAAGAAAATGAACTGGCTTTCTGAAAAGAAGACCTTTAAAAACATTTAAAAATCGTACTTTTGGCCGTTAGTGATTGTATTTGTGTGTTGGTTGGGATGCTTGACCTTTGAACCGTTGGTTTGATGTGTTTCTCTACAGGTGAGGCTCACGACCGGGACGTTCAGGTGGTGGAGTTACCCATCGTGGACAGTCTTCACCCCAGACCTCCGTACCTCCCCCTTGCTATCCCAGAAGACCTTGCGCCCCGATTGCAGCGCCTCCACGGCGATCCGTCCGTCTGGTGGGTGTCTCAGTTTGTCAAGTACCTGGTCCGTCCTCAGGCCTGGCTGGAGAAGGAGATCCAGGAGACCTGTGTCAAACTGGGCTTTAAACACCCCATTATTGGGTTAGTATAGTCTTCTCACATTTCTTTCTTTCCATCTGTCTCTGTGTGTGTGTGTGTGTGTGTGTGTGTTTTTATCTGTGCCTGTGGCGGATGCGTCTGGGTGGGTGTTACGCTGATAAAACACTGCGAGATAAAGATGACACATGATAACGAGAATGAACATGACTCACAATCACAATGAAATTAATGAGAATAAATGAGAATGAAATGATTGCAGCCCCATAGGAAGCACCATTGTCTCTTGCCAGCACTGTGAAATGTAATAACCCAAATAATATAATAGAGTAAATCTATAGTTAAGCATAGAGATCAGCTGAAGAGAGAGATAGATAAATATTAATATGTTTGGTGAGTAAGTACTTGATTTTTGCTGCTTTTACTATGGATTTTAGTGCAAAAAATAAACTCTGAGACTAACAGATATGTGATATAGAGCATTTAAAATGACTTTAAGTTACATATTTTCATGGTTAGGACTACATAAGTAGCTTGAACAGTATAGTTTGGCGCTAGGTCATGGGTTTGTTGTCTTAGAGAATGCATGAACTGATACAATTCACAACTGAATGCAATTTATATTTGGGTTTGATAAATGCTGAATGTGTAATGCATTTAGCAAACCAAAAAATACATGCATAATGTGCATAAATATTTTTTCTAAATAAAATGTATCTGCATTTGGCAGATGCTTTTATCATTTCATCAGCTCATGCATTCCCTAAGAATCAAACCCATGACCTTATCGTTGCTAGAATTTTGCTATAATGTTTGAACCACAGGTTAGTTTAGGATTTTCACTGAGGCACCAAATAGAGCATGCAAAGCAGGTTAAACTATTCACACTTTACTAAAATACAAATGAGCAAAATCGACATGGCTACTACAAACTTCATTGAAGAAAAATGAAATAACCTCTCAGATAACAAGTGCTGTAATTCCAATTGTTTCTATAGACAGAAGCAGATAAATCCAATTTATGTTTCTGTCTTACAGTGTCCATGTCAGACGGACCGATAAAGTTGGGACGGAGGCTGCGTTTCACCCCATAGAGGAGTACATGGTCCATGTGGAGGAACAGTTCCAGTACATGGCTCAACGCGGGCATGTGGATAAAAAACGAGTGTATTTGGCCACCGATGACCCCTCGCTGTTACAGGAAGCAAAAACCAAGTGAGTTAGGAGTCCTTAAAGGGTCATAAAACAACCGTTTGAAATAAACAATGTTGAAAAATGTTGGTTTGGAAAAAAATTTTTGGGAAAGACAAGAGGCAAGCAACACAACAACACATTCCAGTAGGTTTTATTTGCTCTCTCTCAGTTAAGGGCATTAAAGGTTTCCTCAAATGCGTTCTGCAATTTACCATTGCTTTCAGCCAAATAATGAAATATACTATGCATGATTTTATGAGCTCACATTACATTACACAAATATACAGCCATCATCAAAATTTCATAAAATGGAACCTTTTTAATCATTTTCAATTAATTTTTAAGTTTTTTATAAAAATGATTACTATTTATTTATTATGTAAATGGAATTAATTTGTTTATAATTATATATAAATTAAAATGTATAATTACAATTGCTATATTTTATATATAAGTACATAATGATAAATGTATTTTGCACTATTTTCATCTTCCAGGATAAAAATACTAAATACTCATTGTCAACATCAAAGACACAAGGAAGATTTGAAACCTGGAAGCCGAAAAAAACCCTCAACATTTACCAGTTTTCTCCTAAAAATTGCGGATGCTAACATTGTCTTCTATGTAGTTTTGTGTTTTTAAAATTCATGTTCACATCTTAAATTGGCCTCTTCTAGCAGTTAAAGTGTAAGATTAGCTTTAAAACATAAAAAAATAAAATAAATTAGTTTAGTATTTTGTGTGTTTTTCAGGTACACAGACTATGAGTTCATCAGTGATAACTCCATCTCTTGGTCAGCAAGTTTACATAACCGATACACTGAGAATTCACTCAGAGGCGTCATCCTGGACATCCACTTCCTGTCCCAGACTGACTTCCTGGTTTGCACCTTCTCCTCACAGGTACATTGATAGTTGGTTATTTTATCAGTAACATTTTACACAATAAGCTGTTTTTCATTTGTTAGCTTTAAATACACTAGTAAACATGAAAGAACGATAAACAATATTTCTACAGCATTTGTTAATCTAAATGTTACTTTCAATTCAATTCATTTAAATAATACAATTTTAAAAAGTTGTTTGTAATAACATTAGTTGAGCGAACATGAACAAATAATGAAGAATTGTATTTTAACTAACATTAACAAAAATTAATACATGTTTTTAGTTTTCCAACAGTTCTGCCAGTAGTTCATTTTTCTTGTTCTGTCAGTAATTAAGCAATAAAACATGATTTCTATTTTTTGTTTTTATATTTCTATTATTTTTATTTTAGTTTTAGATTATTTTAGTAAATATTAAAATGTTGAAATGTTGCCTTAAAAAAAGGCTGAAATAAATATTCTATTTTATTTTTATTTCAATTAGAGTTTATTTTAAAAAAATAAATTATTATTTTTTATTTAATCTTTAGTTTTATTGAACCATAATAACCCTGCATTGATGGCCATTACAGTAATGCAATTTGCAGATAAAATATTATATATATATATATATATATTTTATATATATTTATATAAAATATTATTTATTATTATTAAAATAATGCCAAAATGCAAAAAGAGTAAATGGTCTTAAAACAGGCCTCATGTTCATTCATAAAGATTCATTTATTAAGAACATTTTGTCATTTTAAGTCATTGTTTTGTAATTGCACCAATTACTAACACAGCAATATAATTAATAAATGCTGTAAAAAAAAATGACGTGACATGCATACAAAAATATATATTTATTGTGGTTCAGTTGAATCAGTTGTTCCCTCATTATAGTAAATTGTGGCCACAAATTTATTTGAAAACTAAAATAGCTAAAAATGGCCATGATTAGCTAAAATATAATTATATATATATATATATATATATTAGGCTACATACAATATCTAGGCTGTTATAAGTATGTAGGCTATAATAGTTTGTGTAGTTGTCTATTGCTCTGTATCATGCTTGAAAAATTTGGTCTCTATGCACTTTGAATATTGGGAGAGTAGCCTACTTTGTTTATGGCTGCACTTATTGTTTGCACTTAGTAAGACTTAGAGTGTGTGTGTGTGTGTGTGTGTGTATGTGTGAGATACAGTTGAAGTCAAAAGTTTACATACACCTTGCAGAATCTACTAAAATGTTGATTCTTTTAGCAAAATAAGAGGGATCATGCTGACCTGAATAAGATATTTCAAATAAAAGACGTTCACATATAGTCCACAAGAAAATAGTTTAATTTATAAAAATGACCCCATTCAAAAGTTTACATATGCTTGATTCTTAACACTGCGTTGTTACCTGAATGATTCACAGCTTTTTTGTTTAGTTTGTTAGTTTTTCATGAGTCCCTTGTTTGTCCTAAACAATTAAACTGCCTGCTGTTCTTTAGAAAAATTCTTTAGGTCCCAGGAAATTCTTTGGTTTTTCAGCATTTCTGTGTATTTTAACCCTTTTCAACAACTGCTGTATGATTTTGAGATCCATCTGGTCACACTGAGGACAACTGAGGGACACATATGCAACTATTACACAAGGTTCAAATGCTCACTGATGCTCCAGAAGGAAAAACCATGCATTTTTCTTTTTCTTTTTTTTTTTGGTGAAAATGTTGTGAAAAAGGTAACTAATTTAGTCTTGATGGAAACAAGTATCTTCTGTAGCTGCTGAAGGGTAGTACTAAATGAAAAAAAAAATGCTATTTGGCAAAATAAAAAAATGTACACATTTTCATTCTGTTCAAAAGTTTAC
This sequence comes from Cirrhinus molitorella, assembly GCA_033026305.1. NCBI lineage: Eukaryota > Metazoa > Chordata > Actinopteri > Cypriniformes > Cyprinidae > Cirrhinus > Cirrhinus molitorella. The sequence continues at coordinate 19,745,875 of CM065133.1, read as the reverse complement.
ACCCCCAGCTCGTAATGCATAGTTTTTCTTTCTGGAGCATCAGTGTTTCAACCTTCTGTAATAGTTGCATATGAGTCCCTCAGTTGTCCTCTGTGTAAAAAGATGGATCTCAAAATCATATAGTCATTGTTGGAAAGGGTTCAAATACACAAAATTGCTGAAAAACCAAAGAATTTGTGGAACCTGTTTCTGAAGAACAGCAGGCAGTTTAACTGTTCAGGACAAACAAGAGACTCATGAACAACTATCACTAAACAAAAAAAACACAGCTGTGGATCATTCAGGTAACAACACAGTATTAAGAATCAAGTGTATGTAAACTTTTGAAAAAAAATTTGCTAAAAGAATTAACATTTTACAGATCCTGCAAGGTATATGTAAACTTTTGACTTCAACTGTATATATATATATATATATATAATTTTTCCCCCAACATGTCATGTGTGTGCCTCCATACATATTAGTTAATGCATTAACTAATGTTAACTTTATTGTAAAGAGTTGCCATTTTACTGTTCCTTGTTTTTCCCGCCCCAACAGTTTTGTGATTTGTTCTTCTGGTTTTATCAGGTGTGTCGTGTGGCTTATGAGATCATGCAGACTCTTCATCCGGATGCCTCAGCTTTCTTCCGCTCTTTGGACGACATCTACTACTTCGGTGGACAGAACGCGCACAACCAAATCGCCATCTACCCACACCAGGCGCGCACAGCGGAGGACATCCCGCTGGAGCCCGGAGACGTCATTGGAGTGGCCGGAAACCACTGGGACGGCTACTCAAAAGGGGTCAACCGCAAACTGGGACGTACTGGCCTCTATCCGTCCTATAAAGTCAAAGAGAAGATCGAGACGGTGAAGTATCCCACTTACCCCGAAGCAGACAAGCTGCTGAGCTTATAGAGTGAACGAACACACATTAATAATTAACGCATGGACGGCTGAACTTGCCATGCACTGGAAAACAAACACTCAAAGACACGTGTGTGTGTGTGTGTGTGTGTTTGTGTGTGTGTGTGAGAGAGAGAGAGAGAGAGAGAGAGAGAGTATTTATAGGATGGACGCACCTTTTAGGTTTGTATAAATTGCATAAGGATCTCATAAACTGCTGTGGACATTAAGAGCCATTCAACCGGTACTCAGATCAGCAGAAGCTAATGATAAAAAAAAAACTTTTTTTTTTTTTTATTGTTTTAATGTTTTTTAAATATTATCTTGCCTTTTTTCTCACATTCTCTGTCCTCAAACTGGAGTGAGTTTCATAGAGGCTGTCAAGGGTGAAGTCAGGTCACATTTCACCCACAAAATCAACAGAAAAAGGAAGAAATTATATTGTGCATTAAGGAAATGAAACCTAATTGAAGGTTTTGTGTTGACATTTATTTTCATAAAGTACAAAAAAGGTCTGCACTCTAAAAAAAAATGTTTATTCATTTAAAGCAGGGAATCAAATCTATTATGAACGTTTTAGCTTTTTTTCATAAAATAAAATGTCTTATTTTCATCTTATTTTCATAAAAGTGTAAACTTGTTTTTTGTAATTTATTTATTTTTAACGTTTATTTAATTTATTATTACAATTATGTTAGGTTTATACATGATTATATAGATTTTATACTGCCTTTTATTTATTTTGAATTTATTTTTTATAATTGTCTATACATTAAAATTTATAATTATGCAAATTGCAAAGATAATTTGCTTACTTATTATTAAAACGATGTCAAAATACAAAAAAATCTAATAGTCCGGCTTAATGCGCTTCGTACAAAATGTAATTTCTTATTTCTTTCTTTGATTAAGTGGTGAAATCTGATTCTTTGCCTGTCAGACTTCACTCATCACGCTGTGCTCTTAAGTTCTTTATCTGTCTTCAGTCTGTATGTGTGTGTTAATGTGTGTGTTCACAAAGATTGTTTGTAAGATTATTTATTGTGCATAAAAGTGGTGCCTCAAATGAAAGGAAAAAGCATTGCAGAACTTTAATATATATATAAAAAAGGAATTATTAAATAGGTGGAACTTCACAGTTTACCATCATGATCAAATTACTCATTGTTAGTGCACCCTGAAGCATTTGAACCTTTTACAAATTAGCAAGAAAATGTAAAGAATAATTTAAAGCATTAGATTTATAGTCAAATATTAGATGTTATTATTCATAAACATGATCTCATTAGAGATTCGTAAGTATTGTTATGTAAAGTGCTCTAGTACAGATTTTCACAGATACATACATTACAACATTATACGTAATTGTTTTCATGCATGAGCTAATATGATGTCACATTGAATGCAATGCAAGTTGCTTTGAATAAAAAATGCATTCCAAAATGCATTAAATGCATTCATTTACCATAACTTTAAAAGGTAAAAATTTCAAATGTACTTTACAAACAAATACCTATGAAAACTAATGAGATCAGCATAGATTTAAAAGGTTACAAAGTGGAATTAACTGAATCGTTTTTGGTTTAATGTTCATTAAGCATATTTTCTTTGATAATGAGACTAGAAACCCCAGGAATTAATTGTGTTTTTTCATATGGAGAAATGGATGTGATTGAAATATCACAGTATGTTTAAGGCATTTGTTGTGTTTGAAAATGACAAGATGAAATGATTTCCAAAAGAAGCTGAAGGCAAACCGGACAGTTCTTTCAGCGTTCATTCATAATATTTATTGACATGATTTGTCTGTTTATTTGCTGCTTTCAACTCTGAAATGAACTCGGAGCTTAACTTTCTTTTGTAATGAAGACAAATAATGTTCACTTTGTCTGCGAGATGTTTTTCACTTGTTTTGTTTTAGGGTTTTGTCTAAAATAAACCCACTGATCAATTAAAGTGGAGAAATCTGCCTGGCTGTTGTGTTCCTTCAGACGGTTGTGCATCTGCAGGCATTTACACGGCATTCATCAATGGTTCCTTTCATCAGAGTTCAGGTTTAATGCGCCTGCACGACATGAATCCCTCATACCTGTGCTTTGTGACAGACATCTAGCAGGTAACTCTTTTTTTTTTTTTTTTTTTTTGCAGCTTCTATGCATTTTCTATATAGACTGTTCTCAGGCCATCTAATATGTAGGTGAGTTTGTTTCTTCATCAGATTTGGAGAAATGTAGCATTCCATCACTTACTCACCAATGGATACCAAGTGGATACCAAATGGAGTCCAAACAGCTGATAAAACATTACAATATTACACAAATATAATATAAACAGTGCTTGATCTGTGCAGATTTCTCTGCTAATTTAGACCTGACCACTTTATAACTGCAGAAAGTAATATTACAAAAAGCACTCATTCAGTGATTAAAAGAGCGATAAACTCTCACGTTTTTCTCTGTTATCTGAGGGCACTTTGATTATAAGCCTTCTATGCATTTTCTATATATCCTGTGCTCAGGCCATCTAATATATAGATGAGTTTGTTTCTTCATCAGATTTGGAGAAATGTAGCATTCCATCACTTACTCACCAATGGATACCAAGTGGATACCAAATGGAGTCCAAACAGCTGATAAAACATTACAATATTACACAAATATAATATAAACAGTGCTTGATCTGTGCAGATTTCTCTGCTAATTTAGACCTGACCACTTTATAACTGCAGAAAGTAATATTACAAAAAGCACTCATTCAGTGATTAAAAGAGCGATAAACTCTCACGTTTTTCTCTGTTATCTGAGGGCACTTTGATTATAAGCCTTCTATGCATTTTCTATATATCCTGTGCTCAGGCCATCTAATATATAGATGAGTTTGTTTCTTCATCAGATTTGGAGAAATGTAGCATTTCATCACTTACTCACCAATGGATACCAAGTGGATACCAAATGGAGTCCAAACAGCTGATAAAAACTTTACAATAATACACAAATGTAATTTAAACGGTGCTTGATCTGTGCAGATTTTTCTCTTAATTCAGACCAGACCACTTTAAAACTGCAGAAGGTAATATTATGGAATATGGACTCTTGTTTTAGCCAAAGAAACGGTTAAAAATGTCTTGATGGATTTGTTTCTTACAAACACACAGCTTTCAACTTTACAAAACGTTAATCGATGGACTGGAATGAAGTTATATGATGTTTTTAATCAGCTGTTTGTACTCTCATTTTGACGGCACCCATTCATTGCAGAGGATCCATTGGTGAGCAAGTGATGTAATGCCACATTTCTCCGAATCTGATGAAAAAACAAACTTATCTACATCTTTGATGGCCTGAGGGGTGAGTAAAGTTTCAGCAAATGTTCATTTTTGGGTAAACTATTCCACTAATACATTTTTTTCATTTTCAGTGCCTTGTTTCCAGGTCCCATTGTCTTGTACTATAATTCAACCTTATATGTTCACTTGCTGATGGTGTTTTTATTGGATTATTATGACTTTGCACAGAGTTGGTAAAATGATTCTACCACAGCAATCTCATTGTTATGTTTTAAACAATGCCACACGTATTTTACTGTAAACATGTTTTTATTTGATTTTATGCTCATCACAGATGCTGTCCACAGAGCCTAATCTATATTGAACTTAGAAAAATCCTTGAAAAAGCACTCATTCAGTGATTAAAAGAGCGATAAACCCTCACGTTTTTCTCTGTTATCTGAGGGCACTTTGATTATAAGCCTTTTATGCATTTTCTATATATCCTGTGCTCAGGCCATCTAATATGTAGATGAGTTTGTTTCTTCATTAGATTTGGAGAAATGTAGCATTCCACCACTTACTCACCAATGGATACCAAGTGGATACCAAATGGAGTCCAAACAGCTGATAAAACATTACAATATTACACAAATATAATATAAACGGTGATTGACCTCTGCAGATTTTTGTCTTAATTCAGACCAGACCACTTTATAACTGCAGAAAGTAATATTATGGAATATGGACTCTTGTTTTAGCCAAAGAAACGGTTAAAAATGTCTTGATGGATTTGTTTCTTACAAACACAGCTTTCGTCTTTACAGAACGTTAATCGATGGACTGGAGTGAAGTTATGTGATGTTTTTAATCAGCTGTTTGTACTCTCATTTTGACGGCACCCATTCTTTGCAGAGGATGTATTGGTGAGCAAATGATGTAATGCTACATTTCTCCGAATCTGATGAAAAAACAAACTCATCCACATCTTTTGATGGCCTGAGGGGTGAGTAAAGTTTCAGCAAATGTTCATTTTTGGGTAAACTATTCCACTAATACATTTTTTCATTTCCAGTGCCTGGAATGTTTCATGTTTCCAGGTCCCATTGTCTTGTAATATAATTCAACCTTATACGTTCACTTGCTCATGGTGTTTTTATTGGATTATTATGACTTTGCACAGAGTTGGTAAAATGATTCTGTCACAGCAATCTCACTGTTATGTTTTAAACAATGCCACACGTATTTTACTGTAAACATGTTTTTATTTGATTTTATTCTCATCGATATAGTTCGATATAGCCTAATCTATATTGAACTTGGAAAAATCCTTAAAAAAGCACTCCTTCAGTGATTAAACGAGTGATAAACCCTCACGTTTTTCTGTTATCTGAGGGCACTTCGATTATAAGCCACTTAATGTGAGTGTGCTGCCCTGTGACCTTTTCTTCTAAATAGACCTTAGTTTGGTTAATTATTCTGTTAATTGGCCACCAGTCCCTAGCGTCTAGTGTTCAGATTTATTTTTGTCTGTGTCGCTGCTTCCGTTTTTTTAGACCGTGAGCTGTTTCAGCATTATGAGAAACAGTCAAGAGAATATGAGCTGATCAGAGTTCAGAGCTGACAGATACTCTTTACAGTATTACAGGAAAAATTAATGCAATAATTCTGCCATCATTTACTAATCCTCATATTCCAAATCCATTTGATTTTTCCTTTATACACTAAACACAAAAGAAGAATATTCACACAGCTGTTTTCCAATCAAGTGTATTGATTTTATTTTATTGATCTTTTGAAAATATTAATTATATTTATATATTTACTCTGAAATATGGATCAAAATATTAACTTTTTTTTTGTCAGTGGAACCATAATTTCAATCAAATAATTTATTCTTTTTGCATTCTATTTATTTGTTTTCTTTTTATTTATTATATAATAAACAAAAAAATGCCTCTAACATTATTATTTATTTTATTTTTTTGATATTTTTTATGTAATTAACAAACAAAACTTGCTAAATGTACTGCGTTAGGCTAACAGACTTGTCATAGCACTTGCATATCATTGCTCTTGTTGAGATTGATTGCTTCCATTGTTTTCATTTGTAAGTCGTTTTGGATAAAAGCATCCGCTAAATGATTAAATGTAAATGTATGTGTGGTCCAGCGTAACAAATGAGAACTTTTAATGGTTCAGTGGAAGAAAATTCAGGAAGTTTGTAAGGACAGGAAGGTAAATAAATGATGACATTTCATTTTTTGTAAACTGTAAACACAAAAAGCTGTTGTGTGTCTTTGACTAAACTACATTTGAAATGATGCTAGTTCTCGGGTCTTTAATTGAAGTAAATTAGCCTACGCTGGTTAACCACCCTGTGATTTGCCAGTAATTGCTAATTACATAAACCTAAACTGTTCGTATGGATTTGTGAAATCTAGACTCTGGTTCTCTGGCCGTTTCTTATCCCTGGAGTGTGTTTGAGCGCAGCTAAAGGTTTGCTGTCAGCTCGCCGTGAGCGCGCTGTGATGACCATTAGCACGCAGCTGCGGTCCGCGCGAGATAACCGCTGATTTAGAGCTCCAGTCTTATCTGCGGCGCGCGCGCACACACGTCCCGCTCAAAGCCATCTGTCTCCGTCCACAGCCTTTGATAAAACTGCAGGCGTGTGCATGTTACCGCCGCATATTTATGCGCTTTCCAGATGTCTGTGTTTACTAAAAACCGTTTGGAATCCCATTAGATTGTTTCACGGCACGTTTAACAGATCAAAATCAGGTGTTAAGTGAGTTTAATGTTCTAGATCAGGATTAAAGGACTAAAAATGAGCATTTACTCCATCATGTCAGTTGTTTCTGCCATGGGATTAAAATAAATAAATAAAAAAGGTAAATACGACCTTTTGTCTCACAATTTTGAGTTTGTATTTGTAACTTTTGGTTTGTTGTAGACAACCCTTGTGAAAATTACTAAAATGTATTTAAAATACATTTAATGCTTAGCATACTACAAATATATTTACATATTATGTACTTAATAAAAAAATACCATGCAATTGTACTTGTATACTAAACTGGTATATTTAAGGTCTGTTAAACTGAAACAACTAATTTTGTTATTAATGCATTTTAATAGTGTTAAGGTCCAACTAAATATATACTTAATTTATATTTGTTTATGCTAAAGTGGAACTATTGCAAGTATACTTTAGATACACTATATTTTGCACTTAAAGACAGATATTATTTTAAAATACAATCCTCATCAATAGTGACATTAAAACATATTTTGAGCTTAATATTAAGAAATGTGTATTGTGCACACGTAGTACTCCAAATAAAGTTTAATTACAATTTTTATATAAGTACGTCTTGAGTGATATGTCACTAAATATGTTAATAGAATTGAACTATACTTTGTATAAAATAATTGCATTTTAAATATATTACTTTTTTATTATGCCAGCTGAGTTTACATCTTGCAATTTTTACTTTGTTTCTCATATATTTTTCTCAGTTTTCCTTATATCTTACAATTCTGAGTTTATATTTTGTAATTCTGACCCTTTTTCTTTGAAATGAGAGATAAAAACTACTCCGAATGGTGAAGAAAAAATGTTGGAATTATGAGATACTTTCTTTTTTGCAATTCTGACTGACTTTCTTGCAAATCTGAGGGAAAAAAAAAAGTTGCAATTACCTTTTTGTATTTTTTTATTCCGTTGCAGAAACAGACTTCCGTACAAACCCATATGACTTCAGGCTAGTTGTAGAAAATGTAGAAAGCTATTTTGAAGTACTTGTTTTTGTACCATCAGACAGAATCTGTCAGACAGTAAACTTGAGCTTTAACATCTTTCCAAAAATGCTGCAACAGCAAACTTGAAAGTGTGTGGAGTTCTTCAAACTTTGAAAAAGTTTGTTCTTTACACACACACAAACACACACACACACACACACACACACACAGAAAGTGTGGATGTCAAACAGCAGACGGTCCCCAGACGACCCAGAGTGCTTCAGGCTCCGGCTTTGTTTTCATCAGCACGTAATCACACTGTTGTTGCTTGACAGCTTAATGGCTTTGAGAAGAGTTAAAGGGGTGCAGACGTCCACTGCACAACTACAAAAAAAATCATTTCAGCAACAATCTGACTTTTAATGATACACTTTTAAAAATAAAGGTTCTTTATTAACATCAATGGATCCATAAAGAACATCTATCCATTTCCATTCCACAGAAGGTTCTATAAATTTGAAAAATGTTCAAAATGTGCTTCAGAAAAAGAACTGAAGGTTGTTTGGGGAATCCAAGATGGTTCTTCTATTAAAATCATTATCATTTTATTATTGTATGTTTAGACACATGTACAAACCAACAAAACTGAGACAATGAAGCTAAAATGTATGAATAGAAACACCTGATATTAACTAGCAGAATTGGAGGCCTGCAAAACTTTCCATCTAGTTGCAATGACATATTGTCTGCTAGTAAAAAAAAAAAAAAAAAAAAAAACTCTGCAATTTACGGAGAGCTCAGATAAAACAGCAAAGCACTTTGGGCTCATTATGAGATAATGAGAAGAGAAAAAGGTTGTGTTTGATTCTCATTAGCATTCTGTTGATTATTAGACATTTTTATTTATATTCATTTGCTCCATATGAAATGGCCTGTCAGTTTCAGCTCATTCTAGTTAATGGCTAAAATGCTTTATTATGAGTCAAAATGTGATTGATTTGCTTCAGCAGTGTTCTCGCAATTGGATACTAATAGAAAAATCTAATTTTCCAATGAAACTTAGATTTCACAGCTCATTTTTAAAGGTCATGTTATTACTAAATTGGAAATGTAGAATGTGTACAGTCAGAAATAAAGCCTTGTGTTTATTTCTAAATAACGTGTGTGTGAGATATATATATTAGAAAACTAAATTGTAAAAGAAAATCTAAAATACAAATAATACCAAATTTAAATCAGAGATATCATTTTCAATTCATATTTTCTATAACTTAAAGCTGCAGTCCTTAACTTTTTTAGTTAAAAATGATACAAAATCAATTTTTGAGCATGTACATAACCAGACAGTGTTCAAAACTATCGCCTTACTTTAGCCCAATTCACAACGGTTAGCTTATAATAATGCTTTCTAAATTGAATGGTACGGGTAGGTTTTCACAGGAAATTCAAGCATGCCACTGCGTCATTACATCACGTCTGTAAACATAAAGGCGGTGTCCCGGCTAGTAGCTATATTGCATGTGAGAATGCTGCAGTTGCCAGATATCCTTTTCTCACAGTGGCTGGAATAATTAAATTTATCATTCTGATTGTGGATTGTAATCCAAAAAGTTTGTGTTTATGAAACACAAGTGACTTAAATTAGATTACTCCAGTTTTAAATGTGCATCTGATTGCAGCCTACGTGGGATTACACAAGTTTTGTATTTTAAAGAGAACATTGATCCTAAGGATTAAGGAAGAATGATTTGCTTTTTCGGCTAAAAGAATTTCCTCATATGAAATTTGAATTTTATGTCAATCAGAGATTAAAATGCACAGCAGGGGTCTCCAACCTTTTTTCAATCGAGAGCTACTTTTTAAAAACGAAAGTGGCTGAGAGCTACCCATGTTATACAATACTTAAATCTCTGAAATAGGTCTAATGTATATATATCCAAACTGTTGCATGGTATAACAAGGTATAATACATTAAAATGGTCTGGAAGTTTTCAAAAAGTATACACACACTTTCACCAAGTTTTACAACAAAAGTAGCAGCATTATGCACTTTTGGTTAGCATAAATATTATAAAATAAAATAAAACATTAAAAACAATGGCTGGATTTTAAACTAACAAAAAATAAACATGTTATAAGGTTTTGGCAAAAAAAAAAAAAAATCATAACAGGATAAACCTCACATTTAAGTCTTTAACTCATTTTGTATAAAAGAATCAGTCAAAATGATCAATTATATTTATCTGCTCCAAACAGTCATACATAAGATAATATGCTTTCTAAAAATCTCAACACTTACATGAAATTGTAAAATCCACTGTTTGAAAGAAGGTGGCGCGTTCTCCCCGGTAACAAAGCAGCGCTGCATTTATTAGTGAACTGCGTGGGAAGATGAAAAGAAATGGTAACGAAACTTTTCTGAAGACAGGTGGTTCCCTCCTTATTCATACAATTAATTAAATCATATTTCATATAATTTCTCACAGCCGTCAGCCTTAATTTTGCACAAAACGAAACCTAATAATCTGCGCATTTTGAAGGGTTGCCGTGAATCCCTTTACATTCCTGTGTGTGTGTGATATGAGGCTATGGTTTTACTCAAATTAAACGGTAAAATGCTCATTAAGTAACTCTCAGAGCAGTTCTGTAGATGTTGTTCATATTTGTGTTCTCATTTAGTGAAATGACAGAAGCTGAAATCAGGATTTCTTTTTAAAATGTCGCAATTTAATTTCCGTGACATTGTGCGTTAAACTGTAAATTCCGATTTTATGACTGGACTCTGTGATTCCGTCTGTGTTTATAGCATCTCGAAAATAATAAGGCCCTAGTGAGCTACCTCAAATCAGGCCACAAGCGACGTGTTGGAGACCCCTGCTGTACAGAAACAGAAAGGCTAATACACACTATATAGCCTACACGTAGTTACATGAACTATTTGAGAACAAAGTATAACAGTAATAATAACTTGCTAGTTTGATGTGATATGAGATAATTAATCGTTAGATTTAATTAAATACCTGTAGCGTTTTTCCTCAGTCACTACTAAAGTTTTAGACTTTACTTACTTTTAGATGACAATATCCAGTGAACATTCATGGTGCAGTGACCATAGATATGTATAGATAACCTATTGGACTGCTCCAAGTGCGTAGATGCGTTCGCCATTTTTGAAGGTTAACTTGACGTCATTCACCATAAGTCCCTTTAAGGCAAGTCATTCCACTCGGCAGCCATCTTTGAAACGCCTCTCGGGCATGCAAGTGCAGCTCCTTTCTCCTGTCCCAAATGGCACCCTAAACCCTCGTGGTCTTCCTCTGAGTCCGCACTTTCGTGACGCAATGGCGCTTTGACAGTCGGGTAGAAGTCTGCCGCGAAGCTCGCACCAGTGCTGGCTCGGCAGAAGTGCGCATCGAGGGTGCAAAACGGCCGAAAAGGGGACGCTCGCTCGTTAAGGCCCCGATCAGACAAACGTGTTTTGTGCAGTGCGAGCTGCCTTTTTTTAATTGTTTTTCGGTTGGCAGTGAGCGTTTTGCGCGCTGTTTATGCGCACCCGGCGCCTCATGTTTTTGCCGGAACGCTCCGTGCGCCTGAAGTTGAAAAAAAAAAAAAAAAAAAAAAACAACTCTGTGCAGAAAAGCGCTCAACGTCATTGTGTTTTTTTCTTTGTCCAATAGAATGTTTTGATGGTTTCCTAGCAACATAAAAAAAAGCTGTGCACTGCTCTTTTTTTAAAAGTCACCAAAAAAGGCAGTGCTTTGCAGCCAAAATGAGCGTTGGATTTTTCCCCATTCAAAACTATACGAGTCACACATCTTGGGTATTCTATAGTCTTTGCTATAGGTTTGCAGGCCAACGGCTGTGCAGGATTGTGGCATTTTGAATATTTAGTTAACACTATAATAAATTACATCAAGTTGCCCGCTGCAATATGGCGGATGGCTTAGGTATAGCGGTCCATAGAAACAGTCACTAATGAGGCATCTAGGTATATATGTATCTATGGCGGTGACTGACAGCTACCAAAACATTAGCTTCATCCACACTGGAGCCGTGCCGGAACGCAACCCACGCATGGATGATAATTCCGCAAATGCGGGTTTTCAGACAGAGATGGCGACAAAGAAAACATTCAGACTTCAGCTTTAAAGTTGTTTTGTTGTGTTTTTGTCATTTTATTCATTACTTTTTTTTTTTTTACATGCCTATATAATTTACTATTTGTAGTTTATTATCAGTTTTAGATATTTTAGTATTTCAGGTTTCAAGAAAATGAGAAATAACTCTCTTTTTTTCTTTCATATATTAATTTTCCATGAAAAAAATAAAAAATAAATAAATAAATATATATATATATATATATATAGCTTTTTTAGATCAGGGTTTTGAAATATGACCTGGACATGTTTCTTTAGATTTACCCTAACAGGGTCTCTTGGTACCAGTCATTAGATTTGATATACCGTCTGGTTATTCTTTGCAACCTGTTCAAGGTAAAAAATGTCATAACAGCGTGTTTCCTCAACCCCACAAGGATCCCAGGGGTCTGCAGTCCAGATGCAGAGAGACACGTAGGCTGATAGGGACCGTCTTGATTAATATTCCTCTGAAAACTCAATGAACCTTTAAAGAGATGCAACAAAGACAGATTATCTACATGGGCATCTGTGTGTGTGAGAGAGAGACACAAGCAGGAATAGAGATGTTCCCCAGGAGATAAACGCATGGATGCACCTTGAATTATTTAGTGTCCTAAAAGAGACTTGAGAAATGTTTCACTGTTGACTTACATTAGACACAGCGCCACTCCAAAAAGTGTTTTCTAATAATGTGTGGGAAATCTTTTTGAGTTATTATGTAAGTGTGTAGACTGGGTGGCATATTGTTGCAGTTAGTGAGTTTATGATATAAAGTGATTTTCTGTGAATATTCCTGTTGTCATTATACTGAACTTCCTCATGAAAATTATTACATATCAATCATTTATAATTGTGTGAGTCATTCTAGTGTTAGAATTGTACAAATAGTAAGATTTACACACTGTAAATAACTTTTTTATGTTGTAAATAAAGATTATTGGAGTATATTTCACAAGAAAATACTATTTACTATCTTTCTACTTCAAAATGTCATGTTTATTTAAATGTTACTTGCTGTTTTTAATGTTTTTTTTTCTAATTATTTGTGAAAATTGTTACTGCACCAAATATTTTTCTTGCTGTTTTCTTGCAATTCAGAGTTTACTTCTTGCAATTCTGTTTTTTTTTAATAAAAAAGAATAAAAAAATAAAAAGGTAAATTGTAACCTTTTTCCCACAATTCTGGCTTTTTTTTCTAGCAAATGCGAGTTTATACTTTAGAATTTTGAGTTTATATCTTTCAAGTCAGATTTGTGAGATATAAACTTGTGTGTGCAATTCCAGCTATTTTTACATCTTGCTATTCTGTTTGTTTGTTTGTTTTTTTCCATAATAAAGCAGAATAAAAAATTACAAATGTAATTATGTACTTTTTTCTGACAATTGCAAGTTTATATGTCTCAGTTTTTTGAGTTAATATCTCGCAATTCAGAATCATGAAAAAAGTCATAAATGTGAGATAAAAGGTCAGAATTGTGAAATAAAATGCCACAATTATCTTTTTTTATGCTGTGGTGGAAACAGGCTTCCAGAAATGTGCAAATTTGAATTCACAACTTCAAAAAAACATTTTTTACAGTGTACTAGTAATCTGACATTGAGTTTGGCATACTATAAATTAAGCAAGTAGGCATATCTGGATGCAAAGCAAGTCTTTTAAATGTGCTCAGCTCCTTCCTTCAGTGTTTTATTGTTTGCCAGTTGAAGATGATTAGGATTCGGGGTTTGTTCAAATAATGACTGCTAACCTGCTTCGTGCACTCACAACTCAACAAGTTTCTTTTTTGAAGCGATAGAAAAACACTTCCCAACACGTGCCACCATCTGTCACTTTACAAGATCTACTGAAGCTGTCAGAATAGTTCCTCTCTCTCCCTATATATGTCTGTGCTCGCTTGCCCGGTCTGTATCGCATTCTTTAGCTCTTTTATTTTATCAGGTTTTTACTGTCGTGTTGATATCTGCTGAGCTGGCGGAGTGTCTCTAAGTGCTGATACAGGCCTTCCTCTTATGTGAACTGCTGACTTTACTGAGTTTCCTCGGTCCCAATGGTGTCTAATGTGTGTGTGTGTGTGTGTGTGTGTGTGTGTGTGTGTGAAAGAGAGAGATTGAGCCTTATGTGTGTCTCAAACAGACTTGACTATCAAATGAGCCCATGCACATGAAAGAAAGCACAATGATATCTAGAGGTCTTTTCTGGCTGAAGGAAGAGCACATGTTGAACATATGCTGGTCTAAATGGAGGTAAAATAATAGAATTTTGAGCCAAGTTACATATATAGTCCTGCCAGGATTATATAATTTGTAGGCTAAAACCTATAAATGAGTTGAATCGTAACACTTTTTGTTCAATTGTGCAGAAGTCGAATGAGTTTTTCATAGTCATAAAACACATCAGTAATACCTCCTTGTGATTTTTTAAAAAGTTTTTACTTGCTAACAGGTGTTTAAATGGGACTACAGAGGCTGTTTGGGACATTAAACAACATCACACAGAAGAGGTAAACTGCTCACAACAACATCTGCTCACTAGTGTGCTTTTATACTTTTAAATTGCACACTTGCAACTTTAACCCTAACTCAAACTTTCAGGGAAAATGTTTTTCAAATAAAAATATGACCATCCACAGTTTGTTTTGTTTTCATGTGCCATTTAGAAGTGGTTAAAATAGTTAAAGTACTGATAGTTTTACTGACATTACAGAATATACTGTACAGCTCTGCTCTTTGATATCTATTTATTTGCTGCTAAGTACCTTGAAAAACTGAAATTCAGTTACTAATGCTGCTTCAGAAATGTCTGGTTTGCATTTAGCTCTTTTTCATGTGAAAGCTTGTTTGCAAAAAATATATAATTTTATCTTACAATCAGGACTTTTTGGGTTTTTTTACACAACTGCGAGTTTTTATTTCACAGTTTTGACTTTTCTTCCTAGAATTGTGAGAAAAAACTCAGAATTATGAGATATAAATTTAGAATTGCAAGATATAAATGCACAATTCTGAGAAGAAATGTCAAAACTGTGAGATAAAGTTGAAATTACATTTTTCTTATTCCATAGTGAAAAGAAAAAAAAGAATTGCAAGGTGTAAACTCAAAATTATATATATATATATATATATATATATATATATATATAAAGAAAAATCAGAATGGCAAGAAATACATTTAGAACTGCAAGATGTACAGTTTTAAATGTGAGGAAAAATGTCATAATTTTTAGTTTATATCTTGCAATTCTGACAATAAATGAAATTAAATTACATTAAAACTTAAAAAAAAAATGACATTAAATTAATGTATTTTTTATCCTGTGGTGGAAACGGGTTACTTTCAACTTTTCGGTTGTACAGAAATTGTGAGAAATATGAAGCTGCATGGACATACAAGTTAAATATCACAGTTCTGCATCCTGGAAAATTTAATAATATTACCTAAATTGATTATGCAAAAAATATTTAGCCATCTACATTTTCTTTCCCCCACAATTAAACTAAACTTTGGACATTTGACTGAATTAAAGCAATATAAATTGAACAAATACTATTAACATGGATCAGAGTAAAACAGAATCATGTCTTTGGCAGTTTTTCTGCTGATTAAGTGAGTCACCTTACAAATGATTGTCAAAAGCAAAAATGCAATGAAATGCATCATATTTTGGGAAAAGGTGTGACATGCTTAAGCAAAACAGACACCTAAAATTACTAAGAAACAAGTATTTAATTTAGCAAATATGATGTATGGCGGTGTTATCAAGGCAATCTTTGTTGGTACTCAAAAGTATAACTTTTCCAGTAAAGTACATACATCAAGGGAATAGTAGAAATATCCAAACTACAGACATAGTTTAGACATTCAGCTCTGAAGAACCCATCACTCGAAAGTACGCTGCTGTCTTCTTGTCTAAAACAGACCACCAGAAAGAAAAGGGTGGAAAAAAAGATGTGAATTTTTGATCCAAGCTCAGAATGTTTCGCACATAATCTTCAAGTTCCTAGTGAAGGGATTTGGGATGGAGTTGCATTACTTTCAGACAGGATTGTCATTCATGAGTTGGACTTTGAAGTTCTGATGAGGTCTACTGAAAATGAGAAGCATTTGAGGACGGATGAAGTCTAATCTCTAGTTCAAAACTGAGTGCAAATAAAACGCTCTGGCCGCTCACTATTTACAGAGGAAGTACATCACAGATCGCATTATTATTTCTCCTTACCTCTGACATTAAAGGACAGATGCAGGTGGACATGAAGATCAAAGCTTCATCGCTCCAGATCCGTTTTGAGTCAGAATGACTTGCTATTGGAGCTCAGAGTGAGGCCATGTAAAAGCATCAATGAGAGAGTGACACAAGAAACAAGGGCTGGTCAATACATTCCATCAAAATGAGTATTTGTTGTGTAAAATGAGATTTTATTGTATTGTTGTTCATCATTTGTTGTTTATCTGCAAATCTTATTAAATATGAACAATCTGCATGTTGTATCTGAATTTAAAATGTACACCTTTTGGGGGTAAATTAAAGTTTATTTACTATTTAAAAGAAATTACTGGTTTTATTTATGAAGGACACATTAAATTAATGAAAAGTGACATTAAAGACATTTATAATGTTGCAACAGATTGTATTTCAAATAAATGCTGTTCTTTTGAACTTACTGTTTATTAAAGAATCGTGAAAATAAAAAAAAATCATCACAGTTTCCACAAAAATGATGCTATGATGCAGGACTAATGTTTTCCACATTGATAATAATCAGAAATGTTACCTGAGCAGCAAATCGGTATAATAAAATGATTTCTGCAGGATCTTGTGACACTGAAGACTGGAGTAATGATGCTGAAAATTCAGCTTTGAACACAGGAATAAATTACATTTTAAAGTGTATTCAAATAGTAAATAGTTATTTTAAATAGTAATAATAATTCATAATTTTTAGCCCACTGTATTTTTAACAAAAAAGGCAGCCTTGCTCAATTTTAAAAAATCTTTTCAACCCCAAACTTTTAAATGGTATAGTGAGTGTATGTAAAATTTAATAAAGCATTTTGTCAATGTAAATAAACATTTGCCTTATTAAAGGATTAAACGCATTGAAAAAAATTAAAACAGTTAAAAGGAGTCAAAGAAACAAAAAGGCCTATTTGTTTACTTGCCAAATTGTCAAGAAAATGCCTGTTGCATCATGTAAGGCAAATAGATGAAGGTTATATAAAATCACACAAATGACACGGCCGTAAGCTAGCAAGTAAATACAAACTTCTTAATTTTTCTTTCATGATGTTTTTTGTCTTCTTTCATGTTGTTTTTGTTTCATGTCACTTTGGACTAACTTCTAAAGTCAATTTATAAATGTACGCGATTATAAAGAAACCGGCAAGGAATCTTCAGTGCTTCTCCCAGCCTTAATGATGTCACGTAAGAGGCATTAGAGCGCAGAGCTTCAGGTCAGAGAGAACGGACACCTTTGAGTGCCTGTTCCGATCAATCCATCAGCCGGCACGCGCACTCTGATCTATCACTCACTGCAGATGGGAAAATCAGAGCTGCGAGAGATCGCTGGGAGACTTCCCATCTCCTATTAGAAATGATTTCTGATTTATGTCTAATAAATCTCAATTACTAGCACCGCCTCCTCGCACCGCGCGCGCGACAGAGGCCCGGAGAGCTGAGGCGCGGCCGCGAGCGCGGGGAAACGGCAGGAAGCGGCAAACGATCTCCAATCACAGATGGAGGATTGATAGCGCGCTGGGAGCCTCTGGAAGGGCGACAGCATTGATTATGACTCCGGGCGCGGCGCGGCACAAGAACAATGTAATCACAGCACAACCTCGAACCGAGAGACTGTCACACACGATAGATGATGCCAAACTCAGCCAAACCCAAAGACCTGTGTGCGGAGAGGAGCATTTTTGCATGAGTGACACGTCTACTGGCTAACAATTAGGGATGTCGATTTTGAATGTAAGTAGTTCTGCACTAGCCAGTGGGTTACTTGAGGAAGTGTATATAAATATAAAGTAGGTAATGCGTTCTGGGAAATGAAGTCCACAAAAGTCTAATATAAAAGGCCTATCCACCTTATTTTTCCGTAAGAGCGGGCACGGCCATTTGTAAATTTGATGGGTTTGACTTCCGGTCTCATCTGCGTACTATGGCAAACCGTTTTGACTTTTATTCATTCACAGGATATGAATTCTTGATATCAACAATTCAGTTTTCACTAGTTAAAATTATAATTCTTGATATCAAGAATTGTATTTTCACTAGTTAAATGTCAACATAGACTCCCATTCAAATTTAATTGTTGATATCTGTAAATGTATTTCACCATGTTACATTTCTTATTTCTGATATCTGAAAATGCATTTCTGTTATCAATAATTAGGAGAGTAATTTCAGATATCTAAAATGCCATTCTTACTGTAGTAACAATCCCATTCATGATATCAGAAATGAACATTGTCACTGAATTGTCGATATCAAGAATGGACATTTGCACTAGCAACCACGTAATTATTGATATCAAAAATAAAGTTTTTTTTTACTAGTGAGAATTGTATTTCTGATATGTGAAGTTGGAATTTTAACTAGTAAGAAATCAATTCTTGATATCAACAATTAAATTTGAATGGGAGTCTATGGTGACATTTAACTATTGAAAATACAAATTAACCATTTTACTAGTGGAAATGTAATTCCTGATATCAAAAATTGCCATTGTTACTCATAAAAATCTAATTTCTGATATCAAGAATTATAATTTTAACTAGTGAAAATTTAATTGTTGATATCAAGAATTCATATCCTGTGGATGAATAAAAGTCAAAACAGCTTGCCATAGTTGTTCAGCTATTTTTAGCTGTAAAAAAAAAAACAGCTCATTTTGCTGTTGATATTGATATTGCAGATTTGTGTGTCTTACCTAGGGCTGAGCAATATGGCCAAAAATTGATCATGATCTTTTTTTTTTTTCATATCAGTCGATATCCATAATTATCACGACAAATGTCAAATTTTTATTTCTTTCAAGTTTAAAGGCAGATTTTTGCTACAATGTAAAAGTTGTAAAAACCAGACAGTTAAATGTGGCTTTATGGTCACAACATGACAAAAGCTTCATGTTCACTTTTTTCAGTCATTTTTCCTTAACAGTTTGATATATCTGAACTAGAAAAAATTATTTCTTAGTTGCATGTTTTAATGAGTAATATTGTGTCAAATCAAGAAACAAGTTGGTACCTGATAATATTAATAATAAAAATAAATTGTCTCTTAGAAGTACACATTTGGTAGTAGCTTGATTTAGAATGCAGATGTAGATTTATGTTCATTATCAAAATCAGTAATATCTGTAAAATTGCAGCAATCTCATTGTTATATGGTGAAATTTAATTACTCTGTTTGAGGATTTTTTTGTAATTAACCATTTTCTTCCATAGTTTTGTGATAAATACAGTTAAAACCACAAATATACCACCTCAATACCACAGTAAAAATGTATGTATGTATGGTTGCAAGGTATTTATATGAAAAACAGTAGTCTAAATACATTTTGTGTAAATGCATAAACGCTATAGCTTAATCACAACAAATACTGTAATTATATTCAATTACTTGTCCTTCAATACATTTCAAATACAACTGTACTTCATACAGTTCAAGTACAAACTTTAAAGGCACATTTTGAGTAACTGAACACATATTGTTAGTGTTGATACAGTAAATTGAAAAAATAAAAAGCAAAACAGCAGAAATAAACCAGGAAATAAAAAAAGAAGAGAGAGGGTCTCATTGTATCAACAAAAATGAGTTCAAATAATCTTATAATAATAAGAGTTTCTGAGCAATGTTGTCAGTCATATAATCAAGAGAATTTGCAAATATCTTTAATTCATTCTTCCATCCACTGAAGTGGGGTTTAACCTTTAAATACTTACATCTATGAATAAAGTGTTTGCACAAAATAATTATTTATCCAAAAATCTAGGTTCTGGTCTTTCAAAATATTTTGATAAACTAAAGTTAAAGATATGTACAAGCAGTGTTAATTAAGATATTAGCCAAATATTTTACCTAACTGACTGGAAATGATAAGAACAAACACAAATGTTGTCAAGATACTTGCCCTGGAAATCCTGGTACAGTTTGGCCAACCACATACCCCTTTGGATCCTCAGACAGTTTTTTTGCACTCTTTTTTTGATTTGTTATAACTTTTGGCAGTCTAAAGTACTCCAAATATGACAGTACAGCCCAAAATATGACAATAACTGACCATTTTCAGCAGCAATAATCAGCAAAAAATGTGAGTTTCATTTGGTTCAGTGGCATTGTTTATGTTCAGAGCCACCATTCTGGCTGATTGATGAGACATTGTGAAAATACTCTATAGCAGCTAATGAGCCGGAAGTCTCGCCCATAGGCTTACTTCAGTGTTGAAGAATAAGGTGGATAATATATTTAAACTTTAGGGCTTTTGTAATGTTTTCTCATGTATTATTGGCCACACACAGAAATTATTAAAATAAAATATTAATATAATATTCATATCTAATATTTAAAGTTTTACTTATATTTCATCATGTATTTTATATTGTTTTATGTCAGCAAATATTTGAAATATATTTTCAGCAGGAAAAAATATATTTTTACCATATGAATTTTAAACAAGAGCTTACATTGCCTTTTCTAGTTTTAGTTACATTGCCTTTCTTGCAATCCATTCCTATTCAAATTCAGGAAATGCAGTGAAATTTAAAATGTCCAAGTCAGTTCTGAATGATGCACAACCTGCTGAGTAAATGATAAAATACTTTTTATTTTAGTTTTGTGTAAAGTACTGGAATCCTCCGAAATAGATGAAATATGACACAAGACTGATGATTTTGGTCGTGACATTTTGGTGGTGTAGTGTGGGTTGGCAACACTGGCGTGTGGTAGGATTTTGCGGTACATGCAGTCAGAGGTCTGTCATCCAGGCTAAAATGATGAACACACTGCAAAATGAAAACTAACACTGTAGCTCCCGGCCTCCAGTGGCTTATTGCTTTATTTTTAACACAAATGCATTGGGGGTGAGTCTTCCTGACCACAAAGAGAGGAGAAAATTCACTATCCATTTTTTAAAAACTAGTATGACCATCCATCTTGAGGAATGATGCTGGATACTCTGGAGACACTGCAGTTAAAAAAGGAGAAAAGTGGGCTATAGCTTACATTTGACTGATGCATCTGCAAATAACAATCCTCCTGTCATTAGACATCTTTCATTGGGCATTAAACCACTTTTTTCTCTTTCATTTAATTGGATTATGATATTTTTTCCTGGTGGCTGAGAAAAATCCCACAGACTTGAAGGAGGGTCCCGAGCCATTTCTAGAGATGTGATGTGTGAGTCTAAGAGACTCTTTCAACTTCTAACTAACACTTCATTTGCTTCTGATCGTACCAGCATGTGTAAAATATTCAACAAGCCGCAGCTCTTCAGATCACTAGGAACATCAGAATTTGTCCATCTTCACTCGCCAGCTGTGTATATTCCTACAGTAAATGTGATTTCCCTTGCACACACTGTTAGAATGATACACTTCCATCTTTCCATGTCAATCTTTGGATTTTTATTTTAAAGATGTTCTGCTTACAGACGGTCAAAAGAAGGGTGTCATGAGATTTGCATTTTCTTCCCCTGATGCTTTCCAGAAAGGCTTCTTATTTTATTATGCAAGCTCAAGTCTTGTAATAAATAAAACAAAAATCCCATCAGGGAGTTTATGTTCAAGGAAATACACAAAGCGGGATCTTCAGATCATATTCAGCTCATTTGAATAAAGGTAAAAAGTGCAAAGAATGTCAGAATGTCTCTGTTAATTGGGCAGTTTCAGTTTGCCTGAGCTCTGCTACTAACATTTTCACTGCCACAGGATAAATGATAGTTTAAATAAGTTATTTTGGGTGCTTTGCAAAGAAGTAGAAAAACGTTGTTTGTTTCTTTATGTGATTTACCAGTCATGCACCATTCAGAACTGAGGTGAAAATGTCTTTCTACATGTCATATCCAATTCAGTTCCTAATTAAAAAAAGTATAATAACTCAAATTCTAAAACTGCCCTAATATTTTTGAATACACATTACAAACAGGACGCAGACTTGTGATTCAAAGCTGAATTTATGAAAGCAGAAGTAAAATAGAATGAATCAAATTCCATCTCAGTTCGTAATATTTTAATTAAAGGTGGCAAACAGAATGCAGAATTGTAATTCAAATTTGAATTTAAGTAAAAAAAAATTACATTCCAACTATTTTTTTAATTCTGAATTTAAGAAAGCAAAGGTAAAATAGAATGAAATTCATAAGTCATAAGCATTCATAACTCAACATTTTAAATATATTTTTAGCTGAAAAAAAACTTTTGTTACATAAATTCAGGATGTTTAATGAAAAGCTTGCACTGACCTTTCTAGGTCAAATTTAAGGTCATATTTATTTCAATTTCAGTTCATTTAAATTCTGCTTACTTGCATTAAGGGAATAATTCTGCTTTCCACCTGATTTTAAAAAATACAGTTAGTTTTTTAATATAAATTAAAGGTTCTATATACAGTTTTTGCATATCAGCAGACAGCTATTAGCTGCATATATATATATGAAGTGTTCAGATGCAAAAGCCTCTTTTGCACATCTTTCTTTAAAAAATGCATTTTTATCAGGCTCCGATGTATAGGTTTATATGCAAGTACTGCTACTTCTGATTGGGCTGAGGGTGGGATTTTACCAAGTTTTAAGTAAATGTATTGTTTGGTAATGTATGCAAGCCCTGCCCTTTAAAACTGTTGCTCCTCCCCGCATTTATATTGAAACCACACCCACACCTCTCTGTAAAAACAAGATGGCGGAGCGCCGTACTGAACTTTCTGCCAAACTTCCACATGCCATATTTCTATATTAGCATAATGCCTACCTCTTCACTTAACATTATTTAATTTATCTCACTTTCATTATATATCCCGTTTTCTTAACGTGTTGCACAAAGGGGGCGTGGGCTGAACGGAGGTGTGGCCAAAGAGCACGTTTGTTTTGGACTGATATGCGACATCCAGTGGTTGGAAAACATCACTTCTTGTTCAAAGGCACGGACTTTTAAAGGAAATTCTAGCGCCCCCTTGAGTGTCTGAGGTGTGTTATCGCCACAGCAATGCAGGGCTGCAAGTTACTGGTATGTAAAATGCAACCTTGTGCTTACAATGATATATAGGCCTAGCTAAGGATTCACATGTGTGTTTGCAAACTTGAACGGACACATGTCAGGACAGATTGCTAGACAAATGCTGTAAAAGGGAAAGTCAGAGATAAGGTCTGAGAGAACAATAGCATTGCTGTGAGTCAGAAAGAGAGATGAAGATGACGCTTAAGGAGGTCAGATAGCAAGAAAATGACATCAGAATAGAGAACAAGAGCTCTCAGAGTGGAGCAAACAACAGAGAGTGGGTCAAAGAAGTCATTTCTCTTGAAGAAAGCCCAGAGGAACATGTAATTGCTCAGAGGTTGCTCTTTCACAGTTCTAGAGACCTAATGGAGTTCTCATGTATGATGCATTCAGTATGAAAGCATGAGGTGGTTCTTCTAAAATTTCCTAGCAGAATTAAAAATAGACACAAATGTTAAGCTGCCATATAATAGTATAGAGCTATAAAATGAATATGGATACCAGCTCAGATAATTTGATTTAGAGAATTTGAGTTAATATTGAGATCCATACCTGTCAACATTCGAGTTTCAAAATACAGGAAAAGGGTTGTTATTATTATACACATAAATATATCTTAGTGTATGCTATTAATTCTCTGCCAGCGGGTGGCGCTTTTCACCATGAATATAGCCGTTTCCTTGGTAACCGCAGAAAACAAAGCAGAGCACCTGACTTTGAAATGTGCAGCGCTGATATTTAAATCAATTAAACAATATTCAACCTTGAAATATGTTAACGTGATTATTCATATAATGAGGTTTGGGCCATACAAATTACGGGAGTTTTACCAAAGGCGAATGTAGGAAATATATAAAATACACAGTGGGTTTTTTTTAGGAAGATTAAAAAATACGGGAGAAATACGGGAAAACATTTAAACGGGATGATAGCGGGATAGAATGGTAAAATACGGGAGAATCCCGGGAAAAACGGGAGGGTTGACAGGTATGTTGAAATCTGACTTTTGATTGCAGACTTTGGCATCTTGGCAAATTCAAGACACTTGAGATCTTTTCTGAAAGTCTAGAGGAGAAATGTGAGACTATACTGGGGTCTTTTTCTCAGGGCAAAAATCTGTAAATCAAAAGACTCTCCATTATGACTTATTTTTGTCATATATGATATTTTATGTGCTTTAACTGTTGCTTTACATTGTTTCCTATTAAAACTTAGCAATAGAGTGAGACGAGGGTCGACTGATTTTGTTTTGTTTTTATTCTCATTTGTCTTGTGTAATTTGACTTGATGCAGATCAAAATCTCCATCCAGTCCCCTGCAGCACTACAGATAATGACCGAACTCATATCCTCATCCCCCATCTATCTGTACATCTTTCCATTGTCATTAATGTCATGATGAGCTGCGTATGTGTTTGTGTTTTTCTTTTGTTTGGCAGGATTTCCCCTGTATGAGTGCATTCAGATGGGAGACGAGTGCTCTGTGTTGGTCTCAGCTGGCTTGTGTTCTTCTGTAAATTGGATTAATTGAAGAAATGAGATGTTGTCTCATACTGCACTGCTGCCCTTTCATCTTATTGGCCATTAATGGAGTTCTTCTCCTCGCACACACTCGCAGCTTGCGCTTCATTTGAGGAAAGCATTATCGGTTTCCCTGTCAAAAACAACACAGCATGAACAAATATAAAGAGATTACGGCGTGTTTAATACATCTGAAAACAGCGTTTGGTCTGCATGGATTCAGCAAAGTCAGAGGATGTGTTAGGATTCTGGTTGAGGCTGGACAGCTCTTCTTTAAGATGTAATTGAAATATTCACAACAAAATAAAATTGTGTGAAGTCTGTAGTCAGTTAAAGGAAAAGTTTGTCCAAAAATGAAAATCTGTCTTTCTTTTAAACAACCTCATGTCATTACAAACCTGCAGTCATGTAAAAAGTACTTTTATGTTGCTTTTTGTTGACAAGCCTTGGTTTCTATATGCTTATTGTAAAATATGTTCAAACCATCTGCTTTTATTACCCACACAATAAAGAAATGCCTACTGAAGGACATGAAGGTGAAATAGATTAGAGTAAATAATGACAGTTTTTTTGTTTGAGATTAAATCAGGATTATTTTAAAACTTAAACTACCAGAAAGTTTTTTGGATACCTGACAAACCAGGACAAACAATAATGATTTGAAAGTGGTCATTTAAAATTAAGTTTTAATTTTTTTTAAAGATAATGTATTGATGTCCTTTGAAACCTTAAAGGAAAAATACAAAATTCCACAGTCTCATTTTTTAAGTATCTTCAGATCCGTAATTTTATAAGATCTAAAACTCTTTCATATCAGTGCCCGACCCTAAGTAGTTTAGAAGAATTGGTAGTTAAAGTTCCCAGTGCTAAATACAAAATTCCCACGCTTCATAGCAAATTTGTCAATGCTTCCAAAGAATCTACTAATCATAAAAGACTGGCTTGGATTGATGATTTTCAGATGGATATTACAGAAAATGAATGGGAAGAAAGTTGTGTTCAAGCACAAACATTATCGATCAATACCCGCTATAAACTAATCCAATATAAATGAATAATGAGAACATATAACACTGGAAATGTTGAACAAATTTAATAAAAATATTTTGTGTATTTGTGGAAAATGTTTGACTTACAAGGGCACACTATATCATTGTATTTGGCAATGTGAGTACTTACAATCCATTCTGGAAAGAATTAATAGGGGTATTTCTAAGACTGCTGGTAAAGAAATCCCTGTCTGCCCTAAAATTTGTATTCTAGGTCTGCTTTATCTTTGAAAACATATGAACAGAAGTTTGTAAACCTGTGTCTATTGCATGCGAAACGCCTGATTGCCATTCACTGGAAAAGTACTCATGGTCCATCTCTGTCACTCTGGATTAAGGAATTGTCTTCCTGTATAGCAATGGAAAGACTCCTTCCTTTGTTTTTTAGATTAGAATGAACGGATTCTTAAGTAACACCAAATAATGTGATCATGCTCAAGTGTTCAATGACAGTTGACTGTGTGAATTATGTTGGTTATGGCTTATTTTAATATATTGTTCACTTTCATCAAAATGTATGTGTGTTGCACTGTCATTTTCTTAATGTATTTTACAAAATTGCCTTTTAATTTTTTTGTTTTGTTTTGTTTCTTATGGCTCTGTCAGGGATAGGGTGAGTGGTCTTTGGTTGGTGTTTGGTTACTGGTACAGTATATATGTAACAATTATTTTTTCTTAATGTTTGGAAACAATAAAAAGTATTTTTAAAAAAAATTAGTTTTAAAAGGATAGTTCACCCAAAAAATGAAAACTCTGTCATCATTGTTCCAAACCTGTTCTTTCTTCTACTGAATGCAAAATAAGTTATTTTGAAGAATGTTAGTAACCAAACAGTTGACGGTAGCCATCGACTTCCATAATATTTTGTTCCCACACTATGGAACTCAATGGCTGCTATCAACTGGTGAACATTGTTGAAGAAAGACACACATACAGGTTTGGAACAACTTGAGGATGAGTGAATGATGACAGAGTTTTCAGTTTTGGGTGAACTATTCCTTTAAGCAAAATTACCAGAGAGTTTATGGAGTTGTAAGTCAGACAAAACAGACAAATATTGCATCATGAATTTGCAGTTTGACATGTCAAGTGACTTCAAGTGAACAGCGAAAATGTCACAAATGAAGAGTTGTAGAAGTTTTCACATGCTAGAACGGCTCGAATTGACCTGTGTTAAGTTCTGCTTTTGGCCCTGCTGCTGTTTTATTAACAGGTCTGAATGGTTTTTCACACATGTGTGTCTCTTTTTGTCTTTTGAATTATGCTCATGGCTCAAGGGATGGTTTTACAGCAAGAACACACCACTTTTTGCTGCTTAGCTGGAATAAATTATAACACTCTGTCTGGATCCTCCGGCTGAAACCCCATTAATCTTAGCCGGGGTGACGCGTGAAGCCACGGGCCCTTCCAGCAGATTATTTGCAATTACCAGCAGGTCATGATGCAGTTCTGCTTCCAGCGGTGACTGATAATAAAACATCAGGCCTATACTGACACTTGCTGGATGATGTGGAGAATACAGACTTGAGAAAGGCCTATTTTACAGTACCTATCGACCTATCTATGTCAGAACTGGCACTAGAAACCTGCTCAATGAATGAAATAGTATGTATATAGATGGAGATAAATATATTTATTCTGCATTTTGCATTATTTATTCTATTATGTCATTCCACCCAGAATTTCCATGTTTTCATTACAGTTTACATATTGACACTGACTAATGATGTTCAGTGTGTGTGCGTGTGTGTGTGTGTGTGTGTGTGTGTGTGTGCTGGGATGTTCTGCATCACTATCACTCACACAAGTGTTTATTAATTATTGATCTGTGCTGTGCTCCTGTGACGGCATGCTTCGCTCTAAAGCGCATTGCAGCACGCAGTAGAGGACAGGACAGACCAGAGAGGTGTTTTACTGGAGAAACGGGTTAGAAACTGGGGCAGAAAAATAGAAATGTACTCCAGAGAGCACAGCGGCCGGAGCATGGCTAGCTCACTTCAACTTTAGCTTACACTCTTACAGTAAAAAAGGATATATTTATATATTTGGCACAAAACACTCTCTTGCAAGAGAGTAAGAATGTGTCTATTTCTATTTTTTGGTTTATTGCTGTTCGTCCTTTTTCACTCCAATCCAGATTTTATCAGTGCTTTGTAAAACTGGGTGATACGGACGCTCTGTTTCTTGTACTTAATCTGAAGATAATAAAAGACAAGCAGTTATCTCATTAAAAAGTCACTGTTTGAGGGCCATTCATTTTATTTTACATTAATTTTATTTCATATAAAATAAAGTTATTAATCAGTATATGACATTTCATATATGCATGACTAACATAACAGTCTTAATAAACATTTGAACATTTGTCACCTAAATGCCTGGATATTGATGCATGATACATATATCTACATTTGTTTATTTAGCAGGTGTTTTTGGTGATTTTAAGTAGATGTCATTTCCTTCAAGAATTACACCGGTATGCTAGGCAAATATTTTATTTGACGCACATGACATTCAAACATTTTTTAAGTGTCTTAACTATCCCAAAACTTTTTGGGCTCACTTTATTATGTAAAGAAGATAAAAACATTGTCAGATTTGTCCTTGTTCAGTGCCATTGCAGGTTTTTGGTGTTTGATAAATGTGTAAAGCTCAACCTTGGATCTTCTCAAAGGTTTCAACTCATATGATCTGAGAAACAGGCACAAAAGCAGTGGAGGAGAAAGCAAAGGGGGGAAAAGGACATGAAGAAAGGCTTTTAGGAAGAGGAGAGCAGAGTGTGCAGAAATGCACTGGCGCAGCAGGGACGCGCAGGGGCCTCAGGGGGCCCCACTGAAGGGCTCTTAACATGCAGCAGGCATATTACTGAATGCAGAACAACCTTATCATGGCACACGGGTCATGTGAAGTGTGTGTGTGTGCATATTTATGTGTTGTATATGTGCTCTTGCCTTCTTTTTGTCTTTGCTGGTTTCGGCGTTCTTTAAAGAAAGGGTTGAATGTTATTCAGGATATAAATTAAATTCAATTCAGCATGCAATATATATATATATATATGTATAAAACACTGTTTTTATATTTTTATATTTATTAAATAAAATAAATAAAAAATAAAATTTTAATGTTTAATAAATAGAATGAAATATATAATTTGTATGTATTACATATATTTTGTTCAGAAATGTAACACGTGAAAATACTATTTTGTATATATTTGTATATTTATTTATTACACTTATTAAATGTATTTTTCTAATGTCCTATTGTGTGTATTCTGTAATTTGTTTGGAAACATTACAAAAAAAAAGTAACAAATACTCTTAATATACACATATAGAACTTATTATTTTTCATTATATATTTCATTCTATTTTAACTGGACCATTGTATAACAGCACTTCATTTCCCAGAATGCTCTGGTTACCCCTTAAAACTTGAAATGGAGACAAATAGCATAGTCTCAAATCAAAGTGCTGCCATAAGACCAAATCTGTTGCTATTATTATTAATTATAATGTAATTATTTATGTTTATGTATGTGTGTTGGAATAAAGTTACTGTGACTGTGTTTCTTTTAATTGCAGTTCAGTAATTTTCTCTTCCGGTCATTCCAGCTGCCTGCGTTGTGGTCAATTTAATTCAAACTAATGAATTGAAAGGAGCCAGTTCTTAAATTAGAATTGTGCCCAACCCTGATAAGTAATTCTATTCTCTATCTTTCCCTGTGCGTCAAGCAGAATCCCATCATTTGTCTCTGTAAGACACTTTCTCATTAGTCATCTCACTGTCTCTCTCTGTATCTCTGCTCTCATTGCAGTAAGTCTGTCATCAAAGTGCAGCACACATCTCACAGCAGCAACAACAGCTCTGTCTACTGCACACACACACACACACACTAACTACTGCAACACAAAATTCTTCAAGAAGAGATTTGTATGATACCATGTGTGAAGATCACAGTGACATTTGTCAGTATTCACTGATAATCTTACCTCTGCAGAAAAATAGCTTCCGCATATTACACGCAACAGCCAGAGGTGTCATTGACATTAAAGGAATAGTTCACCCAGAAATTTAAGTTTGCTGAAAATGTACTCCCCCTTTAGGCCATCCAACATGTAGAAGAGTTTGTTTCAGATTTGGAGAAATGTAGTATCACTTGCTCACCAGTGGATCCTCTGCAGCAAATGGGTGCCGTCAGAATGAGTCTAAACATCTGATAAAAACATAACGATAATCCACAAGTGATCCACACCTCTCCAGTCCATTAATTAACATCTTGAGAAGACAAAAGCTGCATTTTTGCATGATACAAATCCAAGTCCATAATTCATAATATCACTTCCTCCAGTGAAAAAGTCTATCTTCTGTTGTCTGTTCATCAAAATCCTCATAGATATTTGTTTAGAGCTGATTTGGATTGATTTGGCCTGTAAACAGTGCTTGATCTGTGCAGATTTCTCTCCTAATCCAGACAACTTCAAACTCTGGAAGCAATGCCTTGATGACAGATTTGATTCTTACAAACACACAGCTTGGCTTCACAGGACTTTATTTGATGGACCAAAGTGGTGTGAATTACTTGTGGATTATTGTGATGTTTTTACCAGCTCTGATGTAATGATACATTTCTCCAAATCAGCTGAGGAAACAAACTCATCTACATCTTGGTTGGCCTGAGGGAATACATTTTCAGCAAATTTTCATTTTTGAGTAAACTGTTCCTTTAAACACCAAGGAACTGGAATGTAGCACACAAAATTACTATATTGATATATGTAGAAGGTAAATTTATTATATATATATATATATATATATAAATGCTACGGTGACCACCCATCCCGCTTTGCGCTGTACCGCACAGCATTTTCAACCCTTGTCCCGCACGTCGCATATTGAGAAAATGTCCCGCATTTTCATCAGTCTGTTGGTTGTTAATTATCATATTAAGAAAACGTGTGTAACGCTTGGTCAGAGAAGGGGCGAAAAGGCAGAAGGTAAGTTTGTGAATGTTTATTTACAGTGCTTCCAAGAAACAAACAACGTAATTCATTCCCAAACGAACAGATGAAGTTCCAAACTGTGAGAATGGCATCAGAGTGTAAGTCCGTCCATAAACATAGAATTACGGTTCACAAAGTCACTTCCCTCAAATCCCTTTGTTTCCATCCACAGAAGAGAAGTCCACAATTCACAAGTCCAAGGAAATCCGAAGAAAGAGTAATCCAAATAAGAAGAGCAACAACCAAGCATGTCACTTCGATCCCGAGTGGTGAGTATGAGAGAAGGTGAGTTTATATACACAGGTAATCAGGGTTGCACAGGTGTTCCGGGTTAGTATTCGGGGGATGGTTCACGGGTGCTGGTGCTCAGGGACCGGGGTGAAAGTGCAGGATTGGGTTGAGACGTGACAGTACCCCCCCCTCCACGGGTGGCTCCTGACACCCTTGTCCGGCGACGCGGCCGACCGCGACCTCGGGGGCCCGGACGATCTGGATTCTGACGATGGAAGTCTTCGAGGAGAGATGGGTCCAAGATGTCGGCGTGTGGTATCCACGATCTCTCCTCGGGTCCGAACCCCTCCCAGTCTACTAGGTACTGGAGCCGGCCGGCGCGCCGCCGGGAGTCGAGGATGGTCCGAACCTGGAAGATATGGTCTCCCTGGATTTCTGGTTGCTCTGGCGGAGGATCGGGTTCCGGGTCTGTGGAGGAAGGGACAACTGAGGGTAGGTATGGTTTAAGCAAGGATACATGGAAGGTAGGTGCAATTCTATAATGGGCTGGTAGGTTGAGACGGTAAGTGACAGGATTTATTTGGGAGTGTATGGTGAAAGGCCCGATGTAGCGGGGACTCAGCTTCCTGCTAGGCAGTCGGAGACGGATGTCGCGGGTGGATAGCCAGACACGATCTCCAGGATGGTAAGTCGGAGCAGGAAGTCGGCGACGATTTGCAGCCTCCGTGTGTCTCCGGACTGCCTGCTGGAGATGGACGTGAGCTGAGTCCCAGACCCTCTCGCTCTCCCGGAACCAGTGATCTACCGCAGGGACTTCAGAAGACTCTCCGCTCCAGGGGAACAAGGCTGGTTGATATCCTAAAACACATTGAAAAGGAGTTAAACCAGTGGTAGACTGACGGAGAGAATTTTGGGCGTATTCGGCCCACGGTAGATACTGGCTCCAGGTTTCTTGATGTTGGGCACAGTATGTTCGGAGGTACCGGGATAGCTCTTGGATCTTTCGTTCGGTCTGGCCGTTAGTTTGTGGGTGATAACCGGAGGAGAGACTGATGGCAGTACCCAGGAGGGAAAAGAATCCTCGCCAAACCCTGGAGATGAACTGGGGACCTCTGTCAGACACGATGTCTTCGGGCAATCCGAAGTTACGGAAGACATTTTGGAATAGAGATTCAGCAGTCTCCATAGCCGTAGGTAGACCCTTCAGTGGGATGAACTTGCAGGCCTTCGAGAACCGATCCACTACCACCAGGATAGTGGTGAATCCATTGGAAGGGGGTAAATCCGTGGCAAAGTCGACCCCTAAGTGTGTCCAGGGTCGGCGAGGAATGGGTAAAGGTTGAAGCTTCCCTTCCGGTAGACGACGAGGAGTGGTGGTGACGGCACAGACCGAACATCCCTTGATGTAACGGTGGACATCCCGGTCCATCCTTGGCCACCAAAACCGTTGGCGAAGGAGCGAGAGGGTGCGCCTGCTGCCAGGGTGTCCGGATCCAGGTGAGGTGTGCGTACCTTCCAGGAGCTGAAGTCGTAGCCTAGTGGGTACGTACCCTAAACCTTCGGGCACTCCAGGGGGCGCTGGCTCCTCGAGGATGGCGTCACGTAGTTCTTCCTCAAATCGCCAAAGGATGGGTGCAACTGTAACAGATGGTGGAAGAATTGGGTCAGGAGGAATAACTTCAGAGTCTGGAGAGAACATTCGTGATAGAGCATCAGCTTTGACGTTTTTGGGTCCTGGTTGATAAGTGATTGAGAATCGGAACCGGGCAAAGAATAGGGACCAGCGGGCTTGACGAGCGTTGAGACGTTTTGCGTCACGAAGATATTGAAGGTTCTTGTGGTCTGTGATGACAGTAAAGGGGTGACAAGCTCCCTCAAGCCAGTGACGCCATTCCTCGAGGGCTAACTTAATAGCCAGCAATTCCCGATCCCCAATGCCGTAGTTCTGTTCCGCAGGAGAAAGTTTCCTGGAAAAGTACGCACATTCCATTCCAGAACCTTGCCCGTCTTCCAGTCCATGTATGGTTGGTGATGTGAAAGCCAAGGTCGTCCAAGGATGACGTCAACAATGGAGTTAGGGAGGATTAGAAAAGTCAGTCTCTCTTTGTGTTGATGGTGAATTATTAATTCCCAGGTAGGAGTTCTCCGTGTAATTTTACCATTTCCCAGCGGAGTGCCCTGGATGGTGGTTATTTGATAAACGGTTTCACTGGGTACGGTTTTCAGATTATGGCGGTCCACGAAGTGGGAGGAGACAAAGTTCCCAGCGGCTCCGGAATCCACCAACACAGAGACGGGAAAAGAGTGACGATTAATATTGAGCTGTGCGATGAAATGGGGTATAAGTGAGGTATTGGGTGTAAGTCGGACTGCACTCACCATAGTTTTCGGAGGTCGAACAGGACAGGCGGTGATTATGTGATCAGCTCCTCCACAATACAGACATAAGCCTTTCTGTAATCTCCGTTGTCGTTCAGAAGGATGTAGATGGTAATGATCGGTGATCAT
This sequence comes from Cirrhinus molitorella, assembly GCA_033026305.1. NCBI lineage: Eukaryota > Metazoa > Chordata > Actinopteri > Cypriniformes > Cyprinidae > Cirrhinus > Cirrhinus molitorella. Next base: position 19,712,322 of record CM065133.1, on the reverse strand, counting down.
AGGCTCATCCAAGGCGTTCTGACACACTGTGCTCTCTGTACGGACTGGAAACTGGTTAGTAGGAACAGAACAGGCTGATAGATGTTGGGAAACATGTATGGCTTTTTGAATGAAAGTCTCTATGTTAGAGGTGTCATCGTAGATCACCATTTGTTTCCGTATCTCAGGATGCAATCCTTGACGATAAGCTGCTAGTAACGCTATCTCGTTCCAACCACTCGTGGCCGCCAAAGAGCGGAATCGCAGTGTATAGTTGTGAATGGAGAGTTTGCCTTGTCGTAGATGAATTAGTTCGTCATGAACAGAGAGATTGGTGAGTGCAGTACCGAATACCTGCTTGAAATGGGTGAAGAAGGAAGTAATGGTAGCTAGTGCAGGGCTCTTTGAAGTCCATAACCCGTCTGCCCATTGTAGAGCTCGTCCTGTTAGCAGAGAAATCACAAAAGAGATTTTAGAGATTTCGTTGGTAAAACTCACACTGTTGGCTTCGATATACAGCGAACACTGGAGAATAAATCCATTGCAGCCCTCCGGTTCGCCGGAGTATGTGGCAGGACGAGCTAGCGGGGATCGAGCGATCACAGAAGGAGCGGGTTGAGGTGACAAAGACTGTCGTAAGGCGTGCACCAGCTCAGCGAATGGATCCACTGCCGCGGTTTCTGTTGCTGGCGGCGTCTCCATGTTTGTTTATGTTTAAACGACTCGGGATCCTGTAACGCTTGGTCAGAGAATTGGCGAAAAGGCAGAAGGTAAGTTTGTGAATGTTTATTTACAGTGCTTCCAAGAAACATAAACAACGTAATTCATTCCCAAACGAACAGATGAAGTTCCAAACTGTGAGAATGGCATCAGAGTGTAAGTCCGTCCATAAACATAGAATTACGGTTCACAAAGTCACTTCCCTCAAATCCCTTTGTTTCCATCCACAGAAGAGAAGTCCACAATTCACAAGTCCAAGGAAATCCGAAGAAAGAGTAATCCAAATAAGAAGAGCAACAACCAAGCATGTCACTTCGATCCCGAGTGGTGAGTATGAGAGAAGGTGAGTTTATATACACAGGTAATCAGGGTTGCACAGGTGTTCCGGGTTAGTATTCGGGGGATGGTTCACGGGTGCTGGTGCTCAGGGACCGGGGTGAAAGTGCAGGATTGGGTTGAGACGTGACAACGTGCTTGCGGTCTTTTGACTTTTTAAGAAAGTTTTTTGATTACACACACACACACACACACATATATATATATATATATATATATATATATATACATACACATATAATTAATGATTAATGCAAGGGCACAAATCTCTCGCATAGTTCTCTCGTTTTAGTTTGTTGCACATATCCAATCTAAATAATGATAAAAAAAAGTTTACTAAATCTGTATATTGGGACAGTAATTTTACTGAAACTGGTTGGGGATTTCCAGTTCCCAGGATGCTTTGCATGGAATTGAATGAAGAGTGTAAATATGGAGATTAATGTTTTTGAGAAAACAGAGACATATTAGTGTTTTCTGTTCTGATATATTATTTAAATAGATTTTAAAAACTTTCTGTTGTGTTAGCAGTTTTAAGAGTTACTATGGTGAAGAGTAGAGCATTTGTTGAATGGGTGAAAGAACTATAAGTTATTTAACTTAATTTATAATAAGAATACCACCTGAAAGACCATTTTTAGTTGTGTACATTTTTATCAGCACTTTTAGATTACTTGTTAATAACGTAGTTACACTTGACATGCTAACATGTGCTTTTGGCCATTAATAGTTAGCTTAGCTGCTGGGCCACTTTGATATGTTTTGGCTTTATTATGTTTTAGGATTCTCATACACAAAGTGTTTTATTTAATGTTATAAAACCCATTTTCCAGTACGTGGAACCACTATTCACAATCAAATGAGTTCAGCCAAAGGATTATGATTTTGTGTTCAGCAGAAGAAGGAAAGTCACACGGGTTTTGGAGCGGCATGAGGGTAAGTAAATGATTTTTTTGGACGAAATAACCCTTTAATATTTATTATGTAAAGCTTGAATGGTTTGCCGCGGCTCAGATTCTCTGGCCGTGAGCGTTTGAACAGCGGAGCTGCTGTAATTCTGCTGAAGTTACACTTTTACTGCTGAGTAGAAACTTCACCTCATCTAAAGCTCTGATCCTCTCTCATGACCTTATTAGAACTGCAGAAGGGATTCACTGACTGTGTGCGAGTTGTGATGCTCGTCATCAATGCATCGCATTAAAATTTGATGCTAATACATCCTGCGCATGGGAGTGAATGCGAAAGAGATGATGAGTTTGCTGATGTTAATTGAAGTCTGTGTGTGAGTTTCTCCTCCAGCTAGTTTTTTTCCTGCTTGCTCAACTATTGCCAAGATATTCTGTGTTGATTCTAGGCGGTTGACGAACATTGTCTGAACAAGTCTGATCATTTAGAAAAGCGTGATTTGAGGTAGCATTCATGTGGAGCTTGCTGAAGTAGTTTGTTAAAATCACTTCTGCAATGATTTATAGACTTAGAAACAGTAAGAAACCAATTCCTGAGGGGAATTTAATTTGTAAACAGCACCACCTAATGATGCAAAGTAATATTTTTTTAATGCTAAATCTGCTCTAGACCTTTAAACTGATTGTCATAATCATATTTCTGCTGTTTTCTGGTTCTCTGTCATGCTTAATCCCATATTCATTTCTATAAAAGTAATTATGCAATAAGTCAGTGCAAGGCTTCTTAATGTGGGTTTATGTTGGATCTACATGGGTGTTTGTTTGGTTTTGCAGTTTTGGTATCCCAAAATGTTGATACACCCTCACTTTCTGTTTGCTCATGCTTTAAATACAAATGCTTATGTGCATCATAAAGCTTGTAATAACTTTTGAACATCATTTTCTCAAGACTTATCCAACGAAAGAAAGTTTACTGACATTATCAAGGCATGTGAACCTACCTGAAAAACATCCTCTATTTAAACATCAGCAGTTGATCAAATCTAGAAATGTTCTAATATATATCAAAGCAAATATTTACACTTATTTTTTGATGGACGAAACAGTCACACACACACACACACACACACACACACTAACTTCTGCAACCCTATAAAGCCCACTATATCATTTCTGATAGGATTCTAAATGATCAACATAATCAAAATTTTGCTGAAAAGCCTGTTGCACAAAATCTACTACATGCCTTCTGTTGTTTGATTGATAGTTTATACTATTTTAGCAAATAAAAAATATTTCAGTATAGTGGTGTTGTAACGAATGAGACAACGGGGTGGGGATCCAAATGCAACTTTATTGTAGGCATAAATCGTGGTGAAACAGGCAGGGTCAATCGACAACAACAGTAGCAATGTAGGTAATCCAGAAAGCGAGGTCCGTGTCCATGCAAGGGTCGGGGCCGGCAGCGAGCAACAGAATAGTCCAATAAACAATCCAAGGGGTCAAAAGGCAGGCAGAGAAACAATCAGGAACCAGGAACACTCAGAGTCAGCAACGGAAAGGAAACACGGGAAATAACGCTCGGAAATGTAGGCCTGGGCAATACAAGACTTCGCCAATGGCTATGAGTGTGAATGGCTTTTATATTGTGTGTAATTAGGTGTAATGATAAGCAGGTGTGCATGGGTGAAAGCAAGATGGCCGACAGGGGTGAGAGGGCACAGGAAGTTCATGGGAATGGGGTTATGGGAAATGGAGTTCGTGAACCAGTTCTGTGTGTATCAGTGAAGGCTCCCTCTAATGGTGAGAGGGAGAAGCAACGGCATGATTTGTGACAGGTGTAAACATCCACCTTCAGCTTGTGCTTCATGTTTAGTTTTGCTGTGAAATCTTTTCTGGTTTTATAGAGAAAAAATAAGATGAACACTTACTGGACTGAAACAGCTTAGCTTACTTGATTCTCCATACATTTTTTTAAAGATAAGGTTTTTAAAGATACAGTGGATATAAAAAGTCTACACACCCCTGTTAAAATGCCAGGTTTATGTGATTTAAAAAAAATTAAAATACCACAAATAATTTCAGAACTTTTTCCACCTTTGTTGTGACTTATAACTTGTACAACTCAATTGAAAAAAAAAAATGAAATCTTTTTTTCTGTGGAAAGTAAAAATAAAAAAACTAAAATAATGTGGTTGCATTAGTGTACACACCCTTAAACTAATACTTTGTTGAAGCACCTTTTGATTTTAATACAGCACTCAGTCTTTTTGGGTATGAGTTTATCAGCATGGCACATCTTGACTTGGCAATATTTGCTCACTCTTCTTTGCAAAAAACTCCAAATCTGCCAGATTGCGAGGACATCTCTTATGCACAGCCCTCTTTAGATCACCCCACAGATTTTCAATTGGATTCAGATCTGGCTGGGCCATTCTAAAACTTTAATCTTTTTCTTGTGAAGCCATTCTTTTGTTGATTTTGTCATTTTGTCATGCTGAAAGATTAAGTTCCTCTTCATCTTCAGCTTTCTTGCAGAAGCCTGAAGGTTTTGTGCCAATATTGACTGGTATTTGGCACAGTTCATAATTCCCTCCACCTAGACTAAGGCCCCAGTTCCAGCTGAAAAAAAAAAAACAGCCCCAAAGCATGATGCTGCCACCACCATGCTTCACTGTGGGTATGGTTTTCTTTTGGTGACATGCAGGGTACCTTTTGGAAATTTTGGAAATTTGGCCAAAGAGTTCAACCTTGGTTTCATCAGACCATAACACATTTTCCCACATGCTTTTGGAAGACTTCAAATGGGTTTTTGCAAAATTCTTCATAAGAAAAGGCTTCAGTCTTGCCACCCTACCCCACAGCCCAGACATATGAAGAATACAGGTGGTTGTTGTCACATGTACCACACAACCAGTACTTGCCAGAAATTCCTGCAGCTCCTTTAATGTTGCTGCAGGCCTCTTGGCATCCTCCCTGACCAGTTTTCTTCTCATCTTGTCATCAATTTTGGAGGGACGTCCTGTTCTTGGTCACTGTTACACCATATTTTCTCCACTTGATGATGACTGACTTCACAGTGTTTCATAGTATATCTAATGCTTTAGAATTTTTTGTACCCTTCTCCTGATTGATACCTTTTAACAATGAGATCCCTCTGATTCTTTGGAAGCTCTTTGCTGACCATGGCTTTTGCTGTGAGATGCAACTAGGAAAATGTCAGGAAAAAGCCTACTAGAACAGCTTTATTTGGGGTTAATCAGAGGCACTTTAAATGATGGCAGGTGTACTGACTCTTATTTAACATGAGTTTGATTGTGATTAGTTAATTCTGAACACAGCCACATCCTCAGTAAAACCTTGTAAAAGGGTGTGCACACTAATGCAACCACATTATTTTAGCTTTTTATTTTTATTTCCCACTGAATAAAGATTTCAGATTTTAGAGTTGTACAGGTTATAGGTTACATAAAAGATGGAAAAATTTCTGAAATTATTTATCATGGACTAATGTTTTTAAATCACATAAACCTGGCATTTTAACAGGGGTGTGTAGACTTTTTATATCCACTCTATCTTTTAAACATCACCTAAGACATATTAATGGGAAAGTGATAACTGATATTTATATAATTGTATGTAAGTATCTGCTCCATTACAAGCATCAGAATTTCATAACTTTTTGTACATATAAACATCAGCAACTGCATCAGATTGTAATTTTTTGCTCAGTTTGGCCTCTGAATAACATTAAACTGTTTTTCCTCTATATTCTCACTATATCAAAATTCATGAGCTAAAAAAGTCTGATGGATCAAAGATGATACTCAACACAAATGCATGTTTTTGTTTTTGTTTTTTGTTTTTTTGCATTTTGTGTAAAGGTCCAACTGTTAAATTTCTAAAAATCTGGAAATTGGACTGCAATTTCATATGTCAGGCTTTACAGGGTTGTTATCTACTCATTTTAGAGGGAGCTTCAGGTTGGCCTGCTCATTTTTTTCTGAATGAGTCTCTAGTATTGCGTGACTGTCTCTATTAGTCATCTCTTCCACTCTGCTGGATTCTCTCCGACAGCGCCGTACCTCAGTCTGATCCCCCGCGGCGGCTCCACATGATGAAGACAGCCACTCGAAGGGTCATCGTGAGGCACCCAAAAATAAACCGGAAAAGTCAAATGTAGACTGACCAGTGCGGCATCTGCAACTATGTTTTTACAAATGATACAAACATGTGGTTGTTATTTCTGTCATAAGAGCCCATCAGTATATCATACTAGATCATATTAACCCTACAAAGACAGTGTCATATTTCTAAGATACGTTGATTTCTAAGGCACAGTATACTACATGTAGACCTTCTATCATCTGATTGATAGTTTAGACATTTTTAGCAAATAAAATGCCTTTTATTCTTTTATTAAAATGCCTTCAGCTTGTGCTTCACACATCTTTTTTGTTGCCAAATCTTGCAGATTTTTCTGAAAGACATGTAAGAATAATTTTTAGATTTCAAGATGATCACTTCCTGGACTGAAGCAGCTTCACTTTACTTGATTATCAATAAAATCATGTTCAAATGTAAGTACCAAATATGATCATCAGGCTTTTGAGGAATGTTTGTTTATTTATATGTCTCAATCAGCATTGTATTGCATTGCACCAACATTTAGCTGTTTTTCTTCCATATTCTCACTATATGAGTCAATCTATAAACAGATTTTTCGGACTATTTTTTCATATTTCAGGCTTTACAGGGTAAAAGTGACAAAATGGAATGGAGTGGAGTAAAAATAAAAATGGAATGGAGTTGCGCGGAAGTTGATTTCTCGGAAGTTTGTTCAAATCACTAACAGTAGTTTTGAGCCTCGAAAAACCACAAGGTTCTTCATTTCTCAAAGTAGTATGCATTAGACCAAACATAACTGAAGTACGCTAAAGATCCTCAGGCTGTTTGCAGGAGATCATTCGGTGGGCTGCACGTGACTCATGATTGGAGCATCAATGTTGGGCCGCCTGTGTAATGAACTGATGCCTAATGTGCTCTTCTCTTCTTTTTGTTTCCTGTCATCGTTGTATAACCTTTCATGTGTTCATTTTGGGGTTATGTGATCTGGATGGAGATATGAGGGTCAGATCTCTACTCATATTCCCCTAATAAGAATATAAGTATATTTCATGTAAATTTTAACTAATTCAACTACCAATTGGTTATTTCCTATTTATAGTAGGCCTTTACTATCCAATTTCCTTTCAGTTTTGATAATACATTCATAGAGTACTATTTTCTATCATAAATTTCCTACAATTTATTAATGAAGTTAAACTTTATCTATAGAGTGCAATTTTACACAACCAAAGTGTTTCACAGTAAAATATATATTGTAAGAATTTAAAAGATATATAGAATATATAGAATAAATTAGTGCTGTCAAATGATTAATCGCAATTAATCACATACAAAACAGAAGTTTTTGTTTATATAATATATGTGTGTATACTGTGTATATTTATTATGTATATATAAAGACACGCACATACTGTATATATTTTGAAAATATTTACATGCATATATTTATATTAATATAAGTTATATATAAATATATTTAATACGTACATATTCTTCCTAAATATATACATGCGCATGTCTTTTTAATATACACGATTAATCGTTTGACAGCACTAGAATAAATAAAATGATTTTAACTTCCAGTTGAATTTTATTAGTAGTAGTAAAGTAGTAAACGAACAATTTACTAATTAGTAAAAAATAAAATTTCCGAAGTCATAAATAAAACAAAGATTACTGTTTATTTTTAAAGATTATTATATTCTTTATAATTATATGGGAAATTTCTGAGTGAAAATTGTTTCTACACTAAATTATTTGCATTTACATATTGCATTCATCTGTATTTTACTTATTCATGAGAAATGTCTTGTTTAGTCTTGTACATATTTCTGTTTTTTATGTTTCTACTAATTTTAATTTATTTTTGTATATGTGACCCTGGACCACAAAACCAGTCTTAAGTAGCACAGGTATATTTGTAGCAATAGCCAAAAATACATTATATGGGTCAAAATGATACATTTTTATTTATGCCCAAAATCATTAGGATATTAAGTAAACACCATGAAGATATTTAGTAAATTTCCTACTGTAAATATATCAAAACGTAATTTTTGATGAGTAATATGCACTGCTAAGAACTTCATTTGGACAACTTTAAAGGCAATTTTCTCAATATTTGTATTTTTTATGTGTTATATTTATTATTATTATTATTATTATTATTATTATTTTGCACTCTCAGATTTCAAATTTTCAAATAGTTGTATCTCGGCCAAATATTGTCCTAAAAAACATGCATCAATGGAAAGCTTATTTACTCAGCTTATTTACTCAGGGTCACATATTGTATTATTCTCTACCTTTATCCCAAGTCTTTTGCAAGTGTTGCTTTCAATTAATGATTTACCTTCATTTTTTCCAAAGGGGAATTTCTATTTTGTCATTGTTTCATTTTTTGTTTGTTTGTTTTGTTGTTGTTGTTGTTGTTGTTGTTGTTGTTTTTTGCTCTGGTCTCATCTGTTCTTCTGATCTGGTCTGGTTTATTCGTTGTCACGTTTCGTTCCGTCAGCATGCGAATAAATATGAGCGATTGTATTATTAGCAACAGCTCTACGTTATCTGAGCGTAAAATCTGTAGGTTTAACGCGCCTTAAATCAATTACACGGCTGAACAAAATGGCCTGTGGTGATTTGACGTTTCAGGTCATTCCTTCCTGTTTGTTCAGTGAATGCAAATAACGCTGCTGTACTGTACACAGTATGAATTTGCAACTAAAAGCCGGTCTGAGCGGGAAAGTTTCAAAGCAACTAAACGCTCGTCCTCTCTCACACTAGTCCTGCAGATGTAATGCGACACCGCTGACCGGCGCGCGGCCGCGAGTCGAAGCGGGATTAATTCGGAACAGAACGCGCGCGAGAATCAGATGTAATGGATTTGATTCTCTCTTCCTCCAGGCCATTTTCTGTGCTGGTGGAAAATGAGAACGAAATGGATCTTTCTCAACTCAGTATGCTAGTGACTAATATAATCAGAGAGTTTCTGTCGATGTCCATCAAAATCTCATCAGTTTCCTTTTGCATAACTTCTAATGCAAATATTTACTTATTATTAGATGGGTTATATCATCCTTTTAACTTTCCCTTTTACATTCCATTTGAAGCATGTAGTGTCTATATTAAGGCAATTTTAAAGCTTTCTAAATTGTTTTTTTAAATGCCGCGAAACTGTACAGTGTTTAATTTCAATTGATTGGTGGTTTCAAGTACTACTGTATATTTTGTCGTTCTTAAATTTAGGATAAATGATGTTCAAAAATAATTATGGATTTTTTAACACTGGTGACTAATATGATCAGAGAGTCTGCGTTACTGTTTATGTCCATCAAATCATAATCAGGTAGAAACACAGAAGAATAGTTCATTATTTGTAAGCAAATGGCTGAATCTATCATAACCAAATTAGTTCAGTGTATTAAATCTACCTGCTAGAGCCCCCTGCTGGTAATACTTAACAATGCAGGATCTCAACATTTTGTGCCAATGATAACCACAATGATGTGCCACGAGAATTTGTCGTCTGGAATTGTATTTTGTGTAAAGTGTATAGACAAGATTATGCTCCAAACTGGATTATAATGAAGTGCCAGAGGTTTTGTGAGTGGGATGTTGCTGTCTGCTGTCTGTGGTAAATCCATGTTTTTGAGAGGAGAATATATCTGATAACTTTTATTCCTTTAGGAGATCAACACTGAATGCACTAGATTTGATTAAAAATATTCAGACAAATATCAGAACACTGTTCCATGCTTCCATTTTGGATTAAAAATTGTAATTTTTACATTTGATTCTGACATTTACCAAAAGTACAGCAAAACTGTAATAATGACACTATATTACGATTACAAAAAATATATATATTTGAATATTTAGCTTTGAATAAATACCTTTATCCCAAATCGTTTGCAAGTATTGCTTTTAATTAATGATTTACCTTAATTTTTTTCCCAAGGAGAATTTATATTTTGTCATTGTTTCATGTTTGTTTGTTTTTTGTGTTGTTGTTTGTTTTGCTCTGGTCTCATCTGTTCTCTTCTGTTCTGTTCTGTTCTGGTTTATTCGTCGTCCCATTTGTGAAACTGTAATAATGACACTATATTACAATTACAAAAAAATATTAATTTGAATATTTTTAATATTTAGTATATTTCTGTGATGAAAGCTGAATTTTCAGCATCAGTCTTCAGTGTCACAACCTTCAGAAATCATTCTAATATACTGATTTGCTGCTCAAGAAATATAATTTTTTAATTAATTCAGCTACATATTATCATTTTTGTACACTACCAAGTAAGCAAGCATATGGTTCAGTAAGATTGTAAATAAAAGCTGTTCTTTTGAACTTTCTATTCATCAAAGAATCCTGAAAACAAACTGTACATGGTTTCCACAAAAAAACAGAAGCAGAACAACTGCTTAAACATTTATAAACATATTTTTATACAGTATATGCATAGTCAAGTCACTAAGGAGCTTTTGTGAATTCTTTGCATTTGCGCAAGTTCTCCATAAAATTGTCAGCATCTTAGATGCAGCCTCCAGTCTGTATGCCTGATGTACTTGATTTGCTTTATGATCAGACAGAAGTGTTATGCAAGAGAAGGTTCAGAGATGCAGAACTGAAATAATGAGGCTGGTGCTCGTCTGCTCACTTTGAACGCTCCACATACATGCTACCTATGAACAACTGCTGAAAAAAAAAAATCCCACAGCCTTACACTGAAGAATGGACCCAAACCATTCAGAACACCTTGAGATACCAATGCAGTGTGTTAATAGCTTAGAAAATGCCTATTTTCTGTATAAGCATTGCATTGATACCCTTTGTCTTTATACTTTACACTTTCCCAATGCTTAAATGTGTTCATGAATAATGAATCTTGACACAGGAGGAAGAGATTTGCTCTCTTTCTTTCCATGAGAATAAACAAGAAGAATTACACACCACGGAAGCGTGATGTGGCGCTATAAATAGAAACGTGGCTTCTGCTTCAGGCTGTGATTGTATTTGCACAGGTCAGGGCTGCTATCATCTGCAGAAGGAAGGTTCGAAATCAGAGACTTCCTGTGTTTCAAAGCAAATAAATAAAAAAAATGCCAGACATAAAAAAGGTTGTGACCCGAACGGTGATTGACACGTCATTGTTCTGAGATGTTCTGTGAGTCCAGGAAAGGAATCGATTGGAGCTCTTCATGAGTTAATGTAGAAAAGCCCACACATGCATTACTAATGTGGCATTCAGCCAGACTACAGGTGTGTGTGTGTGTGTGTGTGTGTGTGTGTGTGTGTGTGTGTATGTGTGTGTGCGGCCCCCACAATATGATCCAGTGATGCCGTTCATACTCTCATCAGAGCCAGTGATTCATTTCAACTGTAATAGACATGAGTTTCTTGTTAATATCTCTGAGATCATTTAAACTGTATTAAATCTGTGTGTGTGTCTTAAAGAGGACATAATGTTTTTGTTTGTTTGTTTGTTTGTTTGTTTGTTTTTTGAGATGTGATATGTAAAGAGCAGAGCTGGGAAGAGTACTTGGAAACTGTAATCAGTTACTGATTCCAGATTACATGACAAAAATTGTAGTCAGTAATGTAATCAGTTACATTACATATTTTAGGTAATCTAATCTGATTACTTTTAGATTACTTTTGACTTAACTCGTTTATCACATTGATTTAAACAGGGTTATCTTTGTAGCATGATGTAAAAAATGCAAAGTGTAAGAAAATATGTTCTATTCATTGTAATTTACAACATGAAGTGCATTCAACATTTTTACTACATCAAGGTTTCTAAACTAAGGTTCGAACAGGAGCTGCAGAAGGTTTGTGGGTTTAATGAAAAGCTAATAATCAATTAAATCATAAAAACAATTAAATTAAAATAAATCATTTTAAAACAAAGTCCTTTTTAAGGAATGTCTCTTTACTTGGTGGCCATATTTGCAATGCCTCCAGGCAGCTCATACAAGACCAAGTCCATCTTAATGAATGGGAGAATCCTGAAATGTCAAAAACTGCGTGCTGAACTCACAATTAAATTACGTATATCAAATCAGCAACATAAATCTTAAATTAATTGCCCCATGAATGTTGTTTCATTTGCTCAAATAGTGTTTAAATGGCTTATTTTTCAGGCTAGACTAGCCAATGTGCATGCGCAGTCATATCGTACTTATGCCTTGGTCTAGCTTCAGGTTTCTATGGGAAATTTGTCTCTTTCATGGAACTATTCCTCCATATTACAGTTTTTCCCATTTATAAGAATAGGAGTGAACCGTCATTGTGCCACCTGACTAATGACTAGTCTATGTGTGAATGTCCACAAAACTGGACTTTCTGAATGTATATAATCGGAAAGCTATTTTAGAAAGGAAATTTTGAAAAAGAAAAATAGAAATTAGGGGGAATCAATGAATTATGAGTAATTTATTGCTATTGTGTGAATAATATGTAATCATGTAATCCATAAAAAAGTAACTGTAGTCTGATTATGAGTACTTTAAAATGTAACTTACTCTGATTACAAGTACTTCATTTTTGGAATCTGATTACGTAATCCAGATTACATTTAATCAGTTACTCTGATAAAGAGTATTTTTTTTAATAAAAATATAAAAAAATACACCAAAGTCACTTATGCTCACCAAAGACACATTAATTTGATTAAAAAAATACAGTAAAAAATAATATTGTGAAATATAATTACAGATATGATTACAGTTTAAAACAACTGCCATCTATTTGAATATATTGTAATAAGTCATTTATTTTTGTAATGCAAACTAAATATTCTGCATCGTTACTCCAGTCTTCAGTGTTAAATTATCCTTCAGAAATCTTTCTGATATGCTGATTTGCTGCTCAAGAAACATTTTTGATTATTATGGTCAATGTTGAGAATAGCTGTGCTGCTTCATGTTTTTGTGGAAACTGTGCTTTGTTGTTTCAGGGTTATTTGATACTGCCACTTTCGATCAATTTAATGCATATTTGCTGAATAAAATGATTAGTTTCTTTCGAAGAGAATCTTACTGACCCAGAACTACTGAAAGGCAGTTTATATAATTATGTAAACTAACGTCATTTCATATCACAGAAACTCTGTAATCATGTAAACCTAAAATCTAAAGACCTTTGTTTGTTTGCAGATTTCCCAGTGAGATATTACGAGCGCTGAATCTTCGCTCTGCTGCTCTCGCCTGCGCGCTTCCCTCATTCCCCCTCCAGAGTTCGATGCGCTCGGCTCTCGGCTCTGCCTGGAGTTCTCAGTGCGGCGACAGCGGTGCTGAATATGGCGACAGACGGGATGATTTTAACAAACCACGACCACCAAATCCGGGTCGGCGTCTTGACAGGTAAAGGCCAGAATCCTTAAAGTCATCCTGGGGTTTATTTTGGGGTTAAGCGGCTGCGTATTTCCAGCTGTTTGCCAGCGGTGCCTCTCCTCCCCAAGTGTGTGTGTGTGTGTGTGTGTGTGTGTGTGTGTGTGTGTGTGTGCGTGCGTGCATGTGTGCGTTTGTGTGTGTTTCTGTGCTGGTCAGCGGTGATTTAAAGCCTTTTTCCCTCTTTGCCAGCGATTAATTTACTTGCCAAATCTCTTGCACGAAAAAATAGCCCAGCTTCGGCTAATGTGTATATGTTATATTATAATGACATTTCACCGGAAGATATAGTTTTATTCTGCGGAATTATACATTTCCGTTTGTTAAACCTTTAAAAATAGCACAGCGTTCACGCCGTAGCGTTTCGTGAGCACATTTAATTCACTAAATGTTGTATTATTTGAGAAGCACCCAGCCATAAAGACATCGGTGATCGAGATGAGATTTACTGTCAGAGACAGTGGATGCAGTGGGCTGATATTAGTGAGGATGGCTGTGAATCGTGGGCAGAATGCTGGTTTCCTCTCTGCATGACAGTCTTGTTAATGCAAACATGCCTTCGCCGGTAATTTCCATTCGTGCTTCATGTTTTTCAGCGATGCTGGTTTATAACGTAATAATGTTTCGAGCAAAGGTTGTATAATATGCGATTAGTTCCCATCCTCTATCAAAAATGGAAGAAAATCAAATGCAGAATCGAGTTACTGAACGATGGTATTTTGTGCTTGAAATCTTCTAAATTAGCAGGATAATACAGCTTTAGGAAGAGGGGGACAAAAAACCTGAAGGCCATGGATTTTCGTGTGATGTGATTGGTGATAACCCTCTCATGGAAATCCGCTGGTGAAGGTGGTAATGTGTAAAGATGGAGAGAGAGAGAGGAGCTCCATCCAGCTCTGAGGGAAACCCCGCTTCACCTCCCCCCTCCTCACTGCTGTAGAGCGGGGAAACCAGCAGCGGCGGCGGCGCTGTCCATGGTGCTGAATTACAGCGGCCGCTCGATGAGCGCTGTCCGCGGTGCTGAATTGCTGCGGTCACTCGAAATCCGCTGTCCGCGGTGCTGAATTGCTGCGGCCGCTGTATGAGCGCTGTCCGCGGTTCTGAAATGTTGCGGTCGCTCCGTAATCGCTGTGTTCGTTGCTGAATTGCGTCTAGCGCTATATATTGTGCTTAAAAGTAAGCGAATATGTTCTCCCCTGTCATGTATCAGATGTTTTAGATAAGGCAGAGGAACACTAAAGGGTGACACATTCCCCCAGTGTTTAGATCAACGACATGGGTTTGATTCAGAAATTATTGCATTTGGTCCTCAAATTTGATGAAAGACTTGTTTTGATCAGTACATTAATGACAGGGGATGTCCCATGGGAGTAACCTGAGGATATGTATTCTGCTCAGTTGCTATCATTTATTTGACTGTTTTATTCAGCATAACCAGATTTTAAAGAGGACATTACCCACGTATTCAGATAAGTGTTTTTTTTTTTTTTTTTTTTCACTAGCTGATTTCTAAAATGATTACATTCAGTTCTATATGTGTTTATATGAAATAACTATTGGCACGGACAGTCCCAATTAAATAAACAGAGGATACATTCTCGATAGCAAAATGGATTATAACTTGCCGGGTTTGAACATACAACCATTTGGTCAGTAATAATTTGTTTTTCAGTGGAAACAGGGCTGCTTTTGTACTGACCTGCATTGTTCAGAAATCATTGATCTCATTTATCAGATACTTTTATCAGTGCCTTTATTAGATTCAGTCACTATGGTGTAAGAGTCTTGCACAAGGGTACAATGGTGATAGTTGATAAATCACTGCTTGTGGTGTTTGGACATACAGCCTTTTGGTTTCCAAGCCAGATGATCAACTACTGGATTGCAGGGCAAACAGTGATACTGGGGTATTGCCCTGCATTGTTCTATATGGCGTGGCCATTTATCAGATGCTTTTATCAGTGCACTTTACTAGGACAGTCCCCCTGGAGTAACCTCAGGTTAAAGTATCCTGCTCAGTGGCTCAGTGGTGATAGTTCATGACTTGCTCCTTTAACCACTAGGCTACAGCACCGTTGGTGTGTTGGCCTGCATTATTTTGTCATATGCTTTAATGTGATTACCGTGTCGGCATCGATATCCAACACCCTAGAAACCTCTAGTGTATGTCACCACACATTGTCAGTTAAGCAAATACAATTCAGCAGACACGTACACGAACACGCAGTCACCACGCTTGTCATGCATCAGATTACTTTTGCGACCTCTTCTATTCAGGGATGACATTTGAACAGGAAGCTCGCCAATATTTGTCTTGGTAGCAAATCCACCATTTCCACTTCTACTAGTGACCCTCTCTCTCTTCCTCTGTATCACCGAAGGCCTGTGTGTTGAGGGAAATGAAGACAGGAAGGTAAAAAGAAAGAGGAGAGAGATATCACAGTCTGCGTGTGTCATCTGACCTTTCAGAAATCTCTCTCTCCTTGCTGTTGCTCTTCCCCGTGTGCAGGTATGGGATTTCACGTTGTCGAAAAGTGATTTCCTTCCATATCTCTATCTTGCCAGTCACCTCTGAGACTCTCACTTACAAGTCGTTGAAGTCTCTGTATTATCAACAACGTAAAGATAAATGTGTTCAGTGATCAGTGCTGATAGTGTTGACCTTTGACCTCAGTCCGTCTTGTTATTTCAGTCTTGTGTGCCTGTGCTTGACTAATCGTCCAATGACGGAGGGCCCTGTCCACATCTGCTCCATCTTACCCGATGACAGCAGGGTCATGTGACCAGACCTGTCCCCTTCTCTGGGGTTGAGAGGAGCTTTGGTTGGCATAGCAACACTGTGGAGGTTTTAGGAACATGACAAGCATACAGCGACTCCAAGATGTAGGGTGGGGTCATAGTGTGACACCCAGACACGATACAGAGCTGTTGCTGGAGCTGTTCAACTTTCGTTCACTTGGGTTGCCTATATTTCATATAGGGCATTGAGACAGAATTTGAATGTGAATGCATTTCTGTTCTGTTTGTGTTTTTAACAATACCAGTTTCATGAAGAGATTGATTTGTTGAAATCATGTAACACATAAAAAAACTTATCTACTGGAGCCAAACTTGAAAATAGCATGACATTGGTTATGAGATTTGTTATGCTTCAATTACAGATCACACGATTAACAGATCAAACCAAAAAGGGTTCTAGTTTCTGTGTAGTTTAGGTTTATGTTTCAGTAGCTGTTGGGTTTTAAAATATTTAGTTCCACCCCCTTTTAGCACCGTGTCTTGAAATGGCTTCTTTTTTAGCATCCTCACCTTGGTGAGTACTGACCTAAAAATAAACCCAATCTGACCTTGAGAAGGACCGCCATCTTCCTGTCACTTCTACAAAACCTGAGTTACTATTAAGGGGACCATGGAAAGTAGTTCAGCTCAGACAACCTTTTAACTGATCAGTGGTTCACACTGGTTTTGTCTGTAAATGCTCATTGCAGTTTTTTTATTGTGATGGCACTCATATTTGCTTGATTTCGTTGTGTTTTCCATTCATTAATTGTGTTTGATTAGTCAAACATATTGAAGAATGAATTTGAATTAAGGTAGCAAACAGGATGCAGTATTACAATTTGAATGTGAATGTAAGGATAAAGAATTAAAATTAATTTAAAATTAATTTTAGTATTATTTTAGTATCATTATAGTTTCTGTTATTTATCAGTTTTTATATTTTGTTTTTATTTTAATTTGAACGTTTTAGTAATTTTGTTGTGTGAATTTGTTATTTTTAGTATAACAAATATTTGTGTGTGTGTGTGTGTGTGTGTGTGTAACAATGTTTTTATTCATTTTTATTTATTTTATTTTGGTTAATGTAAGTTACAGAAATGTTGTTTTTAATTTTAGTTTTAGATTTAATTGACTATATAATTGACATCTATAGAAATCTGTACTTAGTTTATGCATTTCATTGTGTTTAATAACTTGACTGTTGTGTATCAAGGTCAAAGAAAACTTAGTTTCCCAGAATTACTTACATACGTTACATTTCTTTGAATTGCAGTTGAGTAACATCCAATCTAAACAAACACTCATAAATTAAAAGGGAACTGATTCTTCAATTCAAAATTTTTCTCAATCCTGTAAAGCAATTGGACTTATAATTTTCACCCGTCGGATGCTAAAAGGGCGATAAATCCTTGTGACAGTGACAGAGCACTTCTGCTTTGGCTTGACACAGCGCTGTCATTATAGTCATTACATAAAATGCATTACTTTTAACTTGTCACGCTGTTTGTACGCCTCATTAGTAAAGTGCAGCGTATTGTTGTCTAATTGTTGTTATCCGTTAAAGCACAACTGAAACTGTGTGTGTGTGCCTGTGTGTGTAAATTGACCTGGCAGTGATCAGAGATTGTGGGCCAGACGTTTCAACGGCAATGCAGTGGTCAGTGTTATCGACACAATTGGTAACGAGAAGCTTTATGTCTTCACCCTGGCATCTCTCGTAAAGGTTTTTATTTTACAGCTGTGACTTTACACACCTTTCTGCATGTCGCTGAGCTGGATTCTGTCTGAACTTGTGTCCTTCCACAGCAGGACCATTGAAATTCAGTCACTGAACTGAACTGCCAATGAGGAAACTCTCTGCGGCAGACAACACACAGATCTCTCTCTCTCTCTCTCTCTCTCTCTCTCACTCTCTCTTACTCTTTCGTTCTTCTTAGCTCTAGCAAATCTGGATAGCACAGGATTGTGTGGGCGGCATTCCAATCTCACATGTGTATCAAAGAGACATGCATCGACCACATTTACACGAGCCGCTAAATTTAGACGCCTGACAAAGTCATAAATAGTTATAAGATACAATCCCCACTGGTTATTTAGCATGGCCAATTGAATGTGTGTGTGTTTTAACTCTTTTCCTTCCGTGTCTTTTTCACTCCTAATCTTAGTTCTTCTGCCAGGCTTTTTGAGTTAGTCACTTGAACGTAAATGCCATGTGACTAATAACTCTATTTTAAAGAACTGTTACATTAATCCCATTTCTGGATGAAAAATAGTAGCATGCCTGATCACAGGTGCTATTTTAATCAATACATGTGAATAAGTAACAGTGTGCAGATCTTTTTTGTTTTATGCATTTTTATACTTTTACACTTTCATCTGACATCTATGCATAAACTGCTGAATGTGCACTGATAAGTGTATGGATAAACAGTGGATGGATGGATGGATGGATGGATGGATGGATGGATGGATGGATGGATGGATGAAAAAAGGATGAAAAAAGGATGATAAAATAATAAATGGATGATGGATGGATTTGATGGATGGTTAGATGAAACAATGGATGAATGAATAAAACAAACGGATGGATAGACAGATTAAATGATGGATGGAACAATGGATGGTTGGATTGATGGGTGGATAGATAGATAAAAGAATGGATGGATAATAAAACAATGGATGGATAGATAAAATGATGGATAGATGGATGATGGATGATAAAACAATAAATGAAGGGATAGATTGATGGATGAATAGATAAAACAATAGATAGATAGATAGATAGATAGATAGATAGATAGATAGATAGATAGATAGATAGATAGATAGATAGATAGATAGATAGATAGATAGATAGATGGATAAAATGATAGATGGATGGATGGATGGATGGATGGATGGATGGATGGATGGATGGATGGATGGATGGATAAAACAGTGGATGATGGATGGATGGATGGATGGATGGATGGATGGATGGATGGATGGATAAAACAGTGGATGGATGGATGGATGGATGGATGGATGGATGGATGGATGGATGGATGGATGGATAAAACAGTGGATGATGGATGGATGGATGGATGGATGGATGGATGGATGGATGGATGGATGGATGGATGGATGGATGGATGGATAAAACAGTGGATGGATGGATGGATGGATAAAACAGTGGATGATGGATGGATGGATGGATGGATGGATGGATAAAACAGTGGATGGATGGATGGATGGATGGATGGATGATAAAACAATAAATGGATGGATGCATGGATTAATGGCTGGAGAGAGAAAACTGAATGAATGGATAAAATGATGGATGGATAGACAGATAAACAATAGATGGATAGATAAAAGGATGGATGGATGATAAAACAATAATGGATGGATAGATAAAACGATCGGTGATGGATGGATGAAAGATGGATGGATAAAATGATTAATGGATGGATAAAACAGTGAATGAATAGATGAATGGATTAAATGATGGATGGATGGATAAAACAGTGGATGAATGGATGGATGGATAAAATGATGGATGGATGGATGGATGGATGGATGGATGGATGGATGGATGGATGAAAAATGGATGATAAAACAATAAATGGATGGTTAGATGAAATGATAGGTGAATGAATAAAACAGATGGATGGATAAACAGGGTGGATTGATGGGTGGATAGATAGATAAAACAATGGATGGGTAGATTAAAGGATGGATGGATGGATGGATGATGGATGAATAGAAAATAAAGCAATGGATGGATAGATAAAACAATGGATTGATGGATAAAATGATGGATGATGGATGATAAAACAATAAATGCATGAATGGATTGTTGGATGGATAGATAAAATGATGAATGGATAGATGGATGGATGGATGATGGATGGATAGATAAATGATGGATGGATGGATGGATGGATGGATGGATGATAAAACAATGGATGGATAGATAAAATAATGATTGGATGGATAGATAAAACAATGGATTGATAGATAAAATGATGGATGGATGGATGATGGATGATAGATAGATGGATAACTGATGGATGGTTGGATGATAAAACAGTGGATGGATACATACAACAATGGATTGATAGATAAAATGGATGGATTGATGGATGGATGGATGGATGGATGGATGGATGATAGAACAATAAATGCATGGATGGATTGGATGGATGGATGGATGGATGGATGGATAAACAATAGATGGATATGTTAAAGGATGGATGGATGGATGGATAAACTTATAGATGGATAGATAAAAGGATGGATGGATAATAAAACAATAAATTGATGGATAGATAAAACGATGGATGGATGGATGGATGGATGGATGGATAGATTGATAGATAAAATGATGGATGGATGGATGGATATACTGATGAATGATAGATAAAATGATTGATGGATGGATGGGTGGATGGATGATAAAACAATAAATGGATGGATGGATAAAATGATAGATGGTTGGATAGATAGTCTTTCAGGCCTAAGAGTTGGCTGTATATGTTTGTTGTTGTTGTCATCTTGATCTCCATTTGGACAGACTGTGTTGTCAGTTACTACAACACAGCCAAAATAAATGAAGAGTGAGTCTCATCTGGACAAAATGCATCTTTTGCTTTAGTGCTTCATTCACTTCACACGGGTGTGAGTGTTTGTGAATGCAAAAGGGTTGATGCATTTAAAAAAATGAAAACTTTTTGGACTGACCTCAATTCCTCTGCCATAATTTAACAGATAAACACACAACTGAATCAACCACGTGCTCCAAATACTCTGACATACTAACCTTTCAAATGGATTTGGGATTGAGTTCATCTTTTCACACACAGGAAATTATTGTTTGAGCAGAAAAACACTGACAGGTTGCGTTGAGTCTAGATGTAATGCAAAATGCAGCTTTCTGCAATGTTAAAGTCATCATGAAATCAAAAGTGACCCTGTTTGCTTAATACCAGTCCTTGTGCTTATTTTGAATGATTAATTGCAGTGCATGTTATTGTAAAAATAAAAAAGTTTTGTCTTTGTAATAATTGCACCGCAAACACATTCTGATATGTAATACCTATTTACACCAACACATCAATTTCTGATTGATAAGATGAAGTTTTAGACTGTTTAATGTTAATTTATATGAAAAAAAAAAAAAAAAAAAAAAAAAATATATATATATATATATATATAGTAATGTAAAATGAGATGTGAGTGTTTAGTGTTGAATTTGAACATGTGGCGAAGAAGTTTTATCTGTGCTGGACACACATAATCGCCAGTAAAAAGAGAATTGCTGTCAAGGGGACGGTGAACATAAGTTTGTGTGTGTTAAGATTAATAGATCATGACATTACATGTCATGATACTTTGTAAGAGAGCTGTTTCTGTGTGTAGCCAAGCTGGAAAATTGTTTTAAGCTTGACATGCTCATAAAAAAAAGTATTTGGACACTTAAATTTCACTTATAGGTGTCTGAAAGTTATTGCATTATAGATATCAAAATGTCAAACACTTTCTAAGGAAAGTTTACATTGTAGTTATTTAGCTATGTACTTTTTGTTTTATTTTATTTATTTCAATTAGTGAAACTTAGCACACAACAAAGCTTTATATTCCAATTCAGTTCCTTGAATGACACATAAAATGTTTCAGTAAATTAGGTCTCTAGTAAGTTTTTATTATTTCATTTTATTTTATTTTTGAAAAGTTTCAATAAATGTGTTCTGTTTGAAATTCTAAACCTGTAGATATAGTGTTGAAAATGAAGCCAGTCAACTTGACTTCATACATTCACTAAAAATCACTTAAATACCAGCTGAATCAAAAACACTGAGACTTCAAATGATGAAAAAAAAATGTTAGTGAACAGAAAAGATCCTGCAGCATTTGAGACACTTAATTTTATATTTTGTACCTACTGCAATGACATTCAGACACTTTGAAGTGTCCAAATATTTTCTGGGGTCACTGTAACTCTATATAAACATGTTAATAGATCTCTACATATTGAACCTGCAGGACTTAAAGCTGAAAGAGAAACTTTCCCACAGTGTTTGCGTTGGGTCTTGTGTAGAGTGTGTATTTGTTTACGCGGCCGTGTGTGTGTGTGTGTGTGTGTGTGTGTGTGTGTGTGTGTGTGTTCTGATGAGTCACCTCATGCTTCATTGCTGTCCATTGAACGCTTCTCTTTAATTAAGGAAGTGGGGATTAATAAAGTCGTCAGTGACCTGCCCACTCACAAACTCTCATTCTCCCACATGGGTTTCACCACATCACGATTTGTAAAGTTGTGGGAGAAACAGCATTCGTGTCCATGGCTGCCAGAGCAGTGAGGATACCTTTTTTTTCAGTGTTATTTTAATAGTGTTTATATACTAGTATGGTATTATTCATGTTTTTTTTTAGCTTTTAATTTATATTTTCACTTTTCGTTTTCATTTTATTGGTTTTATGTGCATTTGTCATTCTATGTGTATTTATATTTCACTTTATTTTCATTTTTGTTTTAGTAATTTTAGTACTTTAACTTTTTCTCCATTAGCTGCCAAGGGCACATTTATAAATTTATAATTTTTGCTTTATATTCATTTTTTTTGCATGAACGTAGCAAAATGGATACAGAAATGCAATTTAAATATGAGTACAAGTAAAATTAAAAAGAATTTGCATATAAATAAATTCATACAATTGTAATGTTTAACTAAAACATTTAAATGTTTATAGATCAAATGGATGGATGGATGATGGATAGATAGTTTGACAAAATGATAGATGTATGGATGAACAGATAAAATGATGGTGATGGATATATAGATAAAATCATGAATGGATGGATGAAAAGATTATGGATAAATGGATGGATAGATGAAATAATAGGTTACTAAAAGGACATACAAAATGATGGATGGATGGATGAATGGATTGATAGATGTATGAATCGATTATGGATAGACAGATAAAATCATAGAAGGATGAAATAATAGGTAACTAAAAGGATAGATAAAATGATGGATGGTGGATGGATTGAAGGATAGACAAAATGATGGATGATGGATGGATAGATTGACAAAATGATAGATGTATGGATGAATGGATTGATGGGTATATAAATTGATTGGATGGATGGATGGATGGATGGATGGATGGATGGATGGATGGATGGATGGATAGATAAAATGATGGATGGATGGTTGGATGATAGATTAAATGATGGATGGATGAAATGATAGATAACTAAAAGTATAGATAAAAAGGATGGATGGATGGATGGATGGATAATAATGGATAGATAAAATGATGGATGGTGGATGGATTGAAGGATAGACAAAATGATGGATGATGGATGGATAGATTGACAAAATGATAGATGTATGGATGAATGGATTGATGGGTATATAAATTGATGGGTATATAAATTGATTGGATGGATGGATGGATGGATGGATGGATGGATGGATGGATGGATGGATGGATGGATGGATGGATGGATGGATGGATGGATAATAATGGATAGATAAAATGATGGATGGATGGTTGGATGATAGATTAAATGATGGATGGATGAAATGATAGATAACTAAAAGTATAGATAAAAAGGATGGATGGATGGATGGATGGATGGATGGTGGATAGACAGATAAAATGATGGATGGATAGATAAAAATCATGAATGCATGGATTAATTGATGATGGATAAATAGATAAAATCATGGATGGATGGATGAAATAATAGGTAACTAAAATGACAGACAAAATGATGAACGGATGGATAAATGGATTGATGGGTAGGTAAAATGATGGATGGATGTTGGATAGACAGATAAAATGATGGATGGATAGATAAAATCATGAATGGATGGATGAATGCATGGATGAATTGATGATGGATAAATAGATAAAATCATGGATGGAAGGATGAAATAATAGGTAACTAAAAGGATAGATAAAATGATAGATGATGGATGGATTGATGGATAAACGGATAAAATGATGGATGATAGATTGACAAAATGATAGATGGGTATATAAATTGGATGGATGGATGGATGGATGGATGGATGGATGGATGGATGGATGGATGGATGGAGGGATGAAATGAGGGATGTTAATGGATAGATAAAATGATGGATGGATGAAAGTTTAAATGATGGATGGAGGAAATGATAGATAACTAAAAGTATAGATAAAAAAGAAAATGATGGATGATGGATGGATAGATTGACAAAATGATAGATGTATGGATGAATGGATTGATGGGTAGATAAAATGGATGGATGATGAAATGATAGATAACTAAAAGGATAGAAAAATGATGGATAGATAAAATGATGGATGGATAGATAAAATGAATGGATGGATGGATGGATGGATAGTCAGATTAAATGATGGATGGATAGTCAGATTAAATTATGGATGGATGGATAGATTAAATGATGGATGGATGGATGGATGGATGGATGATGGATTTCTTTTAATAAAGAAACCTGTCCTAATGTCCAGTGCGTGCTAAACGTGTGCAGACTCAGCTCAGTGAGCATTCAGCTTCTCCTTAAACTCCGCAGACGTGTTTTATCCTTGTTGACTGACGTGGGAAAAGAGTAAATTAGGTTTTGGAGGTTTCAATCCTCTTCCCTGCCTAAATTTAACCTCTTTCTCTGATGGCTTGTCGGTTCCTCACTAACACCCACTCCAGTGCGCTGGATTCTTCTCCACGCGCTGTAAAAGCCAGTGCTTTACTTGCCGGCTTTAAATAATGGAAGAAGGTGCTTTTGCGGGGCAGAATGTGTGTAATGGCGGGGTGAATAATTCAGCCTCATCTACTCTCTGTCCTGTTCACTACTACCACCATTATGAGAAAAGACACTCAGATCATGCAGTCACACATCAAATCTTAATGTCGGTCTCTGGCCCCGTGCACTGGGTCCGGCTCGCTTGGTCCCTTGGAGGGGCCGGCTTGGGGTCAGGGCTTTCAGGATGCTGATGCTGATGGACAGAGAGGAGGTGAGGCTGAACTCGGGTCTGCTGAGAGGAGCAAATATCTTCTGGTAAGCTGACGCAAAGGGTTTGGTTTGCCCTTATGAGTTATAGTGTGTAATATTGGAAAATCCTGCTTAGATGTTCAAATGTGCTGGAGGGTCAGGGATTTAAAGGGACAGTTCAGCTAAAAAATGTTCACTGTGCTGTTCCGAGCCTGTATGGGTTTTGTTTTAACAGCTGTTATTTCCTACACAATATAAGCACTTCAATCTCATTAAAGTGGTCCATATTAAAATTATGCTTCACGTGATCTAAGGGGTCAGTCTAGGGTCAGTAAGTTTTTTTCTCTCACCAAGGCTTCATTTATTTGTTCAAAAAAAAAAAAAAAAAAAAAAACATTACTATTGTAAAATATAATGATTTCAAAAGGTTTTCTATTGTAAAATATTATAAATTGATATTTATTTTTATAATGCAAAGCTGAATTTTCTGCATTATTACTCCAGTCTTCAGTGACACATGATCTTTCAGAAATTATTCTAATATGCTGATTTGCTGCTCAAGAAACATTTCTGATTATTATTAATGTTGATAATCGTTGTGCTGCTTCATATTTTTGTGGAAACAGAGAAACATATAATTTTTCAGGTTCCTTTGATTAATAGAAAGTTCAAAAGAACAGCATTTATTTAAAATATAAATCTTTTGTAACATTATAAATGTCTTTACTGTCACTTTTGAACAAATTAATGCATCCTTGCCAAATAACACATTTATTATCTTCAAAAATAATTCAATAAATAAAAATCTTACTGACACCAAATTTGAATGGTAAAAGTTATTTTTGGTACTATTGGTAATAAGATAATATTCAGGGATGTGATTTTTCTGTATAAATATGGATTTCCGTATTTTCCAACCTCTGAGGGACAACCCATGTGATTCACATAGATTCAAGGGTTTTTTTTATTTGGGGGTTGGGGGGGGTGGTCATTGAAATCGTGCAAATGGCCTTAAGCAATTCATTACCGGTAAATAAACTGCGAAAATGGACGGAGTGGTCCTGAGAGCGCTGTACGAGCTCGAGGCTCCATCTGAAGGACAGTTAACGTTAAAACGCAACATTTGTCATTAGAAACGTTTACAAATCTGTTTTTTACAAAGAGAAGTTTTAGTGTCACATAATCGTTCAGAAATCATTCTAATATGCTGATTTGCTGCTCAAGAAACATTCCTTATTACTATCAATGTTAAAAACAGTTTTGCTGCTTAATATTTTTGTGAAAACAATATAGCTACCACTCTTTGTGTCATTTGTATAACATTAAAAAAAGAGAGAAATTACTAATTGTATTCATCATGCATGAAAGTGATGAAAAGTGAGTGAAGACATTTAAAAAAAATTTTTTACTTTATTTTGATTAAATAAATTCAGCCTTGATGAGCAGATATTTATAGATATAGAAGATATTTATTTCAAAATCATTGATAATTGTAATGTTTCTTTTTGGCATGTACTTTAATAATAATAACAATAATAATTCTATATATTTTACTATAATATTATAGTACTTTATTATAATGTATTATATTATAATGTTATCATGATTATTAAATACATCTTTTTATTTTTTACAGGACAATAGTATGTATTATTACAATATAAGATAATTTAATGTGATTATTTATATATATAAGTGCTTAGGCATGGTCAGATTTTCCTTCTTTTTTGTCTCTAGCTGATCACATGCCTCAATATTATTTCTATAGACTTCATTTATACTGTTTTGGTGCTGATTTTGTCCTTTTTGTAACTTAAAATGCAGCATTCATCTCCTTTTTCTTTCATTTTATAGAGAAGAGCAGCAAGAATAGTTTCAACTTTATAGAAACAGAACAGGAAAAACTATTTCTGAGGAAAATGCAAGTGATACTTTCTATGCAAAACTCACTATTTTTTATTTCTGTGATCCTTTTTCCCAGGTTTTTCCCTCTAGTTCAAATTCATGCACTCTAAAAAACAATTTTTCAAAACTATAAATAGATATTCTAACCTATTCTCGGTTTTCAACTTCAATTCATGTTTAATTCACTGTGTTTTATGCTGTTTCCTTGGAACTATTTGTGAAATTAACTACCAATTTCTGGGTTAAACTTTATTTTGATAGTCCATTTTAGACGTTCTACTAACTATAAATGACTTTACAACTACATCTCAACTTACTCTCATTAATTTGCAGCTACATTTCAGCTAACTCTCATTAGAGTATTAGTAGACTGTAGGTTTAGGTTAGTAGAAGAAGATTAACATGTATTCCCAAAGTTACTTATGGTCAGTAGAATGTACAGTTGAAGTCAAAAGTTTACATACCCCTTGCAGAATATGCAAAATGTTAATTATTTAACCAAAATAAGAGGGATCATATAAAATGCATGTTATGTTTTATTTACTACTGACCCAAGTAAAATATTTCACATAAAAGATGTTTACATAAAGTCCACAAGAGAAAATAATAGTTGAATTTATAAAAATGACCCTGTTCAAAAGTTTGCATACACTTGATTCTTAATACTGTGTTGTTACCTGAATGATCCACAGCTGTCTTTTTTTGTTTAGTGATAGTTCATGATTCCCATGTTTGTTCTGAAGTTAAACTGCCCGCTGTTCTTCAGAAAAATCTATAAATTCTTTGGTTTTTCAGCATTTTTGTGTATTTGAACCCTTTCCAACAATGACTGTATGATTTTGAGATCCATCTTTTCACACTGAGGACAACTGAGGGACTCATATGCAACTATTACAGAAGGTTCAAACACTCACTTGTGCTTCAGAAGGAAACACGATGCATTAAGAGCCGGAGGTGAAAACTTTTGAACAGAATGAAGATGTGTACATTTTTCTTATTTTGCATAAATATTATATTTTGTTCATTTAGTACTGCCCTTCAGAAGCTAAAGAAGATACTTACATGTCTCCCAGAAGACAAAATAAGTTACATTTACACTGATCCTCAAATTCTAAAAGTTTTCACCCCCTGGCTCTTAATGCATTGTGTTTCCTTCTGGATCATCAGTGAGTGTTTGAACCTTATATGAGTCCCTCAGTTGTCCTCAGTGTGAAAAGGTGGATCTCAAAATCATACAGTCATTGTTGGAAAGGGTTCAAATACACAAAAAATGCTGAAAAACCAAAGAATTTATGGGACCTGAAGGACTATTCTGAAGAACAGCAGGCAGTTTAACTGTTTGGAACAAACATGGGACTCATGAACAACTATCGCTAAACAAAAAAAGACAGCTGTGGGTCAATCAGGTAACAACACAGTATTAAAAATCAAGTGTATGTAAACTTTTGAACAGGGCCATTTTTATGAATTCAACTAATATTTTCTCTTGTGGACTATATGTAAACATCTTTTATGTGAAATATCTTACTCAGGTCAGTATTAAATAAAACATAACATGCATCTTATTTTGGTTGAATAATTAACATTTTGCATATTCTACAAGGGGTATGTAAACTTTTGAGCACAACTGTACATTGGAGACCATTAAAATAAAGTATTAGCTGATATTAAGCAGACAGCCTACTAATACTCTAATGACTGCGAGCTGACATGTAGTTAAAAAGTTACTTATAGTTCGTAGAATATTTAAAGTGGACTATCAAAATAAACAGTTACCAATGTAAAACCAACTGTAAAAAGTAAATCCATTTTTTTTTCAGTTCAGGTCCAAACTGTAAGTTGCATGGAGGATGTAGACAAAAAAAAACGCAGTTGTTCATGAAAGTGACACTTATGTGACCAAAAGCTAAGAAAATGTTAACTTCTGTTTAACACACCAATGTGTGCATCCATTGATCAATTAGAATATACTGTAGCAAGAGTGAGAAACAGATGATATGTGCCTTAAAAACATCATGTTGTAAATGTCACAGCAAGATGAAATGTGGAGAGGATCTTAGAAAAGGGAGGCCTTAAAAGAAGGCAGGATGAAAAACGAGCGAGAGAGGATGAAATGGGCAGCAAAGGATCTGCAGTGTTGTAGTGGTAACAGTGAAGCTGTGCTGTAATTGCTGATGTCGTCCGGAGAATTGAATGCGATGAAGGCAGCTGCTTACAGCCAGATTCATTAGGACAGCTGTGCTCAGAGCAGAGAGACAGACACAACCGGAGAGATTGTTGTGTCTTGGGAAATAAGCAGATTCCAAAATCTGAGCGCGCGCGAGAGAGACAGACAGTTGGAGTGGAAGCGAGAGAGACAGGGTTAAGAGGAGTCTCTCTGTCAGGGGAAATAAGTGCACTGCAGAGTCAGGAAACTCCAGCCATGAGCAGCGTGTTTGAAATCGCAGATGCTGTAAAGCAGCAGCAGCAGCGCTGCAGCAGAGAGAGAGAGAGAGACGAGGGTCTTCCCTTACTGCAGTGTGCTGAACGCAGCCCACCACTGCATACTAAACAACACCACACGTGACCACCGCAATACTGCACATCATACAGCATACTAAACGACTGCAAATTAAGACTTTTATTGAGCAGGGATGCATTAAACTGATTAAAAGTGACAATAAAGATATTTAGAATGTTGCAACAATTTAAATTTTAAATAAATGCTGTTCTTTTGAACTTTCTATTCATCAAAGAATACTGGAAAAAGAAAATGTAACACAGTTTTGATATAAATATGAAGCAGCACAGATAATAATCATTGATAATAATCAGAAATGTTTCTTGAACAGCAAATCATCATATTAGAATGATTTCTGAAGGATCATGTGACACTGAAGCCTGGAGTAATGATGCTGAAAATTACATTTTAACATATATTCACATAGAAAATATTTCAAGTTATTTTAAATTGTAATACAATTTCACTATATTAAAGTTTTTTACTGTATTTTTGAACAGTTACAGGAATAAATTACATTATATATTTAATCAGAAAAATGGTATTGTAAATTAAAAAAATATTTCACGATATTACAATTTTTACTCTCTTTTTGATAAAATAAATTTGTTACATCATCATAGGAATTAATGACATTTTAATTATATTAAAAGAGCCAACTGTTCATTTAAATTGTAATTTGTCACAGTATTACTGTTTTTACTGTATTTTTGATCAAATTAGTTACATAATAAATTACATTTTAAAAAATATCACAATAGAAATGATATGATGATATGAAATGATATTTTGTTTTACTTTTCATTTGTTAAAGTTTTAAAGTCTAAATATTTGTAATTGACGTTTTTAACTTGTTCATTTAAAAAAAAAAAAGAAATTATTATTAATTTTTTAATTTATTTTAAGTAACTTCCCTAGACATGAATGATTCCTCAAATCATGTCTTGTTTTAATCAGATGCACCATTTTGCAGATGCAGGCCTTCATACAGATCCGAGAACAGAGAAACAAAGATTTCTGTGAGAAATGAGTGAGAATGACAGTCGACTCTTAACATCCCATCAGTCTGATCTCTTGCATTGTCAGAGGTTTGATTTCCAGCAAACACACAAACCAGAATCCCTGAATGTACTGATAAAATTGGGACATCACTGGTTTTACATGCCACGATGATCAGGATTTATGGATTATGGAAATAATCAACCAAATACTTACTTTCTGTTGCATTTTTATTTGGGTAGATGACATAACATGTCTATAGTTCTTACTTTTTTTTTTTTAAGTCTATGAAGTTTGACAACCAATCACTTTTATTCTTCAGAAATCCACCTTTTGTGTTGCTCAGAAGAAAGAAAGAGTCATACAGATTTAGAACGACATTAGGGTGAGTAAATGATGACAGGACGGTTATGTCAGGTGAACTCTTCCTATAATGATGTAGCTCAATGTGTCTGTAACATCTGGATCAGCATTTGTGTTGATGGTAAAGCCTCCATATGTTTAGCTGATCTCAGCTCCCATCCCTTGTAAATCTACAAAACAGTGGCTTTGACACTGACCTTTGACCCTGATCCAAACCACATCACCCCCACTGCAGTATATCAAACATCTGGGCTCCTCATAGTGTTTGAATTCATGATAATCTACTCATAGCGTCTGCAGTGGCGTCCTCCATTAACGTCTCTCATTGAAATCTGATGAAATCTGAGATTCATAAGGATGCGTGATGGAAAACTGCCCTGAAGAGGGCCGTTGGGTAGATTTTAATTTTCATACGCCTGTGCGGGGGTGGACGCTTACGCCGGCAGTGTGTGTCAATTTAATGTGGTTTAAATACGCAAGAGGCTGGTAACACTATTGCTGCTGCTCATAGTTAGTGTTAGTGATCTGACATTAGTGCTTCACACCATCACTGATGTACTTTTATAGTTTCTTTTATTTTTACGTTTTGTTTTACTTTTCTTTTAAGTTAAAGTTTTAAAGTCTAAATATTTTTTTTAATTGAAGTTTTAATTAAAAAAAAGAAATTATTTTTTTTTTTTTTATTTTAAGTAAATTCTCTAGACATGAATGATTCCTCAAATCATGTGTTTTGTTTTAATCAGATGCACCATTTTTGCCTTATTAAAACAGGTGAAAAAATGTGAACAGAAGCAGAATAAGAAGATGGAATAATACAAACTGGCAGAAAATAAAACATGAAATACACTAAGGAATAAAATGGCTTCTTAGTTTTTACATTTCTGAAATTTGCAGACTTTTTATTTTTTGCAGTTGATTCATTAGTCATTGTTCCTTCCATATTCACAAGGGAGTTGATGAATTATCAATAAGACAGGCCTTCATACAGATCCGTGAACAGAGAAACAAAGATTTCTGTGAGAAATGAGTGAGAATGACAGTCGACTCTTAACATCCCATCAGTCTGATCTCTTGCATTGTCAGAGGTTTGATTTCCAGCAAACACACAAACCAGAATCCCTAAATGTACTGATAAAATTGGGACATCACTGATTTTACAAGCCATGATGATCAGGATTTATGGATTATGGAAATAATCAACCAAATACTTACTTTCTGTTGCAATTTTATTTGGGTGGATGATATAACATGTCTATAGTTCTTACTTTTTTTAATTAAAATTCAACAATAATACTGCATATATTGTATATCACAGGTCTTTTTTTCATCATTTGTAATCAGCTTTTTGGTTCACTTAAATGATCTTGTGATGTGGCAAATATATATTAAAAAGTATAAATAGTCAGTGTAGTCCCATATGCAGATTTAATATGATTTTTTCGTAAGTTTTCTTCATTTTATTAAATTATATTTTCATTAAAATTCTATAAGAATGTGTAGCTGGAAAGTATGTATTTTAGGTCCTGTAACTAGTCTCAATCTTTTAATTATGTTTTAATTATTTTTCTTTTTATCTAATATTTAACAAATGTCACCCTGGACCACGAAGTCAGTCATATGGGTCAATTTTTCGGAATTTAAATTTATACATCATCTGTAAGCTGAATAAATAAGCTTCCTGTTGATGTATGGTTTGTTACAATATTTGCAAGATACAATTATTTGAAAATCTGGAATCTGAGGGTGCAAAAAAAATCAAAATATTGAGAAAATTGCCTCTAAAGTTGTCCGAATTAAGTTCTTAGCAATGCAAAAATTAAGTTTTGATATATTTACAGTAGGAAATTTACATAATATCTTCATGGAACATGATCTTTACTTAATATCCTAATGATTTTTGCCATAAAAAAAAAACAATAATTTTGACCAATACAATGTAATTTTGGCTATTGCTACAAATATACCCCAGCAACTTATGACTAGTTTTGTGGTCCAGGGTGACAAATTATATTTTTTACTTAAATTGTTTATTTAAGTGGTCCTGCAATATGCTGTATATATCTATAAAAGTACAAATATTTCATTTAGTCTCTATATTAATATGAGGTCATAACAGCTTCATGCACAATTATCAATAAAAAAAACATACTGTCACACTGCATTTTCATGTCAATTACCCATTTGCACTATATTCATACAATATCATAAAAAATACACACAGCCCAGTGCATAACTTTCAATATAAAGTAGTTGGTTGCCAAAATATTTGAATGATACTTTATCTACTCCGTAAGTGTGTGTGAAGTCTTCAGTTTAGTGTCGTCAACATGCTGCTTATTACAGTGTGTTTAATAAGAGTGTTTTTGGGTGCGTGTTTGATAGCTGCTGCGATCCCACTGCGGACCCCGTTGCTGCTGCTCTCACAATGAACAAGGTTGCTAAGAAACGCTGGGCTTATATTAGATTATCTTATCTGCTGTTACTATATTTTCCCCAGCACCGTGAAACCTTTATTAATTTGGAAATTTACCCAGCTGTGGAATTAAGAAGCTGCTATGTGTACAGCGATGCTCTCTCTCTTTCTCTCTCTCTCTCTCAGCTGGACTGCTGGGTGCAGCATCCAGAACTCCCTCAGGTTTAATGTCGGCCCCTCCTTTGTACAAAGCCTGGCTTGATAAACAGCAGTAAGCCGCTGTAATCTACATCCCAGGGGCCTCTGGCTCCATTTGATACCCCACTAACCAATAAGACATGCGAGCGAATGAAGCAATGATGTCATCTCTTGCTAAAGCCATTGGTGGAGCGCTGGTATGGAAGGCCAACGGGGCCAGAAGTCATTAACGGAATGCGTGAAATTTTACCATGTTAACATGTCAATTTTGAACATGTTTTTTTATGTGTTGACGTTCATCTTCTGGCTGTATTGAAGTGTCAGTTTTCACTTTGTTTCTTTAGCACGTCTAAAGACGCAGTTTTCCCGCGTAAACATGACAAATTTGAATGTGTCTCTCAGTGGGCCTCATTCATGAAGCTTGCGTAAATAAATGAGTGAGTAAATTCGAAATAATTTGATTGTTAAACGTGAATATTAATGAATTCCAATCAATGAATTCCAATCAGTCGTAAATAGGGCACTCATGCACACTCATTCCCAATTAGCATCCCCATCTATGACAGCTACGCAAATTGCGTGTCCAGGAATGCAGTGGAATATTCCGGTCTACTTTCTACTTTCTAGGTTTTATCCCAGTATATTGCATAAATGCACAAAAGACTAATAGGCCATATGCCTAACAATAAATATTCAATATACGTTGGAAGCTAGTATCCACCAAAGAGTTTTTAGCCAGCTGAAAAAATGTCAGGTGCTCTTTTTAAAATGACCAGCTGGTGGCACTTATAAACACTTTGGTGGCAAAGCATTTTCCAGCTGAGACGCTTTAGTTTCTATGATTTGGAATGTTCGCGGTGGCAACGTATTACTAGTAGCTAATTTTTAAATCATGACATAAGACTGATATCAAACACAACGTACCCATGCATTATCCTTCATGAAATGTTTGCTTACATGCATATGAGTGTACCATTACCACATACTTCATGAATAAACATGACGTCTGATGTGTTGTATATGTATATACCAACATACTATTGTGTCAGATATGCAGATATAGTCTCCAATATAGCAATTTGTTGTGTTAATGTGGACAAACAGTGCTTTTGGGCAAAAGTTACTTTTGACACTGTCGGCCTACCATACTCCACAGTCGTTATGTGTAGTATGGTGCAGTTCTTTGAGTTTATTCAAAGTGAGGTGAGAAAAACCT
This sequence comes from Cirrhinus molitorella, assembly GCA_033026305.1. Lineage (NCBI taxonomy): Eukaryota > Metazoa > Chordata > Actinopteri > Cypriniformes > Cyprinidae > Cirrhinus > Cirrhinus molitorella. Next base: position 19,677,506 of record CM065133.1, on the reverse strand, counting down.
TGGAAAATGGTCATGTAGGAATAAATATTTTCTCATAATTAATACACAAGAGGCCACGTTAATGTATTTTTCTGTAAACACACTGTATTTTTCAGATTACCTCTTTATTTTATGGCGCTGGGTGTACTGCTCTTGCATTGTGAGTGAAAATTAATCTGCTAGACTTCTAAAATATTATTTAGATGACTGTTTTAAAGTTAATTCACCAAATGTAATATAGGTAATGTAATACCTGAGTGTTTTTGTGCTGCTGGAAAAAAATAAAAAATACTGCTTACTGCATATACTGTAAATTGCTTGTATTGTCGCAAACTATATTGTCCATCCAGCTATAGTCCAGCTAGGAAAATGGGATATCATAAAACATTATTATGAACATATGCATTGTGAAAAGTGCTATACCTGTACATTTGAGTTGGCTTGATTTGATTACTATTTAAGGAAAAGGTTTGTGTCGAACAGGAGCATGCAACAATGAATACTCCAGTCAGTACGCTACATGTTGTCACATGACCTCATTATTTTATAATCAGTTATCATTCAGTCATTTTGCATTATTAAACCAATGTTGGCAACTAATGATTAGATCACAGTTGATGTTCCTATTATGTTTATATATAAATTTATTAAATTTTATTTAGTAGTTTTGGTTTATTTACTTTTAGTTATTATAGGACTTCAATTTATTTCAGTTAACATTTATTTTGTTTCAGGTAACACAAATGTTTTTGTGGATTTTGTAGCTCAGTTCTGTTTTTGTAATTTGTATTATATATATATATATATATATATATATATATTACATTTTTTATTTTTTATGTGGTTTTATATTTATATTTATTAGTTTGGGTTTATTTAGTTTTAGTACTTTAGCACTGTGGTTATTTTAGTATTTAATTTAGTTTCAGGTTTTAAAGTTGTAGTAATTTTGTCTCTTTTATATTTTTTATTCTTTTTTATTTGTATTTTTTATTATTTATTATTTTTGGTTTATTTAGTCTTAGTTATTATAGGACTTTGTTTTGTTTCAGGTTACAAGCATTTTTATTATTATTTTTAAATACCTTTGTCTACATAGTTTTTTATTTCTATTTATTAGTTTTGGTTAATTTAATTATTTTATTACTTATTTTAGTTATTTTAGTACTTCTAGTTAATTTTTTTTAGTTTCAGGTTTTAAAGTTTTTTTTTAACCCTTATATTATGCATAAAATTCATATAAGTGTGATTAGTGTGCATTATGAACAAATAGTATGAGAAGTATGCTATTATGAATATAGCCAATATCATGGTAACCTTTTCCATCTTCTTTACACTACTATGAAATATCACTATTATCCTGTGGATTTTTCTTGCAGTGCATTGGTCGGAAACAAACGGATGTAAGAAGCTCATTTGGGATTCTGTCACTTTGTAACTGCAGTCAGAAGCAGCGCAGAGAAAGCCATTGTTCGTCCATTTTCTTTCAGACGCCGCTGTTTCCTGTTCTCCCGCAGGATTACCTGTCACTGGGCTCTTTTGCGGCGGCATTCGTATAATATGCTTTCTTGCTCTGGGTTCAGCATTGATTAATTAATCCATTCCTAATTATCTCATTGAGAGCTTCGATCGGCTCATTTCCTGTTGCTTTCGTCCTGTTAGCTGATCATGTTTCCCTCACCTGAGCGTGTGCGTCACCCCACCACTGCTCTGTTTGAACGCTGCGATTCTTGAAGGAAACATGAGGTGTAAAGTAATGAGGCGTGACCTAATGAAGAAATTAGCATAATGCAATTAACAGCAGTCTGACATAATACATGCGGACAAACATTTGCTTATTTTTGGTGTGACAGACATTCATTCAAGGTATAAAGTGTTTGGTTCTGCAAAACTTGCTTGTCGTGATACTAGATGATGGTTTGGTGTGACGAAGGTGTGGAAACTTTCACTGTTCATTTCAAAGAAACTACAGGTAAACTATTATAATAAACATGAAATTCTGAAGTAAAAAAAGACTAAAAAACTACTTTCTTGTAAAACATACGCCATTCATATTTTTCTTTATAACTTCAAAAAAACTATGAAAAAAAAAATTCCCCAGAATTTATTCCCAAATTCTGTTTTTTTTTTCCATGAGTCCATTTTAATGGTTCAATTAAATGTTAGTAATCACAAAGCATGCGTAATTAATTGAATTCATGAATACCATTTTATCTTTCCCCAAATCAGTTTTACTTTTCCCAAATTCTGTGTTTTAATGTTTTAATTAGATTTTAATAATCAAACAGCACATATACACAATTTAATCCATAAAACTTTAACAGTTTAATAAATAAATATAGCTGCGAGCAGCGATTGGCGGGTCCTCGCCCACAGCGTAATCGCCACTGTGGTGCAATCAGGCAAACGGTGCACAGCAGGCACATATGTGTACAGTATCGCTTTTATTAACAAACACTAAAAAAGATTCATAAATGCTGTAAAAATATATTGTTCAGTAAAGGGTCAGACTCAAATGAGTTCAATATATATGTAAAACTTTCGATTTTTCCTTAAAAATCTGTTCAGGCATTTATACAGTAATTATGTAAAAGTATTCTGACAGTACAGTACATATCAACTGATTCTATGCATTATTCTTCATTCTTATACTCTGAGAATGAGATAAATAGGATTAGTTAAAAAGATTCCTTATCATTGGACTTCCTCTGGTGGTCATACTTGGTATTATAGTCTTCATATATCCATTAAATGTTGGATAGTTTTAATGATTTTGGGGCCTCTGAGCATGATAAATGTTTGAAACTAACCATGTTTCCTAAGAATGACTTGTTCTTCATATGTAATGTTTTTGAAGAGTTAAAATAATGAATTTTGAAGATATAAGAAAATGACTGTCATATTTTTTACTGTTACTTTAATAAAGCACCACATCAACACCGTAAAATGTGATGCTGTTTTTGAAACAGAAAGAATTGACGGAGAGAAATTAGTGGAGGAGAGAGAATATTGAAATATAGACAGAAAGACAGGAATCCACTAGAAGAGAGGAGATCCTAAGAGAATTGTAAATAGAATCAAATTGATGCCTTAAAAAGAGTAGCCATATAGTTAAAAATAATAATAATTCACATCTTAATGAATAAACAACCAAGAGTTTAAATATTCCACCTTTCTTTCCCTCTCTGACTCTCTTTCCACCCATCCCCCCTCCCCACATTCACTTTAACACCCACCACCACACACACACACACATATAGAGGCAGAGTGAGATGAGATGCCTATTGGTTTTTTTAATTTTTTTTAATTCATAGAGTTTGGATTTTGTTGAATTTTGGTGTACTTCCTCAGAATGACTTCTCTGTATGAAAAAAGTTAGAAAGAGTTTGGATGCTGCGTTTTAAATATATAATAAAATTATGGTTAGCATTTTTACTATTACTTTAATAAATCACCACGTCAACACCGTTCAAGATATCCCAAATCCGCTCGCAATTTAGCATCTTCAGTATCTTGGCATCATGCAGAAAAAATTTGGTGTGAATTTCTTGGTTTTCCTGATAGGAGTATTTAAAATTCCACAGCCTGATTTTTCCAAAAATCCACATTCAAACCAAAATAGCCAACATCCTGTTGGTCGTATATCAGACAAGTATATCAAATTCCAGAGCATGTGTTTTTTACACAGCCCTGAATTGCTCACTTCCTGTTGGACAGAGCTAATGACATAGAGTATGAAAGTTGTTTGGCTCAATGAGATCTATGTGTGTACTGAGTTTCATATGAATATGTGAAAGTATGTGTGAGCTATACATCAAGTTTTCTGACTGTGTTCCAGGGGGTGCCGTACAGCCCCTGTGCCACGCCCGGGTCCCAGCCTCTGCGGCGTCCTGATGGCCGCAGATTCCAATGCGTGTGCAAATTTTCAAGAGTTTTTGAGCATGTTAAGCCCCCCAAAAACCCCCAGAAGTTTGGGAAAAAAAAGTGAAAAATCCTTTGAAGAACAAGAGGGCCTTCACCCATTAGGGCTCGGGCCCTAATTACAAATTTCACAATAATAGGTGATTATTTCAGGAATTCCATGAGATCTGTTTTAATTTTTCTGGATTTATGATTTGATACATTTATTATCATTTAGTTATTATCAAAAACAGTGGAAATCAAATCAAGGCATAAAACAATGTAATTCATCTTTTGAAATATAATGAAATGAAAATTTTATTTAATTATTTCTTTCATTGTTGGCAAAAAGGTTTACCATTTAAAAACTAAAACATGGAAGAAAAATGTGTGATTTTTCCTTAAAAAATACAATTTTAATTATTCTATTTTTTAATTATTATTATTACTACTACTTTGAGAAGTGCATTCTACTTTACAGTAATATATTTCTGTCATAATTTCTTCAAGTTAAACCAAACTTTTAGACATTTTGTAGTGAAGACCTTTGTGTTTCTGTGTCCATATCATATTTTGAATAATTGTACAACCCTGCTTTTAATTTGCAAATCCAAAATCATACACAAAACCTGTTGTAAGTAGCATGGGTATATTTTTATAGCAATAGCCAACAATACATTGTGTGGGTCAAAATTATCCATTTTTCTTTTATCCCAAAAATCTTTAGGATTTTAAGTAAAGATCATGTTCCATGAAAATATTTTTTGAATTTCCTACCATAAATGTATCAAAACGTACTTTCTGATTAGTAATATGCATTGCTAAGAACTTAATTTGAACAAATTTACTTTCGATATTCTCAATATTTAGATTTTTTTGCATTCTCAGGTTCCACATTTTTAAATAGCTTTCATGTATGAGGTATAAATCTCAATTTCAGAAAATGTACCCTTACAACTGGTTTTGTGGTCCAGGGCCAAATATGTGCTACTGCTACAGACAATAACTAGTTTTTGTAACTGCATGCTGACATAGATAACACTTATACTATTTCTGTATTATATAGTAAGCATATTGTGTGAAATAGCACTTTTTCAGGCTTCAGTCGTGGTATCAGAGTGCATGTAGTCTGTCAAGTATGCTTACTATGAAGTGGCGTTCTCTGTCCTCATTCAGACTGATAACAGCGGCTCTCCCTGATCAGAGCAGATGAGGGTCAGGTCAAAGGTCAGCCGCTCCATCTTGTCCCTGTTGCAGTACAGATGGAGGAGCAGCAGGACTGCGTTTACTGCAGCATTCGCATTGGGCCTCTGGACCTGTTCCCTGTCCTGGAGCCATACAGCACGGCCTTAACTAAAGCCCAAAACAGCGTGCTTTGATTACTAATTTGACATTTAGCTGATGCTTTTTATCCGGACAGACTTACACCCTGTCCCAACAAATCCAGGCATGATTTGTCAGTTCACACTGAAAGCAGAAAAGCTGTGTCGTGGTTAGAGATGCTCACATCTGGTTTAGAGTGTATTTTACACTACCATTAAAAAGTTTAAAATGCAGTAAAATGGTGAAATATTATTACAATTTAAAATATTTATTTTGTTGTATTTTATTGCAAAATGTATTGTATTTCTGTGATCAAACCTGAATTTTCAGCATCATTACTCCTCTCTTCAGTGTCAAATGATCCTTTAGAAATCATTCTAATATGCTGATTTGCTGCTTTTGTTTTTTCAAAAATGAAAAATAAACTGATAAAATGGAAGAAACTGATTTTTGTATCAGTATATATTTTTTTTAATCTGATTTCTGAATTTACTTCTGGCGGTAATAACAATTCATTTCACTTCATATCATATTTCATATATCATATCATATCATATCATATAATAAAATAAAATAAAATAAAATAAAATAAAATAAAATAAAATAAAATAAAATGCTTTGGGGTTTTATTAGCAAACATAAATGGACTGCAACAAATTTCTGGATGCCCTGAAATCGTTTTTCGTTCTTGTGTTGACATATTTCCTGTTGAAACAGGAAGTTGGGATGGGATATCACTATATATATTAAAGTATTTTAAATATTATTGGGTCTGTGCCATTCATGGCAATATTAATAAATAGATATGCTTGGTAACACTTTAAGCCTTTATGTATAATGCATTTTTAAGGTATTCATAATGTACATTTGTAATGCATTCTGTCTTTTCGTAACTAATTGTAACCAAAGTTAAAATTCCTTCATACATAAAATTGGTTGTTTGCTATGTGTTTTAATGCATTATGCATTATAGTTTTTAAAGGTGGAAATGAATAAATGAGTATTATAATGTATTATAACTGTGGTCACAATTAATCATGAGATCATGCAATGCATTACAAGGCACAATTAATCCATTAGAATACTTTGCCTAAGAATATTTTCTTAGTTTTAAACAATTTTGTTAGCTCTGTTTGGAGAGCAAATGGCCTCAGAGTTATCAGACATGAACTAAACTTTAATTTCTGCTTCATGGAGTCTTTCAAAATCTCAGCTATGGTTGAGAAAGAAAGCATGACTGTGCAAAGCATGTTCTGACCTGAGGAAATAGTAAATCGGATATCATGGGCTTCATTGAGCTCCGTACGCAGGAAACATGTTCTCTCTTTCTTTCTCTCTCTTCTTCCGTATCTTGTGTGTTTCTCTGTCTTGCACTGGCTGCATTAACATTCCTTTGAAGCCTGATTCCAGTGCAGATCATCATCTTCCTCACCATCTTTATCTGTCTCTCCTGATCTGCTGTTTGAACTAACTCTGTAGCTCAGAGTTATGATGAAGGCTTTCTGTGCAAACCATTGCATTCTTTAAACCCAACATGAAACCAAAATTGACTTTCTTAATGGACATTTCTGGTCTTATTATGAAGGTTTCGGTGCATGCATATTATGCCAAAAATACACAACATATTGCCCTTATGCTTCCTGAAGTGGGTTAACTGAATGAAACTGACCTCAGCACAGATCATGTGTGTTTGAGCTATACACCAAAGCCAGCTTTTTCCTCTTTTTTTTCTCTTTATGTGTTTTTTTTTCTTTCTCTTGATCTTTTCTTTCATCATGTGTTGGTGCATTACCTCTCTAGGGACCGGCTTGATTTGAAGAGCTCTTTGAGTCTCTCGCTCTTTTCCTTTTGCTTGTGTCATATTGACAGTGAGCACAATGATGACTCATGGATGATCGCTAAATGCTCATTGGATGCAGCAGTTGTGTAAGTGACTGCATGTATGTGTATTTTATCATTTTTATTAAAAAAAAAGTATAACTCTGTCTAAAATTACTTTTGTGCTCTGTTGATGCAGCCAAGAATGCATGGAATGCATGGGCAATAAAAAAAAAACTGTGTATGAGTGTGTTTGTTTGTTTGTTTATTAATTTAACTATATACATACAAATGTGAATCTGATGTAAAATGTTCTTAAGTTTAAAAAATCACGGCTTCACACTTTAACACTTTAACTGTCACTGTCCCATGTACGGGATGCCTATGTTTACTTGACAATATTACAAATAAATCCTAATCTAATCATGACAAACTATATATTGTTGGGAAGGTCTAAGACTCCTAAACAGATATTTTACCCCTTTTTGGTGTTACAATTTATGTAGGAAAAGTAATAGATTCATTTATGACAAGAGTGCACCTCAAAAATCTACATCATAACAGAGGTTCAGACTTTTTAAACAAAAATATTTTCTTCATTGCCTTTTCATAAGAAATTATGTATCACTTGAAAACGTAAAATCTAAAAATTCATACTTTGAAAGAGATTTCATTACCATGAAAATTGTACATGAAAATCATATTACAAAATGTTTTTGGAGTGAATGGAGTGACAGTTAAAGGGTTAACCACATTCATTAACATTAAAATCTTTTTTTTCCATTTCATTTTTCTTTTTTATCCTAAAAATAGTTTTTTTATCATTTATTGTTTCATTTGATTTGAAGTTATGGACATTTTTATTGTTACTTTTTTTCATCTTCTATTGTTGGATTTTCTAATTATGCTTAGCTTCAAAATATTTTCTTGGGTTAAAATGTATGTTTTTGAGTGTGATTTAACTGTAAAATAACTTTAAGAATTTAAAACAAACTACAATTAATTTCTGTTGTACCAAAAACCTTTTACATTTGATAAATTATTATGCTAACAAACATTTTTGTTTCATTTTAATAACTTTAATGTTTTATGGCCTTTCACTGAAATATGGTGGATTGTTTTTAAATACATATCATTCAAAAGGTTTACCAATGTTTTTGAAAATCCCTTTTCTGCTCACCAAGGCTGATCAAAAATACAGTAAAATACTGTAAAATATTAATACAGTTTAAAAGCTGTTGTCTATGAGAATATCTGGTCACATGTAATTTATTCCTGTGATGCAAAGCTGAATTTTCAGCATCGTTGCTGCAGTCTTCAGTGTCACATGATCCTTCAGAAATCATTCTAATATGCTGATTTGCCGCTTAAGAAACATTTCTGATTATTATCAATGTTGAAAACAGTTGTGCTGCTTCATATTTTTGTGGAAACTGTGATATGTTTTATTTTTCAGGATTCATGGATGAATAGAAAGTTCAAAAGAACATTTATTTACAAAATAAATATTTGTAACATTATAAATGTCTTTACTGTCACTACAAATGATAGTGTATGTACCTCATACATGTAGCAGATCTGAGCACTGAATCAACATTAATATTCATCTTTAATTGTACCTCGTTTATAATCATCCAGTGTTCAATTCTAAAACATGTATCTCGTCTCTCTGTTTGTGTTGCAGTAAGTGACAGCTGCTTTCACAATCACACTGAGGACCGCAGCGGGATCAACCTCAAAGATCTCGTGCACGACCCTTCCTTGTAAGTGACCATCACAAATTGCACACACATATTTTACACTTAACAGATGTCCCTTGATGCTTTTCAAGCAATTTGAATCTTGTTATTTAAAGATTTGTTACACTGTAACATGCTGCATGACTTCAGTGGCCTGTTAGCTTCAGCGCTCATGTAATGAGACGTTCAAGTCATGCTAATCACTGAACGCTCGTCAGGAGTTCAGGCTGTTTAACAGCAGCCCATAGTTTTACATGCAAAACATGTGATTGCATTGAACCCTTGATGGATATTAATGTCAGAAGGACTCATTGTCACGGTCACACTGCGCTCTAATGAAGTGTCATCGCTCATGTCGTTCTACATGAATGAGATGTGTGTGAAGCATATCAAACAGTTTTACCACGTCTACGTTGCCACACTAATGCATACAGAAAAAAACTTGCTTTTATTGTACTTTAGGTTGCAGGTAACAAGCGTTTGTTTTACTTTATCTAATTCTATTTTTGATTACATTCAGCATTAAATGCTTTTAACTTGAAGTTGATGCAGAATTTTATCCATCACAGATTGTTTGGATTGTGGGCTATGATGTTATTGGTTAATATTATTTAGACATAATAATATAATATTACTATTATTATATTAATGGAACACTCCACTTTTTTTGAAAATAGGCTCATTTTCCAACTCTCTTAGAGTTAAACAGATGAGTTTTACCGTTTTTGAATCCGTTCAGCCAAACTCCGGGTCTGCCGGTAGCACTTTTAGCATAGCTTAGCATAAGTCATTAAATCTGATTAGATCATTAGCATCTCGTTCAAAAATGACCAAATATTTTCAATATTTCGTCTTTGTACACGAGGTAACTACAGAAGAGTCAAGTTTTAAATATGAAAAATGTTGAAAATCTTTGGTCATTTTCGTACATAATGCTAATGGTCTAATTTGATTTAGTGATTTATGCTAAGCTATGCTAAAATTGCTAACGGCAGACTCAGAGATTGGCTGAATAGTTTCGAGAACGGTAAAACTTATTATATAAACTTGTTTAACTCTTGGGGACTTGGAAAATGAGCCTATTTTCAAAAAAAGTGGAGTGGAGTTCCTTTAATATTATTATTGTAATAATATGACATGAATTTCCACATAATTGTAACCACACTTCTTTATTATCAAGCATTTATTAGATTTTATATAATATATATATATATATATATATATATTTTTTTTTTTTTATATATATATATATATAATAAAAGCATTAAACATTTTTTTAACTGCAGAATATTAATCATTTTATCCATCAGTTTGATTAGACACTATGTTGAGTTGGCTGAGATTTTATTAATAGTATTTGTTTATTAAAGTTAAATTAAAAATTCAATTAATAGTATTATTTAGACATAATATACTTTTATATACATCTTTGTTATACATTTTTTATTTATTATTATTATTATTATTATTATTTTCTTATTAAATCCTAATTTGGTTGTTTAGAGGTTTTTTCTGTTTATTTTGGTTTCAATTAAATGGACTGTACTAATTTTTTTTTTTTTTTTTAATAAAACAAATATTATTTAATTCCATGTGTTGCTTGCCATTTCTTTGTAATTTAAAGTTAAATTTGTTTTAAAAAATAAATCCTGCACCAATTTTTTTCAGTGTGCATCACTTTAATCTTGAGAAAGATGCAGAATATGGACTTAATTTTATCCATCACAGTTTGACTGGATTGTAAAAAATGGTCTATGATATTATTCGTGAATATAATTTTTTTTATTCCTGGTTGCATCAGCAAAAAACGTCGTTTAAAAAGTCGTTTTAAACAGAGAGTTATTGTTTTCTGATAAAAGATGATGCACATGATTTTTTTCTTTAGAATTATGTGTGCCGATCATGCACAATAGGACCAAAGACATTTATTAAAGAAACATTTCACCCAAAAATTAGGATTTGTGTTGTTTTAAACCTGTATGACTTCATTATATGGGGTAAAATCCCATTCTTATGAGTATAAAATCTCATTTTCACCCCAAAATGTAAAGAAAAAAATATTTATTGATAAATTTATATTTATCATAAAAGAATTTTTACGTTCATTTCGAGAGCAATCATTACAATTAAGCAAACTTTGTTTTATTAAATTCTTAAAATACTAAAGTTTTTGCTTATTTATAAAATGTTAAAATGCTCAAACATGGTTGCATTATAGCTGGTTATCATGCACAATAGGAGCAAACACATTTATTAAAGAAATATATTACCCACAAATTAGGATTCATGTCATTTTAAAACTGTGTGACTTGCTTCTATAGAAAAAAAGTAGTTCATATGCTTTCTACATCATACATCATGTCTGCTGAAGTCATGTGATACCTTTGTGTGACAAACAGACTGAAATTTAAGTCACTGTATATTGAATAAATTACACAAGTTATATGGACTACCTTAATAGTTTTATGGTGTTTTTTGCTATTTTTAATGGCTATTTATGTAGATAGGCCACCTTAAAACATCATTTTGAGTGTGAAAAAGAAAGTCATACTGATTCAGAATGACACGAAGGTAGGTAAATGATGACAGAATATTCATTTCGTGGGTGAACTGTTACTTTAAGACCGCCGGCGTGCTGAAAACACTGTAATGAATGCAGGAGGAAGTGTTTGGACGAGCTGTCAGCTGAAATAGAAAGCCAGGTGGTTTTTGGGAGAGCGAGCTGACAGACGCGGAGGGACGACACAGATGAAGGCGATGTGTGTTAAGTGTGAACGCTGCGGGACAGACAGCTATCAGACGGGGACGGGCTTGTTGTCCTCACGCGACTGCAGTCGTAACATCCGCTGTCAGTCGTGCTAATTGGTGGCGCTAAAAATAGGCAGCGAATAAATCAGATCGGTGACGCGCGGCTCGTCTTGCGCTGACCCTTGTTAGAAAGCCAGACAGAGGGAGTTCAGCTGACCTTGGGCATGCTGGGATAGTCTGCTGTGAGATTTAAATCCCAGCATATTTGGGTGAATAGCATTTTCCACCTCAAAATCTGAAAGGAAAAATGAGATTTATCAAAATATCAAAAGTTTACATACCCCTTGCAGAATCTGCAAAATGTTAATTCTTTTAGCAAAATAAGAGGGATCATACAAAATGCATGTTATTTTTTATTTAGTACTGACCTGAATAAGATATTTTACATAAAAGACATTTACATATAGTCCACAAGAGAAAACAGTAGTTGAATTTATAAAAATGACCCTGTTCAAAAGTTTACATACCCTTGATTCTTAATATTGTGTTGTTACCTGAATGACCCACAGCTGTGTTTTTTTTTTTTTTTGTTTAGTGATAGTTGTTCATGAGTCTCTTGTTTGTCCTGAACAGTTAAACTGTCTGCTGTTCATCAGAAAAATCCTTCAGCTCCCACAAATTCTTTGGTTTTCCAGCATGCTTGTGTGTTTGAACCCTTTCCAACAATGACTATGATTTTGAGATCCATCTTTTCACACCGAGGACAACTGAGGGACTCGTATGCAACTATTACAGAAGGTTCAAACACTCACTGATGCTCCAGAAGGAAAAAACATGAATTAAGAGCCAGGGGTGAAAACTTTTGAAATTTGAAGATCATGGTAAATTTAACTAATTGTGTCTTCTTGGAAACATGCAAGTATCTTCTGTAGCTTCTGTAAGGCAGTGCTAAATGAAAAAATATGATATTTAGGCAAAATGAGCAAAATGTACACTTTTCCATTCTGTTCAAAAGTTTTCACCCCCCGGCTCTTAATGCAATTTTTTTTTCTTCTGGAGCAACATTTTGCAGATTCTGCAAGGGGTATGTAAAACTATATTATAGTTTTTTATTGTTTATTAATATATTGTTAAATTTCTCAAATATGTGACCCTGGACCACAAAACCAAATTAATTAGCAAGGGTATATTTGTAGCAATAGCCAAAAATACATTATATGGGTCAAAATGATTTATTATTATTTTTATGCCAACAATCATTAGGATATTAAGTAAAGCTAGTGTTCCATGAAGATATTTTATAGTAAATTTCCTACCGTAAATGTATTGAAACTTAATTTTTTGAGTAGTAATACTATGCATTGCTGTAAGAACTTAATTTGGACAACTTTAAAGGCGATTTTCTCAATATTTTTATTATTTGCACCCTCAGATTCCTGATATTCAGATTCCATTATAACAAATACTTTCCATACAAATACTTCCAACTTTCCATACATCAATGGAAAGCTCATTTATTCAGCTTATTCAGATGACGTACAAATCTCAGTTTTAAAAAATGTACCCTTATAATCACATATGGTTTGCATTTGTTGTATAAATAAGCACCTATTTTTATTAAATTAACTTAGCACTTTTTAAATTAAATTCTCAAAATTATAATATTTTTGTTTATTAATGAAATTGTTAAATTGCTCAGATGTGACCCTGGACCACAAAATCAGTCATAAGGGTAAATTTTTTCGAAATTGAGATTTATACATCATCTGAAAGCTGAATAAATAAGCATTTCATTGATGTGTGGTTAAGATAGGACAATATTTGGCCGAGATACAACTATTTGAAAATTTGGAATCTGAGAAAAAAATAAACGAAATATTGAGAAAATTGCCTTTTAAGTTGTCCAAATGAATGCATATTACTTATCAAAAATTAAGTTTTTATATATTTCCAGTATGAAATGTACAAAATATCTTCATGGAACACGATATTTATGGATTTTTGGCATAAAAGAAAAATCAATCATTTTGACCCATACAATCTATTGTTGGCTATTGCTACAAATAAACCTGTGCTATTTATAACTGGTTTTGTGGTTCAGGGTCACAAATATGGTTTGCGTTTGCTGTATAATTCAGCACATGTTTTATGAAATGTAGCATTTTTTAAATAAAATTGTCAAACTAATTAGTGAAGCGTTCACTTACTCAAACATGGTTTGCACATGTAATTTTTTTTTATTTTTTTACATTTTTTTTACATTTTAAAAATATAAATATTTTGGCTTATCAATAAAGTATTACATTACATTTACTTAAAGTGATACATGCTGTTTGCTTGTTTGGTTTGTTTGCTTTTAATATTTTGTGTATTACTGAAATGTTGAATTGCTAAAATATAGTTTGCACATTTTAATTATGCACATTTAATTATAATTAAGCACATTTTGTATTAAATTAATTTTTCATTAAATTCTCAAAAGAATAATATTTTTCCAACATGGTTTGCATTTATCGTAAATTAAGCACTTTTTTATTCAGTTCACACACAGACATGGTTTGATCTTATTGTGTAATTAGGCACATTTCTATAAATAAGTTCTCAAACTAGTAATAGTTTATTAATTAAATGTTGAATTGCTCATCCATGGTTTGCACTAATAACAAGCCATCCATACTTCAGATGTTTTGTGAGTGTTTTCAGGTAGTGTCCCAGCGAGGGTACTGCGTCCTCCAGCAGTGTTTTAAAATGCGCCCAAAGCCGTCATTCAGCACAAAGGCGCTCTATTATTAATTAAATCACAGCAGCAGATGGCCTTCATTTGGGAGCCCATCCAGAATTGAAGTAGGCCCGTAAAGCTGGGTCACAGATGTGTGCAGCGGGACGCGTTCTCCTCCTCTGGCGTTCGCTCTCTGTCTTTCTTTATTCATACCCCGAGGAACGCAGCGAGGCCAGGAATGATGGTTTTAAGTGTGGCAGGGTCCGTATGACAGCAGGGTTCGATTAAACACTCATAACTCTTCCATTAGACTGAGAAAGACTCGGCCGGTGATTCTGGCACAGCGAAGGGAAAAATGCAACTCTTAAACGGTGCCAGAAATATCACTGGAGTCCAAGGGAGGATGTCAGTCCCTCTGAATGTTTTACAGCTTTTGTTTTTTTTATTATGGGCAGCACTGTTTTCTAGACATTTCTATAAAAAGACTTATTAACATGAAGCAAGTTTTTGCAATTTAACTGGAAAGCATGTCAGTGTTCACAATATCATATATCATAATACTTTAGGGTTCCAAGGCTATTTTTAACAAGGGATTTCAAGGCCTCAAATTTTTTTTTTTTTCACTCATATCGGAAAAATGTTACAGATTAGTCAGAGTGCTATTTCTAAGTGTTGTTTAATATAGTATGTAAACGACCTACATTTGCCAAAATGCACCATATACAACAAAAAATACTGGCTAAATTTTTAAAAATCCATGCTACTCTTACTATATCTGCCATTTTATTACTGTTTAAATGTTTGGGGTCTTAGAATATTTCAGTGTCTTTGAAATTCTCTTATGCTTACCAAGGCTGCATTTACTTGATAAAAAGTAGGTAAAAACAGTAATATTCTGAAATATTATTGTGATTTAAAAGAACTGTTTTTTGTTTGAGTATATTGTAAAATGTAATTTATTTCTGTGATGTAAATCTGCATTTTTTCAGCATCATTACACCAGTCTTCAGTTACACATGATCATTCAGAAATCATTCTAATATGCTGATTTGCTGCTCAAGAAGCATTTCTGATTATTATCAGTGCTGAAAACATTTATTTTGGTTCATATTTTTGTGGACACCATGATACATTTTATTTTTCAGGATTCTTTGATGAATAGATTTTCAAAAGAACAGCATTTATTCGCAATAGGAGTCTTTTTTAACATTATAAATGTCTTTACTGTCGCTTTTGATCAATTGAATGCATCCTTGATAAAAAAAAAAGTATACATTTTTCTAAAAAAAAAAACAGAAAAATAATAATAATAATAATAATAATAATAATTCCAGACCGCAAACCTTTGAAATGTAGTGTATATACTGCAGGAATAGTATTTTTGGCAGTATATTTCAGTAGTATTTTTTGTTGTGACTGCCAAAAGTTGGGGCATTTTTACATTAATTGGATTAACAATGTGAGAAAATATAGCACACTGCATTTTGTTTTATTATGCACTGTCTTACATACTATGCTTGTAGTAATGCTTGATAGTTTCAGTGTATAGTGTGCAGTAGTCATGTTCCAACCCTCTTTCTTGTCCTCTGCATTTTAGTTTCCACCTCACTTCCTGTAAGCTCGCTTCTATAGCCTGTAGAACGATTTTGGTCACATAATATTTCATTTTTAGACCAGTACACCCCAGGACTAATGATTTTCTTACTCTGACACTTAATAATCTCCAGTTGGAGTCTCACAAACAATTTAACTCGTAAGCTTTTTTCCACAGGGCCAAAATGTAATATAATTTGAATTGCATCTAGACCTTGGATTCTTTTGCACAATGATTATGAGTCTACAATCCTAAAACACTCACTGATGTCTGTACAGTGAACTAAAAATGGTTTAGGATTTAATCCGAAATCATTTTCACTCAGAAACTACTACTAAATTTTACAAATAATTACAAAGAAACAGCAAGTAACAGAGTGAATTACAAATGAAATATTGATGGCGAAGGACTGAAATAGTATTTTCTTGTAAAACATACTCCAATAATCTTAATTTACAACTTCAAAAAGTGATTTTTTTTTTCACAGTGCATTAAACAAACACTCCACTTTTTTGAAAATAGGCTAATTTTCCAACTCCCCTAGAGTTAAACAGATGAGTATTACCGTTTTTGAATCCATTCCGCCGATCTCCGGGTCTGCCGTTAGCATTTTTAGCATAGCTTAGCATAAATCACTGAATCGGATTAGACCATTAGCGTCTCGTTCAAAAATTACCAAATATTTTCAATAGTATTACTAGTTAAAAATTGACTCTTCTGTAGTTACATCGTGTACAATGACCAACTGAAAATGAACAGTTGCAATTTTCCAGGCTGATATGGATAGGAACTATACTCTAATTCCAGCATAATAATCAAGGAACTTTGCTGCCGTACCATGGGTGCAGCAGGCGCAATATTACGCAGCCCCTGAATAGAGTCCCCAGCTATTTTACTATTATCTTAGTGGCTTAGTGCTGGTCACATTGGAATTTACCTAGCTGGGGACTATTTTCAGGCGCTGCATAATATCATTGCGCCTGCTGCACCCATGGTACGGCCGCAAAGTTCCCTGATTATTACACCAGAATAAGAGTATAGTTCCTATCCATATCGGCCTGGAAAATAGCAACTTTTCATTTTCTGTCGGTCTTAGTACACAGTGTAACTACAGAAGAGTCAAGTTTTAAATAGGAAAAATATTGAAAATATTTGGTCATTTTTGAACGAGATGCTAATGGTCTAATCAGATTCAGTGATTTATGCTAAGCTATATGCTAAAAGTGCTACCTGCAGACCCGGAGATCGGCTGAATGGATTCAAAAACGGTAAAACTCATCTGTTTAACTCTAGGGGAGTTGGAAAATGAGCCTTTTTTTTTTTAAAAAAAGTGGAGTGTTCCTTTAACATAAAACTGGCTTGTATGACAGAAAAGCAGAACAAAAAAATTCTAAGAACATTTTATTAATGTTCTCTTTAGGTTGTGAAAATATTATTTCTCAATGATTTTGAAAGTTCCTTTAACATTTTGAAACAAGTAGTAACATTTAAAAAATGTAATCCAGAAAAAAAGTTACTTTTTTGAGTACACTATTAGAAACCAAACTTTAAATGAACATTCTATTTATGTTACTGCCAGAAGGTTTCGTCATAACGTTTTGAGAACCTTGTGAGAATGTTCTGGGTCTTTTACCATAATCTGAACATATGTTTTGTCCTTTTTGGAGATTGAAAAGCAAAAAAGAGGGTAAATAAATGACAACAGAACAGAGTATTATTTTACCTGTAGGTTAAGCTGAAGAGAGAAATGGTGAAATGTAAGCACAGGTATTTCACAGCACTGGCTTCTGTTGAGCACATTAAGCTAAATTTTCCTCAGGCATGTTCTGTTGTTAATTAAACACTATGAGTTTTCCACACGTTCAGGACAGGGACACTGACTCTGGGCCCAAACCATGTGTCTACCTGTGTCAGAGTCACAAAACAAACCGTCTAGCATCACGAATGCTCAGAAAGACAGAGAGAGAGAGGCGCTGCCACCAGAGGCTGTAGTCTGAAGTGGTTTCCTTGGAAACGGAAGAAAAGATCCTAAGTTATTTGCTATCAGTATAATGTTATTTATGCAAAGAGTGAGCCCAATATCACTCAGGGGTTACCGTGTTTTACCTGACAGGTGGGACTCTTGCTCTGGATATTGAAGAGTAATGCATCTCTTACAGAATAAAATATATTTAAATCGAAATAAAAAGGATTGCAGTTAAAGAAAAAATTCTATGTAACATGAAATAATTTTAGAATAATTGCTGATGAAAAAACTAAATTGATATAGAATTATAATTACTTCTAATTATAATTATTATTTAATAATCGATTTTCATTTTGCCAATGTAGGCTTTTGTATTTAATCATTTGTGTTATTTATAACTAAATAAAGTACTTTTTACATTTATAATTGCATATGCTTTTGTATTTTATGATTTTGACTATTTATTTTAAATCTATAATAATTACTTGTAGTTTATAAGACGCTGATTAAAATGGAGTTGCAATGGTTACATTTTCCATCACATTTATTTAGATGCAAATCTATTAATATATTTTTCTTTGCAAAGCTTGAAATAATACATTTAATTAATCTGTTTTATATATTTATATAAACTTCATTGTTTTCTGTGATGAAAGTGTGTGTAGGTCATTTTGCAGCAGTCGTGTGTGTGTGTGTGTGTGTGTGTGTGTGTGTGTGTGTGTGGGTTGTTAGGGATTTGAGCAGTGTGAGTGTGAGAGAAGGAGAGTCTGCTGTCACAAGGAAACATGATGCTATAGTTTCCTAAAAATAACACATACGCAAAAAGGGGAAAAAAAGAGCGAGAAGGAAAAAGAGACCTTACATAAGACCTGTCTGCTGCTCTACACCTCCTGCCTCAAGTGCTTTTCTCCTCCTCTTACTCTCTCACACACACACTGTCTCTCTGTTTGTCCTAATTTTTGATGTGGCCACAGGATGGCACCATGCAATAGGAATTTCTACAAATGCATCTTTATGGCCCTTATGATTTTCTTCTAATTCTGATGTGATCTTGTTTTTAAGGCTTGGAGGAACCATCTCAGCTTACAAAATCGTTCCTGATGAAATCGATGAGATCAAGGTATGTTTCAAAATTCAGGTAGCGGGAAAACAGCATTATCAACATAATCTCAGTTCACCTAAAGGTTTAAACTATATGTATGATATAATAATGAAATATAGCAGCCTGAAAAAAATGACATCACTGTTTAAAAGTTTGGTGTCTATAATATTTTTTACAGTAAAGACATTTATAATGTAACAGTAGATTTCAATTTAAAATAAATGCTGTTCTTTTCAACTTCCCATTCAGTTTTCAACATTGAACAGCAAATCAGCATTTTGAATGCTTTCTGAAGGATCATGTGATGCTGAAGACTGGAGTAATGATGCTGAAAATTCAGCTTTGCATCACAGGAATAAATTACATTTTTATAGATTTTCAAATAGAAAACAAAGATTTTAAATGGTAATAATATTTCACGATTTTTTCCATTAATCTATTTTGAAGTGACTAAATACAGCCTTGATAAGCAAAAAAGAGCTTCTTTCAAAAACATCTAAATGTGTGTTTATTGATGTTTGTTTCTTTTGTCTGGTTTAGGAGACACTGATTGACTGGTGTGATGAGAAAGAGTTAAACCTGATTTTGACCACCGGTGGCACCGGCTTCGCTCCACGGGATGTCACACCTGAGGTTGGTCCTGTACCACATTTGTGTGTGTGGAAAGTAAAATGTGTGTTTCTGCCTAAAATATTCTCTTACAGACCCCAATAACACACTCCAAAACTCTAACCATAAGCCATAATGAATCATCTACATCACAAGAAGACTTCCAGTAGTCACACCAGTCCAGATCTCGTCTCATCTCAGCTGTATTGGTGATAGATAGATAGATAGATAGATAGATAGATAGATAGATAGATAGATAGATAGATAGATAGATAGATAGATAGATAGATAGATGGAGGAATGAATGGACAGACGGACACACGGATGGATGGATGGATGGATGAATACTGGATGGATGGATGGATGGATGGATGGACGGACGGACGGTTGGACACACTGAATGGATGGATGGATGGATGGATGGATAATTAGATGCATGGATGAATGAATGGATGAATACTGGATGAATGGATGAATACTGGATGGATGGATGGATGGATGGATGGATGGATGGATGGATGGATGGATGGACGAACACTGATGGATAGGTGGATGGATGGATGGTTGGATTGCTGGATGGATAGATGGATGGACACACTGATGGATAAAAGGATGGATGGATGAATGCTGAATGGATGGATGGACGGGTACACTGATGGATGGATGGATGGATGCACACACTGATGGATGGATGGATGGATGGATGGATGCACACTGATGGATTGATGGATGGATGAATGGGGGATGGATGGGTGGATGGATGGATGGATGGATGGATGGATGGATGGATGGACGAACACTGATGGATAGGTGGATGGATGGATGGTTGGATTGCTGGATGGATAGATGGACGGACACACTGATGGATAAAAGGATGGATTAATGAATACTGAATGGATGGATGGACGGGTACACTGATGGATGGATGGATGGATGGATGGATGCACACACTGATGGATGGATGGATGGATGCACACACTGATGGATGGATGGATGCACACTGATGGATTGATGGATGGATGAATAGGTGGATGAATGAATGCATGGATGGATGGATGGATGGATGAACACTGATGGATAGGTGGATGGATGGATGGATGGATGAACACTGATGGATAGGTGGATGGATGGATGGTTGGATGGATAGATGGACGGACACACTGATGGATAAAAGGATGGATGGATGAATACTGAATGGATGGATGGACGGGTACACTGATGGATGGATGGATGGATGGATGGATGGATGGATGGATGGATGGATGGATGGATGGATGGATAGGTGGATGGATGGATGGATGGATGGATGGATGAATGGATGGATGGATGGATGCACACTGATGGATGGATGGATGGATGCACACACTGATGGATGGATGGATGCACACTGATGGATTGATGGATGGATGAATAGGTGGATGAATGAATGCATGGATGGATGGATGGATGGATGAACACTGATGGATAGGTGGATGGATGGATGGTTGGATTGCTGGATGGATAGATGGACGGACACACTGATGGATAAAAGGATGGATGGATGAATACTGAATGGATGGATGGACGGGTACACTGATGGATGGATGAATGGATGGATGGATGCACACACTGATGGATGGATGGATGGATGGATGGATGCACACACTGATGGATGGATAGATGGATGGATGGATGGATGCACACTGATGGATTGATGGATGGATGAATAGGTGGATGGATGAATGAATGGATGGATGGATGGATGGATGGATGGATGGATGGATGGATGGATGGATGGATGGATGGATGGATAGGTGGATGGATGGATGGATGGATGGATGGATGGATGAACACTGATGGATAGGTGGATGGATGGATGGTTGGATTGCTGGATGGATAGATGGACGGACACACTGATGGATTGATGGATGGATGAATAGGTGGATGAATGAATGCATGGATGGATGGATGGATGGACGAACACTGATGGATAGGTGGATGGATGGATGGATGGATGCACACACTGATGGATGGATGGATGGATGGATGGATGCACACTGATGGATTGATGGATGGATGAATAGGTGGATGAATGAATGCATGGATGGATGGATGGATGGATGGATGGATGGATGGATGGATGGACGAACACTGATGGATAGGTGGATGGATGGATGGATGGATGGATGGATGGATGGATGGATGGATGGATGGACAGACGAATGCTGATGAATGGACGGACGGACACGTGGATGGATGGATAGAAGGACGGATGGATGGAATGGATTTATGGAAAAACAACGGATGGATGGATGAAATGGATTGATTGATTGATTGGATGGATGGATGGATGGATGGTTGGATGGATAATTAGATGCATGGATTAAAGGACATATAGACAATCTGAGATTCAAGCTTCATGTGTGTTGTGGCCAATTTAGTTCAAATTCAGTTCAAGATGCACTTTGGAACATCTCAAATTATTAGTTCTTGTCTTCTCCAGTGCTTCCATCATTTATAAAATTAGAACCAAGAAAAACAGTTGCATTTTCACTAGTGGTCTCAGATTTTGGACTTCACTGTATTTCTCAGCAAAAGGAGACTCAGGGACTCTCCCTCTTCCACACACACATTCTCTCTCTCATCCCATGAGTCTCATCAATACTCCTCCTTTGATGTTTTCCCTCGTTCTTCTCCCTCTATCCCTCTAATGATGTTTGAAGTGTCACTCAAGGACAAAGAACACACACACAGATGATTATTTTGTGCAGTGTGAGATACAGTAGAATTACGCAGGTTTTAAATGTGACCAGTCTCTGTTGATCTGTCACATTCCTGTGAAGCTTCTCTCTCAGAGGAATGTGGTATTGCTCGGAGGTTGTTCTTCAATAGCTCCGAAGACATAATGGAGTTCTTAGCAATGTTTCCGTCTGTCATTAACTTTGTCTTGAGAATTAAAAACACACAAATAGGACAGTTGTTGACACACAGTAAGTGATGCTCTAAATTAAGTCATTAATGAAAAATGTTATTATTGAGATCTCTGACTTTTTTTTGCAATTACTCTTTGGGCATGGTTTGAATCTCCTTCATTTAATTTCAGCAGGTCTAGACAAATCTGAGACATTAAAGAAACATAATTTGTGCTTTTCCTTTCTCTCTGTTGTTCTGTATGTCTGTCCAGGCCACTAAAGAGGTGATCGAGCGGGAAGCTCCAGGGATGTCTCTGGCCATGCTGGTGGGCTCTCTGAATGTCACTCCTCTAGGAATGCTCTCCAGGTCTCACTTCAGCACATCCTTAACATGCTTAGCTCAGTGTAGAACTTTCAATCATAATTATACTCAAAGGTGTAGAATTTAGTTGGGATGCTAGGGACATGTCCCTACCCTAGCAGTTATTTTGATCAAACAATATATGTATGTAACCACTGTTGTTGTACATTCACAGACAACTGAAATACCACTGATAATACCTGATGTTAAAAGTACGCTAGAAAGCTGCATGCTTTCAAGGTTGTACATTTAATACTTGTTTGGAAGAAGAACATAAAAGGTAGCCAAAGAGTTTAAAACACATGTGCACAATTCAGTTGATTTAAAAAAAAAGTGATTCAGAACTTTTTATGCTGGTAACAAGTGTGTACACTAGAAAAAAATGCTTTTCTTAGATTTTTCTTCTTGTTTCCAGCCAAAATATCTAAAAATTCTTAAATCAAGAAGGATTTTCTAGACAAGTAAAAATTATTGTCTTGTTTTCAGAAAAATTAAGTTAGTTTTTGCCTAAAACAGGCAAAATAATCTGCCAGTGGGGTAAGCAAAATAAACTAGTTTCTGCTTGAAATAAGATTATTTTGCTTACCCCATTGGCAGATTATTTTGCTTGTTTCAAGCAAAAACTCACTTCATTTGGACTACTTTTTTCTGAAAACAAGACAATGACTTTTACTTGTCTAGAAAATCCTTCTTGATTTAAGAATTTTAGATATTTTGGCTAGAAACAAGACAAAATATTAACAAAACATAACTCTTAAGTAAAAAAAGTATTTTTTGCTGTGTATGTGTTTTTTGTTTTTATTTTTTTTTATTTTATTATTATTATTTTGTCTTTATGTTTAAAATTGTATTGTCTTTAAAATATATATATGTATATATATATATATATATATATATATATATATATATATATATATATATTCAGATCGGTATTTCTGGATTTCCACTGTAATATACATTATTTTTTAAATATCTAAATATATTGTATGTAATATATTTTAAAATGTAATTTATTTCTGTGATCAAAGCTGAATTTTCAGCATCATTACTCCAGTCTTCAGTCTCACATGATCCTCCAGAAATCGTTCTAATATGCTGATTTGCTGTTAATTCTTGCTGAATATGCTGAAATCATTCTTGATTTGTGTGTATACAGACCCGTGTGTGGTATCCGAGGAAAAACTCTCATCATTAATTTGCCGGGCAGTAAAAAAGGTTCACAGGTAAGAATTTTTTTATTTTTTTTCTTCTTTCATTAAGTGTGTGGTTAGTCGTATGCCTTAGTACTGGTATAGACCTTTTTCCTGAGTAAACAATGAGCACCGCCATTACGAATTCTAACTTTGGATTGAATGCTCTTCTGTTCAGGTCTCCATAGGAACACATTCAAATAGCGCCCATCTGTTTTTAATGTAGCTAACATCGGCAGCTTCGTATCATCTACACACTCATTAAACTTTGAGCAGTGAGGCACTGACAAATGACGGTCATTGCGACATTGCAAAGTGATGGTGCTATGGAGCCATGTGCTTTTTAAAAACATTTTAATAGGTTTACCATTAGATTATCTGCTTGGAATATATCTAATTTGACTAGAAACACTGGAGAACGGAAATGCTAAGCATCCTTCCGGTTAAGAGTCAGGCGTGACCTCTGCGTTCAGGAAAAACGTCTATAGCAGTATGTACTCCATTAGCCAAAACTTTTAAAGTAGTACTTCTAGTAATCATATTCATATATAAGAAATGATAAATGGGAGTGTTTTAAACATAATGTGCAAGTTTAATTCTGTTTGTGGACTTGCTTGTGGTCTCAATAAAATATACATTAATGAGTGCTGGAAATAGAAATAAACATGAATAATTATAGAGCCTCTTTTGGATCAGTCCAGAACAGTTTACTTAAGGGTCATATTTTTTTCATTGCTTAGACAGTTTATGAGAAACACCATGAATGGGGACAATGTAAATAACTTTGCACTTTAGTAAATCATCTACAATACTGGTTTATATTGTTTTAGTATTATAGTTTTGATTAATATTATGAATTATATTTCGTTTTCTTAAACAAAAAGTCACATTAAAAAGTGATAAGTTATTTATATATATTTATTCCATGGAATGTCTGCATACTGGATTCTGATTGGCTGGCAGGTATGCATTAAAATCGTTTAATGCACAGGTAGTTCCAAGTCAGTTTAATCACCTTTCTATATTAATGCGCTGCTTTAATTGATGCACGCAACCGCACACTGAGAGAGAGAGAGAGAGAGAGAGAGAGAGAGAGAGATCGTATTGTGCTGCGCACATATAAACTTGTTGTCAGGGCTTCCTCTCAAATCATATTAATCAAATAGCCTGGATAATAGATCGCTACATAATATTCCTCAGCAACGAGATGGTAAGACCGCTGTTTTTGAATTAATTCGTTGTTTGTAGAGAGAGACGCACAGACGCGCAGCAGGCAGGTAAAACGCACATACAACTGTCATCTCTCCCTTTCTCCTTCTCTCTCTCTCTCTGTCTTTCTCTCGATCAATCGATAAGTAATTGAAATAAATGCTGTAATTCGTTCAAATAAATGTGATTTATCATTATTTCATGTCTGTGTCTGATTTGAATCGGGCAGAATGATAGAGCTGATGAGCTAACTGACGAAAATAACCGTCATTTTTACCCATTCAGTCAAATCTTGCGCTGCAAAGATCAATACTAGTTGTAACGTGCCTATAAATTTGCAAATAACCATGGAATAAGCGGGATAATCAACGGCTTGCCGTGCATTAAAGGATTTTAATGCACTTCGCGGAGGCAACCACCCTCCGCTTCGCGTGCATTAAAGGATTTTAATGCACGGCAAACCGTTGATTATCCCTTACATATATAAATTCATGTCTTTTTGATTTGTTTTCCTTGCGTTTGTGTCCTGCAGGAATGCTTCCAGTTCATCCTGCCCGCTCTCCCGCACGCCATCGACCTGCTCCGAGAAGCTGTGGTCAAAGTGAAGGAGGTGCCCAACGAGCTGGAGGACCTGCCCTCGCCTCCACCGCCTCCTTCCCCGCTGCCCACCAGCAGCCCGCATCGCCAGACTGAGGACAAGGGTGTGCAGTGTGAGGAAGAGGAGGAGGAGAAGAAGGACAGTGGTGTGGCCTCCACAGAGGACAGCTCCTCCTCGCACATCACTGCCGCCTCCATCGCTGCCAAGGTAAATCTGTACTTACAGTTAAATCAGTTGTGCTATACAGTAAGTATAGTATTTCTCACAAATTTCTGTTGGACGTTTGCAGGTGTTCCATTTGTCTTCATTCCTATCATGACATTGTCTGTCATCTTCATGTGTGCTGCAGCATCCGCTGGTGTGAGTGAATACCATAACATCATCTTCAGGTCATTTGTGTGATTGTTGTGTTTATGTCCACTTCATTCATCATTTATATGCTGTTATAGTTTATGTCAACATTTTCAATGAACTTTTATTTATGTATTTTTAGTTTTCATTTTAATTTGGTAATTTTGTAATGTGCTTTGTCATTTAAGGTTTAATTTTCTTTTTTATTTATTTCATTGTTGCAAGAGGTTGTGGGTCATAGTAGGCCAAAAAAAACATGAATGCACACTTAAAAATCTAGAAATAATACAACCTGTAACACACCAAAGAGTATGAAAATTGGGACATATGCAAAATATGTGATTAGAAACATCATAAAAACTTATTTTCCCTTATTTTAACTGAAAGTTAAAACTTTCAGAACTTTCAAAACAAATAATATTTGGCCGAGATACAACAGTTTGAAAATCTGGAATCTGAGGGTGCAAAAAAAATGAAATATTCAGAAAATCACCTTAAAAGTTGTCCAAATGAAGTTTTAAGCTATGCTTATTACTAATCAAAAATTAAGTTTTTATATATTTACGGTAGGAAATTTACCAAATATCTTCATGGAACATGATCTTTACTTAATATCCCTAATGATTTTTGACATTTGACAAGACAGATCGATAATTTTGACCCATACAATGTATTTTTAGCTATTGCTACAAACATACCCGTGCTACGTAAAGGAACACTCCACTTTTTTTGAAAATAGGCTAATTTTCCAAATCCCCTAGAGTTAAACAAATGAATTTTACCATTTTTGAATTCATTCAGCCGATCTTCGGGTCTGCCGGTAGCACTTTTAGCATAGCTTAGCATAAATCATTGAATCAGATTAGACCATTAGCATCTCGTTCAAAAATGACCAAATATTTTAGATATTTTTCCTATTTAAAACTTGACTCTTTTGTCGTTACATCGTGTACTAAAACCGACAGAAGATGAAAAGTTGCGATTTTCCAGGCTGATATGGATAGGAACTAGACTCTTATTCTGGTGTAATAATCAGGGAACTTTGCGGCCGTACCATGGGTGCAGCAGGCGCAATGATATTACGCAGCGCCTGAAAATAGTCCCCAGCTAGGTAACTTCCAACGTGACCAGCACTAAGCCACTAAGGTAATAGAAAAATAGCTGGGGACTATATTAAGGTGCTCCCATGGTACGGCAGCAAAGTTCCTTGATTATTATGCCAGAATGAGAGGAGAGTTTCTATCCATATCAGCTTGGAGTGGATTGTTCCTTTATAGTTTTGTGGTCCAGGGTCACATATAATGCGCAAATAGTAAGAGAACAGATGTTTGGAGGTTTTGGATTATGATGAACATCCTTCTTTTCGTGTCTCAGATTCCCGACTCCATCATCTCACGGGGCGTCCAGGTCCTTCCCCGTGACACGGCGTCATTGAGCACCACACCGTCCGAGTCGCCGCGCGCCCAGGCTACCTCCCGCCTCTCCACCGCTTCCTGTCCCACCCCCAAGGTGAGAGCAACTTCACTTCCTGTTTCGTGTCCCCGCACTGTTCGCTTCCTGTCTGCCGTTCCTCTGCCTCCCCACCTCGCTCACTCTGCTGCCGATCTCCACGCTCACCTCACACTAAAACTCCTGTCAGAGTCTCATCTGTCTGTGGATTTCACAGGTTTCTGTTTAATATTTAAGATATCGAAGAATTCTGTTTAGAACTTTGCAAAAATATGCACATATATAATTTTTTTCCAGTCCAAACATCTAGATATTCTTAAATTAAAATACATTTAATTGAGAAGCAAAATATATGAATTTAATATGAATATATATACTATATATGAATATATGAAGTTATGAATTAAAAAAAAAAATAAAAAAATCTGCAAATAGGGTCAGAAAAATAAACTGAATTCAAAGAGAAAACAGTATAAACTTTCTGACCCCATTTGCAGATGTTTTTTTTTTACTTGTTTACAAAAACAGTGCTTAATATCTTGATCATTTTGCTTCTACAATAAATGCATGTTGATTGAAAAATGTACTGGAAAAAAAGTATTTTCTTCAGTGGTAATTTCATCTTTCACTTTAGCAGTTTTAGTTAAGTAATATTGAACAAAGTTGCGCAAGGTCTAAACTCTTTTGCAAACTGTGGAAATGAAGGTGAAGTGGCACCATCAAGCTGATAAAAAAGTATTTAGAAGTAATTTTAAGCTATACAGTATTTTGTTTGATTCACAGACCAGAGTTGCAGTCAATATTTATGGACAACTTTTAATGTATCATAATTTTAATGCTAAAAGACTAAAACGGTAGGTTAAAAACGTGTCATTTGTTAATAGCTAGTTCCCTTATTATATATGGTGAAAAGCTGTGATAAATCCAACAGGATGTTTAAAATTTACAGCTTTTTGGTGAAAAAGAAAAGTGAAAAAGAACAAATCATCTTATAATTTACAGTATAAAACTGTAAATTGAGAGTCCCAGAATTTCCTGTCTGATGTCTCATATTGTATCATTTTTCAGTGAATTAATTGCATTTTATGTTGCTAAATGAATGTTTATTGCATTATTTTAGCATTACCACGGTAGTGTTTGTGTGTATGTCACCTTCTATATATTAGTGTTCATCTTAGCTTGTGGAAAAGAATAGTTCTGTTGAAAACATGTTTTTTATGGTGGCTGTCATCGTACTACAAAAGTACAAAACAAGTTTTAGTCCTTCAGTAGGTTGGTATATTAATAATTTATGTAAATTTTATAGTTTAAAAATCTTAGCACCATAATTATTTTTTTTCAAGTTCTGGGAGCCTGCCATTTTTTTTTTTTTTTTTTTTTTTACAGTATGTTTTATTTTTACTTATATATTGTATATTTATAAAGTAATTATTATTTAACAATGTTTTTCTCAATTGCCAATTCCGTAGAATGTACGCATATGATCAACAAATTCAAATTTTTTATATATTTATTATTATATATACACTGCCCTCCAAAAGTTTAGAAACACCCCTGGCAAAATGTGGTTTTGGACAATCATTTTTTGGTGCAAATACATCAAAGTATCTTGACATTTTCATTGAAGACCAGCAATAAAAAATTTCATTTTGATCACATAAAAATGGCAATATATACATGTCAAAATCAGACATGCCCCCTTTGCCAGCTGTGATGCCTGGTTACTGATTTAAACTTGGCCCAAGTTTTAAAAGATTTTTGGGTCAGCACACCTTAATAGCTTCAACAATTGATTGCCAATTAAGTTTAGAATACAATTAACCAATTAGAGCCCAATTTAGGTCAGATAGTTTACAAATAGCTCTTGTCAATCCAATGACTCGTTTGGCCCATTTTATAGAGAGTTTCAAACATGTGTTTGAAACGTGTTTCTTGACAACATGGCCAGGTGCAAGCAGCTTTCTCTGGAAACACGTCAGTCTGTAGTTCTAAGGAATGAAGGCTATCCAATGCGAGATATAGCCAAAAAGTTGAACATTTCACTGAAAGGTGTCCACTATTGTTTGGAATAAAAGGCAAAGTCTGGGTCCAATAAAGACAGAAAGAGGAGTGGAAGACCAAGAAGTACCTCTTCTAGTGAAAGAAAATAGATGAAGAAGCACAGAAACTGGACATCACATGATTGGATGTAGGTGCTCTGGACGGATGAATCCAATTTTGTTTTTGGCTCAAAGAGATGATTTTACTAGAGATACAGAGTTGGTGAAAAGATGTTAGATGCCTGTATCACACCCACTGTGAAGCATGGAGGTGGCAGTGTGATGGTCTGGGGCTGTTTTGGTGCAGGAAAAGTTGGTGACCTGTATCATGTCCAAGGAATATTGAACCAGCATGGATACCACAGCATTTTGAAACGACATGCTGTTCCTTCTGGTCATCGCCTTATTGGTCACAGCTTCACCTTCCAACAAGACAATGACCCCAAGCACACTTCCAAGCTGTGCAAATACTATTTGGAGAGGAAACAATCAGCTGGCATCATGTTTGTCATGGAATGGCCTCCCCAATCACCCAACCTCAACCCAAATGAGCTACTATGGGAGGAACTGGACCGTGATGTCCATAAGAAGTGTCCAGCCAGTGTGAATCATCTTTGGGCAATCCTTTAGCAGGCTTGGAGTAATATATCAAGTCAATGTTTGAATAAACTGACAGCTCGGATGCCCAGATTATGCAGAGCTGTAATTGCTGCTAAAGGTGGATATTTTTATGAACCGAAAGTTTTTTTCTATGTATAAACTGTTTATGTAATAAAATAAGTTTTCGTAGTTTGTGTTGTCCCTTATCAGTGCAAAATTATCACAAATTAAAAAGGATTCATGCCAATATTTTCCAAAACCCCACTTTTCTAGGGCGTTTCTGAACTTTTGGAGTCAAAATTAGCAATTAGGCAATTAATTTTTTTATTTTAACGCGTTAAAAACATTTAACGCAGTTAACGCATGGGTAGGGCTAGGCACTCACAACTTTATAACTATTTAGATGTGCAGAGCGTCTGTATGAGCACATCAAATGGGAGACTTTTCAGATGCACGCTCCAACTTTACTTGGACGAGTGCAGTAATGGAACCGGTGACAAAGACCTTAGGTAGAACATCAGTGAACTGTGGTCAGATGAGATGTTGTCAGGCCATATGTCGGTAAAAACTCATTTATCTGTCCTGTTAGCCGTAATACTGTGATCGTAGCGCATGCTCTTCAAGTGCACACACAAATGTGCTAGCGCACGCTGTATTAGTCTATATTAAAGCACTGTATCATATTCAAACCCAAATGAAACTGCGAGTATGCAATATCGTAGTTATGTTGTGTCATCTGTTAAGACATGAAGTTACAAAAAAGGCAATTAAAACTGCCTTAAAACTGTACATGTAAGTATTTATTTTTTGTAGGTCACATTTAAAGCAGTGTCAGCAGCGGCAGCTTTTAAAGTAACAGCAGCCAAAATATCCTAATAACCAACTGCTGTGATGTCTGTTAATCAAACAACAAAATTAAAAAGAGGAAATTAATAACTTCTGTAGTTTTAAGCTTTATCTTTATAATTTAAAATTTTATATAATTTAGTGTTTGATAATATTAGGCTATATTTTCTTGTTAATGGGCACAGGTAGTTAGCCTATATGACAATTATTATAATAGGTTTATGTGAAGATTGTTTCAAGTTAACTTAAATTAGAAGTTTTTAACATTTTTAATAAATTTTAAAGTGATAGCTCTTAATTACACTGTAATATTGAATGGTTATATTGAATTGTTAAATATGAATCAGTAATCAGTTGGAATCAGTGATGCTTGCCTTCAGTCAGAAAAGTCATCAAAAAAAAATGGCATTAAACAAATATTATAAATATATGCATTCTTTATATTGCATCTACAATAATTTGAATCATGAATGTGAAATTAATGCAATGTAAAAGTATAATTAAAAACTTGATTTGTTGATTAATCACAATTAATTTAAGGAAAAATGTGTCATTAATTCGTTTTTTAATCGATTGACACCACTAATTTCTAGTCATTATTAACAGAAATTATTCACATCGACCATTGCTTTCAAACCTCATTTTTGCATTGCATTTTTAACATCTAGACTTTAGTGTTATTATTTGAGTATCATTGAAATACTATTATTATTTATTTGTATTAATTTTACAGTATTTTTGTCCTTCTGAGTGATCTTGTGACAAACTTCAGATAAGTAATGAAAGAGCATTTGGGATTTAGCTTATATCCAATGTGACTTGCATTGCATTCAGACTTTTTTCTTTGTACAATTTATGCATTCCCTGGGAATCAAACCCATGACCTCTGTGTTTCTAGCGTGATGCTCTGCTGTTTGAGCTGCAGGAATATGACTAACTTGTAGCTTTGACCCATGTGGCTCAGGACGCTCACCCGAGCCGGGCGAGCAGCTCTTGTTCGTCAGCTCATATGTCACAATCATTTCTCGCCCCGCTGTGTGGATGCAGATGGTTGTCATGGGAGCGGGCGTTGCTGTGGAGACTGTGCTGCGCTCATATAAGTGAGAGAGTTTCTACAGGTATCAGTTTGACAGAGATGCAAAATTCTGTCATCATTTACTCACCCTCATGTCATTGCAAACTGTATGACTTTTGTCTTTCGAGTTTTTTGGTGTGCATCCTGCTCTTTCCTATAAAACATTTAGTGACCAGGGACTGTTGAATTCCAAATCTAAAAGAGCACCATAAAAACAGTAGTTTAATAACTTGTGTGCATGCTATATTTTGAGTCATTCAATAAATTTGTATAACAAACAACATGTTTTAAAAAAAATATAATGCCTCACACATCAGAATCAGTCAGTGGTGTGTAGGATGAAAGTACTTTATAAACTAAACCATATACAAATTTGTACTTCTCCAACCAAAAATAATTTATTAATGACCAAAGTTTCAGTCTTTCAACCTTCCCCAGGCTTACAACTAATTATCTACAAATTTAAATGCATATGTTTTTTATTTTTAATATATGTTTTGTAGGAATTAGCTAAAATGATTCCCCTTTGGCCAACTTATTTTTGCATTGCATTTTTAACATCTAGATTCCAGTGACATTATAGAATAAGTGAACTACTAATTTAGTGTTTATTATTTTTTTAAAAAGGTTTTTTTAGATTTAGTTTTAATTCATATGAATCATTTTGTGTGTGTGTGAGTGAGTGTGTGTGTGTAAAGTTTTTAATTTTAGTTTTCAACATTTAGGTTTACAAACTGCATTTCTTTGCATTTTTCTTTCTTCTGTGGAACACAAAACAAAATATTTGAAATCACAGTTTAAACATTTATCATCCATACAATGAAAGTAATCCAATGTGTTTTTTTCATGTGTGTGTGTTTTGCAGAAAAGAAAGTCATGCAGATTTGAAACAACATGAGAGTGAGGGATTGTTGACAAATTCTAATTTAACCAATATTGATGTTGTCATAATATTTGCATATTGAATTGTGAGTAGTCAAGTTCCTTGATATATTTATTAAACCTTTTTTAGACACTTAGACCGCACTGACTAAACTGACAGAAACAGAGACATGCAGTAGTGTCATAATGACAAAGCAAAAACTCAAGCATCACAATTGTTTTACCAGAAATGTCCACTGATTTATAGCCATCCTGATCACAAGCATACTCAGGCTCTTTTCGATGTCACTTCCTGTCTTCTGTTCTCTCACATTCGCACACACACAGATGATGATATGGCTGTGGCAGTCCTCCACACAGTTATATAACACGGTTACATAACAGTGAGCCACTAACACATATACCAGTTCCTGTGATTATCTGCGAATGCAATTCTGCATCTAATTTTAATTTTAAAGTAATTGGGCAGAATGGTGGCAGCTCATTCATTAAGCATATATTGATTAAAAAACCCTGCATTCTGTCATAGGAAAGACACTTAATGGAATATTTTGAGTTCTTTTATTAAAATGATTTTTGCATTTGCAACCTGCTGTTGATTAATACAGAAAATAATTTAGGCTTGTAATGTGCAGCATGAATGTGCACTACAATTGATAAAAAGTGACTGTAAAGACTTTTATAATAATGTTGCAAAGGTTTCTTTTTCAAATAAATGATCAAAAATGTAAATTAGCACAATTAATCATAAATGTTTTTTGAGGAGCAAATCAGCTTATTAGAATGATTTCTGAAGGATCATGTGACACTGAAAACTGCAGTAATGATGCTGAAAATGCAGCTTTGATCACAGGAATAAAATACATTTTAAAATATATTTACAGAAAACAACTATTTAAAATTGTACAGTTTTTTATCAAATACATGCAACCTTGATGAGTATAAATACCTCAAAACCATTAAAAAAATCTTACTGACCCCAAACCTTCTAACCAAGTGTAAATAAACGTTAGGAGATGCAACAATACTGTTTTAAAAAGAATAAGGACACTAGAGCTGTCAATTTAATGCATTAATTTAGTGCAATTATTTTTTCTCCATGCTGGACTGTTTGCAACTTGGTTTTTTGGATGTCTTCAATGTCAAAACCTCAATGTGAAAGACTCTACTGACAGCTGCAGATGTTAAATGAAGGATAAATTCACTTTGCTGGTGTGTGTGTGTGTGTATGAGAGAGAGAGAGAAAGAGAGAGAGAGACGGAGACAGAGAAACTCAGACGTATCTCTGACAGTTTTATAGTGATTAATCTATGAGTGTTTATCTGTCAATCTTATTTACACCTCTTCCTCACATTTCCTTCCCACTTCCTTCTTTCCTCCTCTATTTCACCTCTGTGTTTCTCTCTGTTCATTTTCTGTGTTTAGGATGGTGTCTCAAACTACAGTCTAACTGGATCACAATTATACTATAACTATAGAACTATAGAAGTGTGCATATATATATGACCGCCGCAATAGATAATTGTGTGTGTGTGTGTGTGTGTGTGTGTGTGTGTGTGTGTGTGTGTGTGTGTGTGTGTGTGTAGTTATTTGGCATGTGTGCCAATAACATTCCTCCTCTGAACAGAGCAGCTTGTAAAACTGACTGGCTTCTTGCTGTCGCAGAGGTGAGAACATTGAATTTAATGCTCAGAGAAGATCAGATAGTGATGGCCAAGGAGAAATGAAAGAGAACACAATAAACAAACGCTCAGCAGTGCAGATCCTCGGCTCAACGTCTCTAGCTGTGGTTGACTATCATTTCATCAGCATTATTTGCACACAGAATAACTTCTGTCAGTGATTCATGTTTATCCTGGTTGTTGTGAAATGTTTGTCTGTTCATTTTTGCAGATGATCTGCTGTATTCAACATGGACTTGTGTGTTTGTTCAGCAGTGCTTTAAGAGCTGACTGTGTACCATAGTAAAGCTGGTTTAGATGATTCCCTGCTTGGTTGGTGTCTGATCTAATTTCTGTACTGCACTTCAGTCTTGTAAGATATGGTTAAAGACTTCTGGAGTGGCTTTAAAAGAGGCTCAGGATGAATTGCATATAAAATTTCCACCCATTTGGATGGTTCTTCTATGGATTCACTGTTTTAGTTTTGACATAAACTCAAAAACCTAAAATGATGCATATTTGTCAGCAGTGTTGGGGAAAGTTACTTTTAAAAGTAATGCATTACAATATTGCGTTACTCCCTAAAAAAGTAACTAATTACGTTGCTTAGCTACTTTTTATGTAAAGTAATGCGTTACATTAATTTTGCGTTACTTTAGCGTTACTTTTTAAATCTGGGCAGGGTTTGCATGTTTGTTTTTAATATAAAAACATTCGATTCTTAGCAAATGTAAAAGCCCTTTTACACAAAAATGAAATTAAGTGAATAAGGCTAAGGCTAAAGGAAAATTAAATTAACGCCTGTACAGTAGAACTGTAGGAAAAGAAATTTCAACACTCTTTAGCAATTAGAAATAAATGTTAGTTAATATAAAGTAAGTTTTGCTTATTAGTACACTGCAAAAAAATGCTTTTCTTAGATTTTTTTGTCTTGTTTCAAGCCAAACTATCAAAAAAAAAATGCTTAAATCAAGAAGGATTTTCTGATAACAAGTCAAAATTATGTGTTTTTGCTTGAAACAAGCTAAATAATCTATTTGTTATAATTATTTATTTGATTTTTTTTATTATTTAAATAATAATATTTTCAAAATGCATTTATTCAACTTGTTTAGAATCAGCATTTTGAGAACAATTGCTTGTATTCATTTAAAAAGTGTGAACATGGTTAAATCTTTCTAGTTGTGGAAAAAGCAGTTAGTTAAATTTAGTTCAAATGAATGAGATTGAAACAAACTGGATTTATTGATGACAGCTGATGATTAAAACACAGTCAAT
Organism: Cirrhinus molitorella; assembly: GCA_033026305.1. NCBI lineage: Eukaryota > Metazoa > Chordata > Actinopteri > Cypriniformes > Cyprinidae > Cirrhinus > Cirrhinus molitorella. Next base: position 19,641,579 of record CM065133.1, on the reverse strand, counting down.
TTAATAGTTCTATTACAGAAATCTGACAATTTCAGTTCCATTTATATATGACTTTATTACTTTATGTGTAATCTAAATGAATGGAAATTGTATATATGCAATACAAATACATCAATCTTACAATTATGAGTGCATGTTTCTATTTTACCTTTCATTTATAGGCATGTCTGCCGACCTCTTTTTAAAGATGTCCTCATAGAGAAAAATATTTATAAACAAGGTTTTCTTTTTGTTATTTTGATAATGAAAAAGTCAGATGCATAATGCACAAAAGCACTTGTGGAAATCACAAAGTTGGCAAATTTTGCAAGGTTGGTCGGTGACTTTTTTAGATGTGTGAAAGGTATTTGAAGTTGTAATTTCTTCTGTGATTTATGTGCAGCTGTTAAAGTATCCTATATTGAGTTTGTTGCTCATTACAAGTCTTTTATCAGTTACTATAATCCATTTTAGATAGACTGAAATGACACACAAACACAAGACACACAACTTTATGTGGTGTCTTTCTGTCCTAATAAATACCATACAGTAAATGTTCAGTTATTGTGCATTAACCACATGTTTGTAGTTAAAAACCATAGATTTGTGTATGTGTGTGTGAGTGTTCATTCTCCATTTCTGTTTCTTTCTCCTCCTTTTTCTTTCTCTAATGTTTTTTTTTTGGATCATAATTCCTGCCTGCTCTTTCTCTGTGGGCTTCTCTCTCTCTTTCTCTCTCTCTCTCTCTCTCTACTCCTCCTCCTCTTCTGTCTCCATCCATATGTGTGTGTTCACTTCCTCTCTGTGTCAGTGTGTGTATGTGTGTGAGATCTCAGTCTTCATGTAGATGATGGTAAGTCTTCACCCTTTCTCTGGTATTTGACGTTTCTTGAGTGAGAAGATACTCGTGTTTAATATTATAATTCATTTGATAGTTTAATAATCAGTCAAATTGTGTAAATATCCAGTGTTGGTTGTCTAAATGATTTTTTCCATTAACGGTGTGAGTGTATTCGATTGTGATGTGTAAAGAGAGAATGATGATAGATGATATAGATGTAGCGATAGAAAAAATACTAAAACACACTTTTTGCTGTGTGGTTTGCATTCATCAGGTCATCCGTCTGTCCATCTGTTGTCTTGTGTGGTGTTCTTTGGCTATAAAACTGTATCTAAAGATTTTTGCATAATAATTAGTCATGCATATTTGCTCTTGGCAATTTGTCCAATGTAATACTGTCTATTCATGTCTAAATGTTCATCTAGTTTGTTTATTTTCTCATACATTTGATATTCATCACAAAAGATGAAATGTAGAAGATCAAATTGCATTCGTTCACATGTTTGGCTGAATTATGACTTTGTTAGATAACTCCCTAAAGCTGCTTTCATGACCTTAGGGATGGTTTTAAAATGCCGTCTGCCAAACATCTTGAATAATATAATCACTTTAGGTATGAGACTCTTTTGAACAAAAGTGTAAAATTATCACTTGATATTTTGAGACTCTTGACTAAAAGTTCAGTTAAAATATATTATAGATTTTCAGTTTTAAATTTATATTGTGTTAAAATTTATTTCAGGGTTAGGGTTATGATTATTTTGGTATTTTAATAAAATAATATTAAATATTCCTATATTATACAAATCTTTTTAGTTTTTTATTTATTTGTTTATATGTTGATTTGTATTCTGATACTATGATTTTTAAGTATTACTATTATGAATGATTATACTAAACACATTTAAATACAAAGTGCTCAACTGGAAACTCAACTGAGTTTTATCACAGTTTTAGTTTGAGACAGCTATAAATGTGTAAAATTACTCAACTCATCTGATAATGATATGCAGGCCACTGCTTATTTCACCTAATTGTGATATAAGATGTTTGCTTGTTATAAAAATTAAAGGGAAATGGACATTTGAAAACATGCACCTGCACTGATTTCGCAAAGACTGTGGATTATTAGCAGACATTATTGCTGTGAAGTTGCTTTATTGCATTCACAGATTTATCAGTTATCTGAGGTGTAGTTTCTCATTCTGATAGCTGCAGTAGAGAAGCACCTACTAAAGCATTATTAAACGCAGCACGGCAGAAACCGCTTGATTGTGCATTAGAAGTCTTGAACAGATTGTGTGTGTCCTGTTAGCCACCCTCGCTTCCTTCAGAGGGGTCAAATCTGAGGCTCGGGACCAAGCCAGACATGATAAGAGGTTTTAAAGAGAGAGTTTATCCAAAATGTAATTTGTAAAATGCTTTCTTTTGTGTTACACACTTAAACATTATTTATGCATTTTAATTGCATATAAAATTTCTATGTTTGGATTGCATATTTTAAACATAGACTAAATTTAATGTGATGCATATTTGTCAGTCATACATACATGAATCAAGTATTAGATTTCTGAAATAAACTTGATTATTTTAAATACACAATAAATAGGCAGGTTTATATATTTATCATTATTAAATCTTTTTTTTTTTTCAGTCTTATTAAATCAAGAGAAATCAACTCATTTTAAACCATGTTCGTACTCATTAACCAATTACATTGAATTGTTTTCACAATTAACAGACTCATTTGAAAATATGAATTTAAAACGAATTAAGTTGCAAACAGTGCCACTGTATAAAACCATTTGTTGAGTCAACTTAAAATAATTTGTTACCTGGTTGCCTTAAAATTTTAAGTTCAGTTAACTCACAAAAGTTTAGTCAACTTGAAATGTTACATTTTACATTTTTAAGTGACAGCTTAGATATTTAAGTTGATTCAACTTAATTTAAGGCAGCCGAATAACAAACATAGCTGTTAAGTTTAACAAACAATTTTTTAGTTTAGTCCATGCAAATATCTAAGTTGTCACTTAGTATAACTTAACTTTACATTCCATCTTGAATAAACTTAAGTTTCACTTAAATGTACACTGTAAAAAATAAATAGCAGTTTCTTGAGTCAACTTAAAATAATTTGCTACCCTGCTGCCTTAAAATTTTTAATTGAATCAACTCAAATATCTAATTTGCCACTTAGTACAACTTAACATTTCAAGTTCACAAAATTTGTTTGAGTTGACTGAACTTAAAACTTTAAGGCAGCCAGGTAACAAATTATTTTCATTTTAAACTAATTTAGTTGCAAATAGTTACTATGTTGTGTTTGTGTTTTTGTGTATTTATTAACCCAATTTTTTTTCTGTGCAAAAAGTAAAAATGTAAAGTTGCAGTATGTAGTATTTGTGTGAATTATTCCTTTAAGTATTCATGTGATAGCGCTCACAGCAGCTCAGCTGCCATCACCGCCTACTTAAAAAATGTCTTATGAAATACATACACTTTATTACTTTCTCTTAGAGTAGCTCAGTGTTTTTAGCTCATCCTAGTATGTAGTTCAAGTGTCTCAGTTCAGAACCAACAAAACTAAGGTCCTCCAGATCAAGAATACTAGATTCTGCAAATTTAGCTACACTCTTAAAAGTAAAGATTCTAAAAGCAGGTTTTGATAGCAACGCCACAGAAGAACCATTTTCCGTTCCCTAAAGAACATTTCAGTGAGCAATTTCTAAAAGAACCATTTAATAATCTAAAGAACCTTTTTTTTAACTATAAACATTCTTTTGTGGAATGGAAAGTTTACATGGATGCTAAAGGCTCTTCATGGAAACATCAATGCCAGTACAGAACCATTAAGTTGATACAATGTCTAATGCCAAATTTATCCTGCAAACATGCCTTTCTGAAGTGGCATTAAGGTGTCTTTACACAGACTATCTAATGCTTGTCAGCAATGACATAAATGCATTTACACTGCAATTACAACTGTACTTTTATACTAGGAGCTGAGGTGGGTCTGAAAAGGCATAATTTAGCCTGGCTTTTACACAATATTGTGCCTATACACTAAATTTTGAGCAGACACAGAGCAGCCTCAACTCAGCTGTGTAAGTATACCTTAAAGAAACACTCCACCTTTTTTGAAAATAGGCATATTTTCCAACTCCCCTAGAGTTAAACAGATGAGTTTTACCTTTATTGAATCCATTCAGCCGATCTCCAGGTAGCACATTTAGCATAGCTTAGCATAAATCACTGGATCAGATTAGACCATTAGCATCTCGTTCAAAAATGACCAAAGATTTTCTATATTTTTCCTTTTAAAATTTTTAAAACTTTACTCTTCTGTAGTTACATCGTGTACAAAGACTGACAGAAAATGAAAAGCTGCGATTTTCCAAGCTGATATGGATAGGAACTATACTCTCATTCTGGCGTAATAATCAAGGAACTTTGCTGCTGTACCATGGGTGCAGCAGGCGCAATGATATTACACAGCGCCTGAATATAGTATCCAGCTATTTTACTATTATCTTAGTGGCTTAGTGCTGGTCACGTTGGAAGTTACCTAGCTGGGGACTATTTTCAGGCGCTGCGTAATATCATTGCGCCTGCTGCATCCATGGTACAGCAGCAAAGTTCCCTGATTATTACAACAGAATAAGAGTCTAGTTCCTATCCATATCAGCCTTGAAAACTGCAACTTTTCATCTTCTGTCAGTCTTAGTACACAATGTAACTATAGAAGGTTCAAGTTTTAAATAAGAAAAATACAAAAAATATTTGTTCATTTCTGAACGAGATGCTAATGGTCTAATCGAATTCAGTGATTTATGCTTAGCTATGCTAAAAGTGCTACCGGCAGACCCGGAGATTGGCTGAATGGATTAAAAAATGGTAAAACTCATCTGTTTAACTCTAGGGGAGTTGGAAAATGAGCCTATTTTCAAAAAAAGTGGAGTGTTCCTTTAAAACACCTTATGTTACGCTTTAACTTAAACCGAAAACAGTTCCAAAATTACAAAACTGCATTTACCATTCGTAGTGAAGTGAAAAATGTAAAAAAATATATATATATAAATAAATTATTAATTAAGTAATCTTCTCTTCAGGATGAGAAATGTTGATTATAACCAGTGATGCAAAAAAATTCTGAGCCAAAATAGAAAATACATTTTATTTAATAATCAATTCATTAATCAATTTCTTAAAAACCAACGCTCAAATAAAAACTGAGTTGTGCAAAATAGACACAGAGACAGTAAAAACATAACAACAGAAAAATAAGAATTAAATGTTGTAGAATTTGTCATGAAATTTTGCTCACAAAATTCACAATCACATTGTTAGCAACTGAAGTCTAATGGAGGTGGTCCAGCACTATTTGAATTGAATCACCCTTGAGAAAAACACTTTTTTGAGGACATTGCACATGTGAAGCAGTGTGAGTGTGTGTGTGTGTGTGTGTGGCAATAAATAATGCTTCTAAAGATTATATCTGTAGTACTTGAGTTTCAGTTGAACATTAAACTCGGGTGGGCTGCAGCCTGCAAGATATATTACTCCCGTCCTGGACCACAAGGACACCTTGCATGCAGGAACGTGAGACGCAGTGCTGATTTTATGTGCAAAGTGCCAAATGATTCCTGTCAGATGCTGTGAGCATTTCAAGTCAACATGAAATCAAAATGGATGGTGTATACTTTAACATATGTTTTGACTGTTGATGTATATGATTCTTCAGGGCATTTTATACTAAAGAAAAAATAATTGCAACTAAAGCAATTTTTATTTAATTTTGTTGTTGTTGTTGTTGTTGTTGTTGTTGTTGTTGTTGTTTAGCCGAACTTAGCTGTTTTTCACGTGTAAATGTGGTATTGTGGCATGCATGGATGTTTAATTGACCATTCAAAAGTTTGGAGTGCGAAAGTTTTTTAATGTTTTTGAAAATCTCTTCTGTTCACCAAGGCTGCATTTATTTGATCAAAAATGTCGTAAAAACAGCAATGTTGAGAAATATCATTACAATTTAAAATAAATTGTTTCTATTTGAATATATTGTAAAATGTAGTTTATTGCTGTGGTCAAAGCTGAAGTTTACTCCAGTCTATAGTGTAGAATTCTTTTGTAACATTTAAAATCTCTTTAAAGTCACTTTTGATCAATTTAATGCATCCTTGCTGAATAAAGGTTTTAGTTTGTTTAGAAAAAACTTTCTGACCCCAAACTTTTGAATAGTAGTGTATATTGAGTATACATGTGAAATAATTTCTGAATATTTTCAAAAATGTTTATTACGTTGACATCAGTGTTGTTGTTTTGAGAAATATCATCTTCAGTAATGTAGTTAGCTGGATTGTGGTAGTTTAGGGATTCTTGAGGGTTAAAGTTGGTGTGTTTCAGTTGCAATTTGTTAAACACTTCACTCATCTTTTCATCTTTTGCTGTGTTTGCGTCTGTATGTGTTGTAAATCCAATATGAATTGGATTTAATGTGACCGATATAACTGGTCACATTGGATTTTATGTGACCACATTTATGTATTTTTATCCCAAAGTGAAAATAAAACTGGGATCTATGGAAGCCTATGTCCGGACCATAAGAAAAAAAAATCATGCTTTAGTAAGTGATAATTTTGACATTAAAGTCATAATTATCAGATGAAACGTCAAAAGTATGACATAAAAAGTCAAGTCGTAATAATGAGATTTTTTAAAAAAAATAAATAAATTATGTTTAAAAAAAATTAAATTATGACTTTAAAAATCTAAATAATTGCATACAAAATTATAAGTAAGTTTTATAAAAAGACGAAATTTTGACACACCAAATCAAAATTATGACATATTAAATAAAATGTATGCCTTAAATTGTAGCAATATTCCACTAGGAGAATGATGTATTTTACCGGTTCACAATAATGTTTCATAATTATGAATTTTTGTGTCATAATTTTTACCTTTTATGTCATAATTTCAATTTTTAAAATAATAATTTTGATTTTGTCAAGTTCAGCTATTTGCCATAATTTTGACTGTCATTAATTTGACCTAAAATCATAATATTTAACTTTTACAGTCATGATTTCTCTCATAATTTCTCTCATATTTCTTTTAATAATTTAGTAATAATTTAGACTTTGTGTCAATTTTGTCATAAATTTAAATTAGTATGTCATTAATTTGACCTGAAGTCATCATTTTTAACTTTTAAAGTCATAATTTGTACTTTTTTCTCTCATAATTTCAACTTTTTCAACATAATTTCGATTTAGTATGTCATAATTTTGACTTTTAAAATCATGATTTCAACATGCAAAAGTCATTATTATCACATAAAAGTCAAAAGTTTGACATACCAAATCAAAATTATGACACATTATGACTTATTAATAGCAATATTCCACTGAGAGAATGATGTATTTTACCAACTCACAATTACTTAAATTTTTAAACAAATAATTTTGACTTTTTGTCAATTTTGGCTTTTATGTCATAATTTTGACTTGGTATGTCATTAATTTGTCTTAAAGTCATAATTTTTAACTTTTAAAGTCATAATTTGTACTTCTCATTTTTAACTTTTTATGCCATGATTTAATATGTCATAGTTTTGACTGTTTGTTATAACTTGACTTTTACAGTCACACGTTCAACTCTTTTATCTAACAATTGACTTTTTACGTCATAATTTAGCTTTTTTATGTCATAATTTCAAGTTATCATGTCATATTTTCTACTTTATCTCATAATTTTGACTTTCTGTCATTTAAGTTTAGTGTGTCAGAATTTAGACTTTTCTGTCATAATTTCAACTTTTAAAGTCATAATTTTCCTCTCATAATTATGACTTTTAAAGCTAGAGTGTTATTTTTTCTTATATGGCAGAAATAGGCTTCCACTGGGATCAGAAATGATTGTCCACTTAGTAAAAGAGCTCAGGTTGATATTCAGAAAAACACATGAACTTGAATTGAAAATGTCAAGCTCAAATCCCAGATCAGAAGCAAATACATGAGTGTAAGCGCTGTATTTGCGTAGTTTCTGCTCTTTTTAAATGTCTTCTGTTCCCAGCTGCTTTGGCTTGCGGTGCTCCAGCAGTCCTCCGGGCCAGCAGGGGGCAGCAGTGTGTGTGTCTCAGCTTGGCTTTGCTGGCTCTTATATTTAATTGTCTTCTCTTCTCCCCCCTTCTCGTGGCACCCAGGCGCGGCTCCCCTCCTCTTCATCCACCCTAAGCATTGCTGAGGTATTCCTGCATGCGTCTCGGGCCGCATCGCCATGGCAACAGCTCTCCTCCACCTCGATGTGTTGCCATGCGACATGTTTCTTCCTGCCTGCGATGATTGTTGCTTCCTGCTCTGCCTGAAACCCTTCCTGTCTTGTCATGCATGCTTTTCTCGAGTGCAACTGAGCAAAAAATGACTGACAGTCATTTTTGTGACAATTTTGAGATGTTTGTCTTTGTTTTGTTTTTTATTTGTTGTTTGTTTTTGAAGTGGTTTTGACTTCACTGGTTTATCCATCAGCATAATCATATCAGATTTTTTCCTTTAAAATGTTTTAATGCATTTCTAACATTATTTTTTATCATCCATAAAACACTTTAATGTATGTATGGCCAGAGGAGTTATTCTTACTATTGAGGAACTGATACAATATATTGACCAGGGCAGTTAATTAATAATAATTAAAGATGATATTTGACTATTTTGAGATTCTCTAACACTAAATTGTATTATTTATATGTTTGCAATAAATCATCCAGCTTTGTTCTCTAGATTTTCCATATCAGCCAGTGATAAACCTGTATCAGTTGACCACTAGTTATTACCTCTGAAAAACATACATGACATCTAAAAGTGCAATTATATGAGCTAAACATACTCTCTTTTCATTTCTCACTCAGCTGCATTTTACACATCATGGGAACCACTTTTTTCACTCTGCTTGATCTAAAGACTTAGTTTTTAAAATATGTTGTAATCAATAATCCATACATATACCAGAAATTAGAAGCTTCTGTATTGAGACTTGATCAATTATCAGAAAAAGAATATATATATATATATAATTATATATATATATATATATATATATATATATACATTTTTATTATCATGATAGTATTATTGTGTTGTTCTTCCATTAACAAATGGATAATATTTAAAAATAAATAAATGAATTATATTGTCAATACATAAAATAGTAGCTATTTGTATTTTAGCTTTGTTTATTTTTTTATTTTATTTTTTACGTTTTAATTAATATTTCAGCCATGTACTATAAATTAAAAGCTTATATAGTCTTAAGTAGCATGGGTATATTTGTAGCAATAGCCAACAATGCATTGTATGGGTCAAAGTTATTGATTTTTCTTTTATGCCAAAAATCAATAGGATATTAAGTAAAGATCATGTCCCATGAAGATATTTTGTAAATTTCATTCTGTAAATGTATCAAAACTTAGTTTTTAATTAGTAATATGCATTGCTAAGAACTTCATTTGGACAACTTTGAAGGCAATTTTCTCAATATTTAGATTTTTTTGCATCCTTAAATTCCAGATTTTCATATCTAGGCCAAATATTGCCCTATCCTAACAAACCATACATCAGATCACATATATTATACTGAATAACTTGCATATAATTAACTGGATTTAGATGTTTTTGTTTAGTAATCCGTTATTTAATAATTAGGAAAAAAAAATGCATTTATAAAAAGTATTTATGCTAGTTTAACAACTTTTATTAGCATGATAGCTTGATTAAAATACTTTAGATTGTGTTGTTTTTCCACTAACAAATGAATTATATTTTTTTATATTAAAAACTAAAAAAAAATTTTTTTTGTCAGACTTCATTGCAGATGTGATGAAAAAAATAGAAGCTAGTGTTCTTAGTGTGCAAGTTAAATAATTTAAATGTTGTCTTTTGACAGTAACAATTAATTTAAAATAATAAAAAAAGAGTTAACTTTTTTGTCAGATTGTATTCCTTTGAAATATTTTTTAGAGACAAATAGTTGACTTTCTATACACTTATACTGATGTTACTCTTTTACAGCTTGAATTCAGTCTACTTTTGTTAGTTGCTTGTAATGTAGCTTGATAGTTGTACGAGGTTCAATCTGAATAGCTTTTAGCTTGACAAACTAGTTTCTCCAAAACTATAGTAGCCCTAATATGTCAAAGCACTTTGAGACGTTTGATTTGAGTGCCGCTCAAGTGATTTCTCCAGCTCCATGATTTCTTTTCCCTTGGTTTGTTTCTAATCACTCACAATTTACAGCATTAGATCAGTTGAGTTGCTTTTAATGCGGGTGAGTTTTCATTTTGCTCAGCTGCTCATATTTTCATTGTTCCGGTGCACATCACGACAGTGTTATATTACTGTGTGTTGCTGGAGAGAGTTAGTGTATTTGTGTGTGTGTTTGTGTTAATGTTTGTGGCAGCGCATGCTTATACACGTGTTTGACCACTGCGGATGGATTCTGTGTCTGTGCCTGTTGGATATGGAGAGGTTTGTTAGCGTGTGTGTATGTGTGTTTCGGGGGAGTGACTGTCCTGTGGCTTCCTCCAGGCGTCGCGACGAGAGTTCAGAGCACACCTGGATGAGGTCATCACACTCAAGTCAAGGTACTCTACCTTGGACCAGGTAAAGAGCTCATCTTCAATTATAGTTTGAGACAAATTCAGCCTGAAAACATGACTTTAGCACTGACAGCTAATAAAGCAGCTGGTTTTAAACACAAACCAACAAAGATAACAAACTTATTGTCATCTCCCAACCATCTTGTCACTACAACACAGGTATCATATTTAGCTTTGTTTTTAGTTTTAGGTAAAACACTGCATGGTTAGCATTAAGTTTTAAGCATAAAAATTCATCCACATTTGCCATCATTTACATTTGTAACTACAGGTTCCACCGACAAAATCTAAGTAAATGTGTGAAGGAAAACATGGTGTAGAAATGTTTTTCTCTTAGAATTTGCTAGTAAATTTGGCAACCAATTACAAAGAAACGACAAGTAACATTTAATTTAACCATGAAATTTTAAAGTAGAAAAATAGTTTTTCATTAATTGGTTCATTCATTTTTTACATTGTTAGTATTAGCAACTAGTATCTTAATGAAATAATACAAAATTAAATAGATTTCGATTTTTACAAATTTGGTAAAAATGAAAGATCTTGTTTGCCGTTTTACCACCCCATACAGCAAAATAAAATATTTTATTTTATTTGTAAACATATTTTAGAATATACCAAAAATGGCCAAAATTATATTAAAAATGTTTTAAAATATAGTTAAGTAAATATATATATTTGGCCATTTTTAATATATTTTTTTAAAAATGTTGCCGCCTTTATATTACCATGGTAAATTGTTATTAAATATAATACAATTTGTGTAGGCTGTAGTGTACTTCTGGCACAGAGCACTTTCGCTACATCGGAAAAAAATATTTTTTCAAATAAATTTTACAGGTAAATATAATTTCAGTCTTTCTACAATCAAAATTTCACATTGAATATTATTACAGCAGTCGTTTCATTTGTAGTTATCAGCAAAGTGAAACCTACTCCAAATTTTTTCAGTGTAGATTCATCCAAGTTGCCCCCTGATGGCTGTATGCTATATAACACATTAACATTTTATGTTGTTTTTGCTGACATTGTAATCCAAAACAATTTACAACCCAAATTACTTTGCTCACCTCCATTTTTTTCTTTTAATCATGTGTAATGTTGTTTGTGTCAAGGATTTAACAGTGTGTTTGTAGCAGTGTGTTTGGTGTATGTATGTGTGTTGGAGTTTTTTGTTTTTTTTTAGCATTTATATAGTTTACATAGTAGTTAATTTATTTTAAGTAATATTTTTTTAATGGTTTTAGTTTAACTGTATAATCATGCCTTTAATGAATATGTTTATGTCTGTGTGCATGTGTGTGTACTATTGTATTAGTCCAAATGTGATGTGTAACTGGACTCAAAACAGTCTTGATAATATTACAGTAGAAAGATTCTCTTTATTTACACTAAAAAGGCAGTCAGTTTTGCCACAGTGTTTGTGTATGTACAGTTGAAGTCAAAAGTTTGCATAAACCTTGCAGAATCTGCAAAATGTTAATTCTTTTAGCAAAATAAGAGCAATCATACAAAATGCATGTTATTTTTTATTTAGTACTGACCTGAATGAGATATTTCACATAAAAGACATTTACATATAGAGAAAATAATAGCTGAATTTATAAAAATCACCCTGTTCAAAAGTTTGCATACACTTGATTCTTAATACTGTGTTGTAACCTGAAGGATCCTCCACAGCTGTCTTTTTTGTTTAGTGATAATTGTTCATGAGTCCTGAACAGTTAAACTGCCTGCTGTTTGTCAGAAAAATCCTTTAGGTCCCACAAATTCTTTGGTTTTTCATTTTTGTGTATTTGAACCCTTTCCAACAATGACTGTATGATTTTGAGATCCATCTTTTCACACTGAGGACAACTGAGGGACTCATATGCAACTATTACAGAAAGTTCACTGATGCTTCAAAAGGAAAAACTATACATTATGAGATGGGGGTGTAAACTTTTGAACAGATTGAAGTTGCGTGCATTTTTCTTATTTTGCCTAAATATCATATGTTTTACATTTAGTACTGCACTTCAGAAGCTACAGAAGATACTTGCATGTTTCCAAGAAGACAAAATTAGTTAAATTTACCATGATTCAAAAAAATTATGCATGGATTTTCCTTCTGGCACATCAGTGAGCATTTGAACCTTCTCTAATAGTTGCATATGAGTCTCTCTGTTGTCCTCAGTGTGAAAAGATGGATCTCAAAATCATACAGTCATTGTTGGAAAAGGTTCAAAAACCAAAGAATTTGTGGGATCTAAAGAACTTTTTCTGAAGAACAGCGGGCAGTTTAATTGTTCAGGACAAACAAGAGACTCATGAAGAACTATTACTAAACAAAAAAAAATAAAAATCAGCTGTGGATCATTCAGGTAACAACACAGTATTAAGAATCAATATGTAAACTTTTGAACGTGGTCATTTTTATAAATTTAACTCTTATATTTTCTTGTGGACTATATGTGAACGTCTTTTATTTGAAATGTCTTATTCAGGCCAGTACTAAATAAAAAATAACATGCATTTTGCATGATCCCTGTTATTTTGCTAAAATAATTAACATTTTGCAGATTTTGTACAGGTATGTACATTTTTTTACTTCAACTGTATATAGACATCAGTAACATACCTCAGTGCTAATTCTGTCCAAATCCCAGTGAGCTCCCTTCATAGACAGCAGTCTAAGGCAGGATGCTAAATAAAATTGAACCTTATGAAAGTGAAGTTTTGGGACACAACAAATTCATAAATATCAATTCCACTGAGTTTAAATGGCATAACAGTTTATGTTTGTTGCAGTGGAGTGTGCATATGTGTGAATTAAAGCACATGCTTGTGAGTAAATGATGCCTCTGCAACTGAGTGTGTTGAGTTCAGCTTCACACTTTTTTTCCCAAAATTTTCACCCTGTCGCTGTCTTCATTTACAGTACAAGCTCCATCATATGGTTTGGTCTTATAACTGACACCAGCAGTGTGTCTAGATCCATCACTAATACAACTAACCCACATAAAACGACGTGCCTGGGTACTTTTTAGCAGCACTGTTTTTACGTACTGTACTGCACATTTCGCGGCAGTTTAAAAAAGAAATGTCCACTGAGTGGCGCTAAAACATAGGTTCAATACGTAAACTCTAGCACGTATTTATTCCGGTATGTATTGCTGTGTTTATTGTTGCTTCAGGTACATATTGCGGCTATTCAGAGTTCAAATATCCGGGGACTGTCGTAAAAGTTAACCCTTATCATGTTGAAAATATGCTCTTCACCAAACCCGACCGTAAACCTACCCGATAGTGTTAACAAATGCAAAAACTACGTAAAAACACATTTGTTGACACCATTTAAGTCTTCCTTGTGTGTAGATTTAAGCTCTTTTGTCGCACAGTATTTACACGGGATTCGTACTGCGTGAGCTACCAAATCATCTATGACAATGATCAATGATGACAATTTATGATCATCTGAAAGCTGAATAAATTCCACTGATGTATGACAATATTTGACAAATATGACAATATTTGCCTGAGAACTATTTGAAAATCTGGAATCTGAGGGTGCAAAAAAGAATTTAAATGTTGAGAAAATCACCTTTTAAAATTGTCCAAATGAAGTTATTACTAATCAAAAATTAAGATTTGATATATTTACAGTAGGAAATTTACAAAATATCTTCATGGAACATGATCTTGACTTAATATCCTAATGATTTTTGGCATAAAATAAAAATCAATCATTCTGACCAATACAATGTACTTTTGGCTATTGCTACAAATATACCCCAGCGAATTATGACTGGTTTTGTGATGCCATAGAAGAACCATTTTGGGTTCCCAAAATTTTTTTTAATAATCTGAAGAGCCTTTTTTAGAATGAAATGATTCCATGAATGTTAACTCTTCTTAACGGAACTGTCAATGTCAATGTTTTTTTTGTGAATATCTGTATTCACTCCACCTTCATACACCAAATAGGGATGTCAAGCATAATTAATTCCATAAACCTCTAAAGACATTAAATGAATTATCAAGAATAATAGATGGTGAATCTAAATGAATCTTAAGAATAATAAGTATTTTTAAACATCTGATACCAAAATTAACTTTCTTCTTTTTTTTTGCTTAATCATTTAAAAACAATATGAGCTGAAAGATGATTTATTAACTATCATGTAACATGACCAAACAAAAAACATAATTTTGGCAATTTCTTATAAACCCATTGCAAATTAGGTCAGTACTTGTATGCATTAGTCCACATTTATGATATTTAATGAGGGAATTGTTTGACTAACTGATATCCCAGTGCTTTTACAAGTGTTGCAATGAAAGCCTTATTTAGTTGTGATTTAGTGATTTAGTTACTAGTTTCAGTTTAATACGATAGTTATGATAGAGCTGTCATTATTGCACCATATGGCGTGTGTGTGTGTGTGTGTGTGTGTGTGTGTGTGTGTGTGTGAGTGAGTGTGTGTGAATGTCCTTCTGTCTGCTTAAAATGTCTGTTAGTTGATCTCTGATTTTGTTGTTTTGATGCTTCAGTTTCTCTGTTCTTTCACTGAGTTCACTTTGAGGTCAGCATGAAATCAAAATACACTGCATTTACAACTTAATACTTTCTTAATATATGTTCCTGCAGTTGCAGTTATTAAAATGGATGGTGCATAACATTTCATGTTGACTTTAAACTGTTTTGTCTGATCGGCTTTACTTTAAAGGAATAGTTCACCCACAAATAAAAATTAGTTGACAGTATATTCATCCTCAGGGCATTCCAAGATATAGATAAGTATGTTTCTTCTTTATGATGAAGAAGCTAGCTCATCTACAACTTGGATGAGCACATTTGCAGCTAATTTTCATTTTTGGGTGAACTTTTTTTTTTAAGGTGTCAGTGTGTGTTATTAATACTTTGACTTGTATTATACTTGGCGATATAATGTAATTCTAAATTAAATATTCACTAACATCCTGAAGGTTTTCTCTCTCTGTCTGTTGGTCTATTTTTGCGTTGCCTGCCGCTCTGTTTTCTGTTGGATTGTTTCTTATGTTGCTTGTAACTGATGGACTGATGACTTTATCTCCGTAAGCTCCAGTGTAGGTTGGAGGTGCTTAAAGATGATCGCCGTGGCCATAGGACCTTCAGTTCTCGAGTAACTATCCCAGAAACATCAGCCCTTCACATGTCAATCTCTTTGTCTTCCTCTTCTTATTTGATTTTGTGTCTTTCTTTTAGCATTTACTTATCTTAATGTGCTTTTTCGTTTTGTATATTTACAATATGATACATAAGTTATTTATATGTATGACTATATCATTTCAAAATTAGGATTTGTACATTTGTAAAGAACTGAAATTTATTTTAAAATGTTTTACCTTTTAAGTCATTGTTGCTGCCATCATTTGTCCATTTTTTTATATTGAGTTTTTTTTAATTGACATTGTGTGAATAGAGTACAAGTGTATGTCTTATTTTATTTTGTAAAATTAGTGCAAAGAATGCAAGGCAGGGCAAAATCTATTTTTTTTAGAATTAGAACTTTTACTTAAACTACACTCAGAAACTATTTAGGCCTGTGTTCAGAAATTGTGTCTTTAAATTGCATGTAAAATTTGCATTCAAATGAATTACAGAGTTTTACCTTAAAAAAATTAACTTAATGTGATGCATATTTTATCTGTCAAACATAAATTAATCCAGTAAGATTTCTGCATTCTGCATTCTGCATATATCTGCATATATATACAGTATATATATATATATATATATATATATGTATATGTATATTATTATTATTATTATTATTATTTATTTATTTTTTTTAATTGTATTATTTAATTTTATTTTACTTACGTATATAAATACATTTTGAATTCAGTCTTACATAAATTAAATGGTAAGATTTCTGCATTTAAAAAAAACAGTTAAAAAAATAAGTTTATTGTTCTTTCTCTTTTTATTTTATTTCACTTTAAGTACATAAATACATTATACATTCAGTCAGACATAAATTAAACTGGCTAGCTGTGAAACAAGCAGCACTCAGTTAGTTGAAGTGTATGAGACTGAAAACAAATTGGATTTATTAATGATAAATATTTAAAACACGTTTTATTATACATGGTTTATTAATACTCTGACAGAAAACTGACCTGTTGAATTTATGTATAACTGACAAATATTCATTACATTACATTTATTATATACTAAACTGTAATGCAAATGTATGGAAACTATGCAATTCTAATACACAAATGTAAAACTTATATATCTCATTTAGGCCTAAATATTTATTTGAGTGTATTATCTGACAATTAATATGGCACAAAAAGCCACCATGTTAGTAGCATAAAATGGTGATTTTAGCCTAAAAATTAGTGGCTGTTGTTGAACCTGTGCAATGCAAAGCCACAAACAAAGAGTCAGATTACACAAATGAATCCCCTGCGTGTTTGTTTGTTCCCTTTTTTTTCAGAAGTTACTGTGTTTTGGGGCTTTTGCTGACATCATCATCTTGTTTGATTTATTATTCCCTCTCTGCTCGCTGCGTTTTGCTCTTTCAGCTGTTCTGTGCGTCTCTCTCTCTCTCATGTTTCATGAGCTCTTGTGCTGTTCAGGGTCTCGCGCTCTCCTAATTGTCTTTCTCTCCTCCTTCAGTTCTTCAGTCGTTCTTCGCTATGCTGTCCACTTCTCCTCGGGCAGCTGTAGTTCTTCAGGAACATTTCACTCCATCTCCCTCTCGCTGTAGTGCACTAGAGAGTCTATTAGAGCTTTCCTGCCACTGATTATAGGGTGGTTTTCACAAGTACAGTCATCACAAACTACCACTCCAGTCCAGAAGCATTGAGCAACATGTTGAGGTTACAGAGAGGACAACAGGACAAAAACAGCGTTATTAAAGAGAAGAACGTATGAATGAAGAGGGAGAGGAAATAAAACACATGCCAGATTTACAGTTTTATATCACTGGAATAGAGTAGCTTACGTCTCTGATATGTTTTTCATTAGATATAATGGAAAGTAAACAGGTGTATCTGTTGTCATCCATGTGTTTTTGGTCTAGTTTACATCAGGTAATGTTCAGTTTGAACAGGGTCAAAGGTCAGTTAGCTGGTATCACTGATACACTACTGTTCAAAAGATTTTTTAAAAAGAAATGAATACTTTTATTCAGTAAATCAATCAAAAGTAACAAGTAAAGACATTTATAATGCTACAAAAGATTTATATTTTAAATAAATGCTGTTCTTTTGAACTTTCTATTCACTAAAGAATCCTAAAAAAAAAAAAAAATGTATGACTGTTTCCACAAAAATATTAAACCGTTTTTAACACTGATAATAATCAGAAATGTTTCTTGAGCAGCAAATCAGAATATTAAAATGATTTCTAAAGGATCATGTGACACTGAAGACTGGAGTAATGATGCTAAAAATTCAGCTTTGATCACAGAAATAAATTGTATGTTGAAATATATTCACATAAAAAGTTGTTTTAAATTAAATATATATATATATATATATATATATACTATTTTTACTGTATTTTTGATCAAATAAATGCAGCCTTTGTGAGCAGCAAAGACTTTTTTTACCGACCTCAATCTTTTGAACGGTAGTGAATCTTTTTCAAATTTCTTCTCATTACATCCCAGAATTCCCAGCTCCATGTTTGTCTCTACGTTTCATAATGATATTACAGCAGCATGACATTGCTTATTGTTTTCTGGGGTTTAGTAGCAAACATCTCATAAAAGCTCCATGAAAACAAACCAAAAAATGAAATATTAACAGTTTTTTTTCTCTTTCCTCCCTTGTTTTCTTTCTCCAGGTGCAGTCACGATGCAGCAGCAAAGAAAATATCTTACGAGCAAGTATGTTTCTTAAAATGACTTTTCTTGTGTTTGGAAATCATGTGATTATGAAATATCACTTTAAGGGAAAAATCACAAAACTGTTGCATTTTTTTTGTGTGTGTGAACAAATTACTATAATATGACTAAACAGAATTATTTATATATATGTATGTATGTATATATAATATAATATATATATATATATATATATATAAACTGTTTCTAGCACTGATAATAAATCAGCATATTAGAATTTTTGAAGGATCATGTGACACTGAAGACTGGAGTAATGATTCTGGAAATTCAACTTTAATTACAGATATAAATTAAATTTTAATGTATATTAATATAGAAAACCATTGATGTACATTGTAATAATATTTCACAATATTATTATTTTTTTCTGTATTTTTGATCAAGTGAAAAGAGCCTTGATAAGCATAAGAAACTTCTTTAAAAAAAACATTAAATGAGAGGGTGTGTCCAAACTTTTGACTGGTAGTGTATATATATTTTGTATATATATATATATATATATATATATGCATCTCTAGATATCAGCATCAGACACTGAATAGCCCACATAATTGGATCATCACTTTTGTACTGTATATATGAAATGTTGAGGTTTGTGTGTGTGTTTGTAGGTCATAGCGCGGTGGATATCACCAAAGTGGCTCGGAGACACCGTATGTCTCCATTCCCTCTCACCTCTATGGATAAAGCCTTCATCACTGTGCTGGAGATGACCGCAGTTCTGGGCACTGAGATCATTAACTACAGAGGTATAAACACAATCTGCATTGATTCTGTGTTTTCATTTGACTCTGTTTACCTTTTCTGGTGTCTTTCTTATTTTAAAGCATGTTTTTGGATGCTGGAAGTGAATCCCAGTGTGTGAGATGTAGATCATATCAGTGTGTTAATCTGCTGTGATATTGATCCTTCTGTAATCTGATGAGAGCTTCTTATCTTCAGACCGTGTGTGTGTGTGTGTGTGTGTGTGTGTGTACAGTGCCAGAGGAACACTTAGTATCTCATTTGTATTTGGATATAATATTAATAATATATGCAGACAATCAACTTCATATCAGACGTTTCTCATAAAATTCTAAGACACATGATTAATAAATAATAAATGGCCTGTTTACATGCATGTTATTGGCTAATTAAACACATTTAATCTTTTTCTCTGTGGTGCTGTTCTTGTAGACGGCATGGGTCGAGTTCTGGCTCAGGACGTTTATGCCAAAGACAACCTGCCTCCGTTCCCTGCCTCTGTTAAAGACGGCTACGCTGTAAGAGGTAAGAGCCCACATGACTCGACGATGACAGCGTGTGGGTTAACCGGCGTTCTGACAGACGTGGTTAACTCACGCTCTAGTGCTCGCGTCAGCACCGCATATTGAAAGCATTACTCACATCTGCTGGAGAGCGACGCTCGAAACGCCTCTCAGGGGATGATTTCAAATGCTTCATTCATTGCTTATGGACTTGCGGGATGGGACTTTCCTGCTAAAATATGTCACTACAAGAACTTGTGCAGCGTGAACTTCAGCATTTGGGGATTTTGCATTAATTACATTTTTATGAGCTCAGGAGTATTTACTGGGTTTCTATAAACACACATGTCTGATTTAGCTGTCTGGTTCTTCACAACATTAGGAAGAACTAAAGTTCACATTCAGTTGCTATAAACTCTACTATATTTATATTTAGTGTTTTCAGATCCATTCCTGATATCTGCGCATGTTAATACAGTTTTTCAGTTCTAACAATTTACCAAAAGTCTTCATGTGTAATAAAAGCAAAATAAAATGACTGCAAAAATATCAAATTTATTATCAGTTTTACACACTCTGTACTGCATACAATTTACATATTAACAATTGTATGCCAAACAATGTGCAGTATGGAACAGTTACTTCGACTGAGCTATGAGGGATGCTCTCAGAATGTTCTGGCAAGGTTCTCTCAAAGTTTAAACTATGTTTTTCCTGTAACGCTAATAGAATATTTGTTGAAACATTTGTTTAAAAATTCAGAAAACACAAAAAATGTTTCATTTATGGGACTAATGTCTAATGTTTTTGCTTTTAAATGTGATTATTTACTACTCTTTTCAAAAAATAACATTCCCTTAATGTGTATTAGTTTCAGAAAAATAACATTCATGTTTGTAGAATGTTTGAATGGAATGTTCCCTTAATAACATCAAATAACATTTTTAAAACTTTTTTTTTTTTTCAAAATATTTTTTCAACTAGATGTTTTGAATGTTGTGAAAACGCACAAAATAACATTTTAACATGACTATAACTTAAAATGCATGTTATCAAAACATTCTTAGAATTCAATTCAATATTTTATGTAATGAATTTTAAAATGTTCAGAGAACATCCTCATAATATTTGGAGGATGATTAAAAAATGTTTTAAAATAAATGTTCCTGGAATGCTCGAAAAAACTTTTGGAATTTTCCAAGAACATTCAAAATAAATTTTTTATGTTCATTGTTTAATAGGAACATTATCAAAACATTCTTAAAATGTTTCCTTAATATGTTAGCTAACATTAGTTGTTTTAAAACAGCAGAAAACATTCAAAAGTAACATCCTCATAATGTTTACAAAATGATTAAAATAGAAGTGTTTTAGTTCATGTCACTACTTACTACTTGTTTCAGAACGTTCAGAGAACATTCAAAAGTAGCATCCCATAATGTATGCAGAATTGTTAAAATGAATGTTCCCTAAACATTTAGCTAACATTATTGCTTACTAGTTGTTTCAAAATGATCAGAGAACATTAAAAAGTAGCGCTCCCATAGTATTTGCAAAAAGATCAAAGTGGATTTTTCCCTTAAAGTGATAGTTCACCCAAAAATGAAAATGCTGTCATTAATTACTCACCCTCATGTCATTCCAAACCTGTAAGACCTTTGTTAATCTTCGGAACACATATTAAGATATTTTTGATGAAATCAAAGAGCCTTCTGACCCTCCATAGACACTGCCGCAGTCAAGGCACAGAAATGTAGCAAGGACATCAATAGAGTACTCCAAAAGTTACATTACCATAAAAAAGTAACATTTCCATAATCTTACAGAATGATTCAAAAGCAACATTCTTAAAATGGTACTACTTAGTGCTTAATGTTCAAAAAACATTGAAAAGTAACATTAATGTTTGCGGAATTATTAAACTGAAACTTTCCATTAATGTTTTTGGTAACGTTTTTTAAACATTTAAAAAAAACTAGACATTCTGAACATTCCAGAAACATTCAAAATAACATTTTATCATGTTATCAAAACATTCTTACAACATATTGTTGTTAGCTGGGAAACACTAGTGTGTTACAGTGTTGTCTCTGTGTCCTGACAGCGGCTGATGGTCCAGGTGACAGATTTATTATCGGCGAATCTCAGGCTGGAGAGCAGGTGAGAAAAGAAAAGCTATCATTTGAGAAATTCACCTACAAATGTGAGGAAATTGACCCATACGGACTGCTGTAACGTGTGTTTCCAGCCCACACACACCGTGATGCCGGGTCAGGTGATGCGGGTGACGACAGGTGCTCCTATTCCCTGCGGGGCTGATGCTGTGGTTCAAGTAGAAGACACCGAACTCCTGCGAGAGTCTGAAGATGTGAGTTACAGCCTGATGACACTTTAATGAATCATCACAATACATAATTTAATAATTTTTATTTATTTATATACACCACCATTTAAAAGTTTGGGGTTAAGTTTTTAATGTATTTGCGCAGCTATATTTATAATTATCTTAACGTGTGTATTTTTCTGACACAATTTCTCTCAAAAATGAAGTGGCCAAGTAAACACGGTTATTCATAACTAGAAAATATTTCAGACTACCGTTAATTACCACCCTCCCTTCTTTGAGAGCTATTTGTCTGTTTCTAAATCTAAAATCTTCCACATTTCTCAGGGCACAGAAGAGCTTGAGGTGCGGATTCTGGTTCAAGCTCGTCCAGGTCAAGACATCAGGTGAGCGCCTGTGAGCGTATCTCAGCATGATTTTGTGAGTCTCAGATGTGTCTGAAGGAGTCTGTCCTGTGTTCCGCAGGCCCATCGGTCATGACATTAAGCGTGGTGAATGCGTGCTGTCCAAAGGCACTCACATGGGCCCGTCTGAAATCGGCCTGCTGGCCACGGTGGGCGTCACAGAGGTGGAAGTGCAGAAGTTTCCAGTTGTGGCTGTGATGTCTACAGGCAACGAGGTGACATTACAACACACACTGGCCTTTATATCTCTACTGTTTCTTCTAGATAAAATAGTAATAATAATTTTCTTACTTAGTAGTTTTGTCTTGTTTTCCAGTACAAATATCTAAACATGAATAAATCAAGTAAAATTTACCTGACAAGGAAAATGACTTAAGATATTAAGTCTAGTTTTGTGAAAAATGTTATAAAATTAAGTGAATTTATGATTGAAGCAAAAATGAATGTATATATGACCAAGGAGCCAAACAAATGTTCTTGTTTTCCCTTTTGATTCAGTTTATTTACTGCACTGACAGATATTTTTACACTATATTGCCAAAAGTATTGGGACACCCCCTTCTTTAGTAATTTCTTTGAGTACTAATCTTAATGTTTAAGCATATAATGATGTTCTAAGGAATTGTGTCCTTCTAATTTTATAGCAAAAGACAGGACCCTTTTTTATTCTAACATGACAGTGCCTCTGTGTATAAGGCAAGGTTCATAGAGAAATGTTTGATTTAGTCAGTGTGGAAGAACTTGACTGGTACATAAGCCAAATTCTAATTCCTGCTGAACACCTCTGGTGTGACTTTAAATGCAGACCTTGAGCCAAAAACTCATCACCAAACACATATGGACAAAAGTATTGGGACACCCCCTTCTTTAGAACAGAAAAAGGCACTTCTAAAAGCAACAAAGACGGAAACATAATTCATGTATTTAAAAAAATTATTTCCATCTCTGTTGCTTCAGTTTTGGAAGTGTCTAAAATGTCTGCACATATGCACAAGTCATTGGTGTTGGTCTGAGTTTTTGGTTCAAGGTCTGCATTTAAAGTCACACCAGAGGTGTTCAGCTGGGATTAGAACTTGGTTTAGGCAGGTTCTTCCACACTGACTGAATCAAACATTTCTCTGTGAACCTTGCCTTATACACAGTGGCATTGTCACGTTAGAATAAAAAGGCTCTTGTCCAAACTTTAATTTTGGGAGATTTTTTTTAGAAAACAATACTTAATATCAAATAGATCTAATAGACCCAATAGACTGCAAAAAGTTATTTTCTTATCTTATTTCTGTTTTCTTATTTTCATAAAGTTACTTAGTATTAGCTGAACATTATTAAATTAAGATACGTTTGAGAGGCAAAATGATTTAAGATATTAAGTCTTGTTTTCTGAAAGAAATTTAGCTAAATTAACTTGAAACAAGCAACATATCTGCAAATGAGATCTTATTCAAAGGGAAAACAAGATTATTTTTCTGACTGCTTTGTCAGTTTTTCTTTTTTAAGTAAAAAAATCACTTTTTTTATTTAAGAATCTATAGACATTTGTAAGGGAACAGAGATTTCAACCTGGAGATTTTTTCCATGATACAAAAGTCAGAAATTTCAATATCAACTCAAACTATTTTTTATGAAATTCTCCCAAGATCAAATGGTCTGATGTTTATAGCTTCACACTCTCACTGACTTTTGTGTCAGTTTTTATTTGTCCTACAGAAGTTGATATTTCATTTAAACATCTGAGAAAACTTTATTAAAAGAGCAATTCACTGCTGGAAAGATGGGCTTTTAATACAACTTTTTGTAAAATAAGTGCTACATGATTAAAGAAAATAGACAAAAGGGCTGTGCTGTTCCTTTTTGCCAAAATGATAGGAAAACTTCAATACCCATAATGCACTGGGCGACTATTTGTGAGCAGGGATACAAAAATATTAAAAGTTCAGTCTGTAGTTTTCACAAATGCCCTGAAGCTGTCAAACATTTGCTGGATGACCAATTTAACATCGTTCGGTGGACTATTTTTCTATTTTTCTGACAATGCAATGCTTAAAGCTACTCTTTAAGTTTTATAAGAAGTTTCTGAGCATTTTCTGAACTGTTGCATTTTTTCAGCTGCTGAACCCAGAGGACGATTTACACCCCGGTAAGATCAGAGACTCGAATCGCTCAACGCTGCTGGCCACCATACAGGAGCATGGATATCCCACCATCAACCTGGGCATCGTGGGAGACAAGTGAGCAGATTTCAGCCTTTATAGCCGACAGAAGTAGTTGTGTGTAAAATACAGATTACATAAAAACAGAAGGGTAACAGTCTTTTTTTTTAAATATAGTTAGCTTTGTTCTTGTTTTTGGTTTAGTTTTGGTTTGATTGTTTTTTTTTTTTTAACCAAACATTTCCTGCAGCCCTGATGACCTGTTGAACGCTCTGAATGAGGGAATCAGCCGCGCCGATGTCATCATCACCTCAGGGGGCGTGTCCATGGGCGAAAAGGTACCAGAGCTTTTATATTTGCTCTAAATATAGACAAAATCAGCAGGTGTGTGTTTTACGGGTGTGTTTTTAATGATATTTGTTATTTCATTGATCCAAATACTCAAACTGCAATTTTACAAAGATGCATTGAAAAGCATATCACACCTGAAGGTTTAGTTTGCATACTTTAATTTAGTAATCATTGCTTTATACTGACATCTAGTGGAGACTGTCACACACCTAAAGAAAGAAGGTGCCTAGTACACAGATGTACATGCAAATGAAATGAGAGAATAAAGTATTTCTACAAGCAATACTATCAGGCCTTGGTAAACAACAAGTTTTACACAACCAGATCATTAAGATTGGAAATGGATGTTTTCACAGGATTACCTGAAACAGGTACTTGATATCGACCTTCATGCTCAGATACACTTTGGACGTGTCTTCATGAAACCAGGGTGAGTTTTTGAAGAAACAGGTGACATCTGCGTGACGATTGTACAAGTAATGCAGAATCAGGGTGTTTTTATGCTTGAAACCTTGTTAAATGAAACAAACGCTTTTAATTATATCAAATTTTGATACAAAAAAAAAAAAACTCCACAAAGCAGACTTGTTAGTCCATTTAATCCAAAGTACTACATTTTATTTTATTTTAAATATTTATTTTTTAACTTTTTTTTATTGATTAAAATTTTATTTTATTTAAAATGAATGGAATAATGAATCAAATACTTTTAATTCTATTTAAATCTACTTTTTTTTTTTACTTTTATTATTATTAATGAAATAATAGAATAAAATAGTTCTTAATAGTATTCTATTCTTTATACACTTTAACTATAGCAAAATTGAACTGAAAAACTCCAAAAAGCAGACTTTAATCCATAATACAACATTTTATTTTTAATATTTATTTTTTTTTACATTTATTTTCTTGTAAATTAAAATGTATGTTAATTTTATTTAAATGAATGGAATAATGAAAAACATAGTTTTAATTCTATTCTATTCTTTATCCACTTTAATTGCTTCAAAATTAATTGTATTAATTTATTAACATGTATTTAATTTCATTAACATTTATTTTATTATACATTAAAATTGATCTTTTATTTAAATTAATGAAATAAAAGAATAAAATAGTTTTTAATTTGTTTTTAAAACACTTTAAGTATAGCGAAATTGAACTGAAAAACTCCAAAAAGCAGACTCTGATATCAGTCATTTTTTATTCCAAGTTAAAATTATTTTATTTTATTTTATTTTATTTTATTTTATTTTATTTTATTTTATTTTATTTTATTTTTAATTTATTTATTTAAATTAATAGAATGATAAAATAAACTAGTTTTTAATTCTATTTTATTTTTTATTCACTCTAATTCAGTCAATAAAATTGATTTTATTTTATTTATTTGATCTTGTTGATCTTGATATTGTATTTTGTTAGCATTCATTTCATTATAAATTTGTATTTATTTTATTCAATTAATAGAAAAATGTAATCGTTTTTAAATACCATAAATAAGTGTGTCATTATGGTTACTTGTGAGCAAAAATACTGGTTGGTTTGTTTTACACAGACTTAATGTGTACTGCATTCAGACCGTTTTCCTGAGATGGTCTCAGTTCAGTTACCTTTAGAGCGTTTAGAGTGATCACATAATAGTATGAGTCATGCAAACCGCTCTCAGTGTGCAAACACCCTGATACTGAGTGTCAAACGATGAGAATCAGTCTACACAGGTATTGAGCTCTGGTTTGTCTTCCGTTAGTCTCCCCACAACATTTGCCACTCTTGATATGGATGGGTCTCGAAAACTTATCTTTGCTCTGCCAGGTAGGGACGGTGAGAGAGTTTATTGGTGTATTTTTTCAAAACACATACTAGTCTGTAATTTAAACACATAGATTTGGCTTTTTCCCGTCTATTAGTGAATGATTTGTGCTTTTTGTGGCTCTCTGGTGATTCACAGGTAATCCTGTATCAGCGGTCGTAACATGTAACCTCTTCGTCATCCCTGCCTTGAGGAAGATGCAGGGAATATTAGACCCGCGACCCACCATAATAAAAGCCAGGGTAAGACCACCTTCAACCTTACATGCAATAATAACAGAGGACTTTTACATATAGAGTACTTGGAAAAACTAAACTGTGCTTAATTTTTCCAGTTGTCATGTGATGTGAAGCTGGATCCCCGTCCGGAGTATCATCGCTGTATTTTGACATGGCACCATCAGGAACCTCTGCCATGGGCACAGAGCACAGGTCAGACATCTGTTATTATTAATATTACAGAAGTCTTGGAAACATACATTATCTTGTCTATACATTAGCAACTTAATAATGTCTGTCGGTTGCCATTGGCTAATAAATTAAGTTTCACTTACCAGTAATGAAGTAAGCTAATAAGTTTAGCACAGATATATTTTTTTTACTGTTTTGTGTTCCGTATTCACTTTAGGGCACCTAGAACGCAAGCGTTTGACAGGACAGAAAAAAGCATGAAATACCTTTTTTAAAAAAGCCATGTTAAATACCACATACAGTTGAAGTCAACTGAAGTCAGAATCTGCGAAATGTTAAATATTTTACCAAAATAAGAGGGATCATACAAAATGCATATGATATTTTTTATTTAGTACTGACCTGAATAAGATACTTCATAAAAGACGTTTACATAGTCCACAAGAGAAAATAATAGTTGAAATAATAAAAATGACCCCCGTGATTCTTAATACTGTGTTGCTTCCTGAATGATCCACAGTTGTGTTTTGTTTGTTTGTTTTAGAGATAGTTATTCATGAGTTCCTTGTTTGTCCTGAACTGTTAAACTGCCCTCTGTTCTTCAGAAAAATCCTTCAGGCCACAAATTTTTGTTTTTTCAGCATTTTTGTGTATTTGAATCCTTTCCAACAATGACTGTATGATTTTGAGATCCATCTTTTCACACTGAGGACAACTGAGGGACTCATATGCAACTATTACAGAAAGTTCACAGATACTTCAGAAGGAAACACAATGCATTAAAGGAAAATACGCTCATTTTCCAACTCCCCTAGAGTTAAACAGATGAGTTTTACCATTTTGAATCCATTCAGCCAATCTCTGGGTCTGCCGTTAGCACTTTTAGCCTAGCTTAGCATAAATCACTGAATGAGATTAGACCAATTAGCATGTCGCTCAAAAATGACCAAATATTTTCAATATTTTTCCTATTTAAAACTTGACTCTTCTGTAGTTACACTGTGTACTAAGACCGAGAGAAAATGAAAAGCTGTGATTTTCCAGGCTGATCCTGTAAGAGCAAAACTTTTTGAATTTGAAGATCAGGGTAAATTCAGCTTATTTTTTTGTTAAAAATCTTATAAATAAATGAGGTGGCAAGGGGGAGGTTTTACACATGGGGTAAAAATCTCACTAGCATGGGGTAAAAGGCACATGGTATTGATACAGATACTTGATCTAAAATAATGTTTTCTTTAATAATGTCTACTTGTTCAAAACAATCACTTTAGCAAAGTTTGTACTATTTTCTGCTTATTTTGAAAAATAAAATAATTTTTGTTCAATAAATATACTGTCATTAAAATGTTAATACAAAAAAAATGTTTAAAAATACAGAAATGAAATCATTTTAATAAGCAAAGATTCTAAAAGTAAGGAGATCCAATAATAATTGAATAAATATTTACAGTAGTAAAAACAAATGATATTTTATTATATGATATGATTAATATCATGTTTTTTAAATATGATGGTTTCGTTCTAAACATGTTGAATATCTCTAATATGGACATCAAACATAATATATGTTATTTACAATCTGAATCATACCATGTCAACAAATGGAAAAGTCAGCCATCTATTAATTATCATACTGTGGCCTTTAGCCCCAACAGCAGGAGCACTTTTTACCCCAAATATCATACTTTTACATATTCTTTCGTTATTTAAAAACTGTTGCTTTAATTATTTTAAACAAAACTGAAAACCATAAAGAAGACCTTTGTCTCAAAATATATGCATTAGTTTTAGCGATTCTAATTTAAAACATTTTTAAAAACATAATATTAGACCAAGTAAGCACAGAATCAACTTTGCAAATTTGTCAAATATCAAACAAATAAACACGTTCAACTTGAAAAGTGAATGTTTTGGAAAGTGCTACGCCAAGTTTTTGCACCATCTAGTGGTTTAGATGAAAATAACCACCATGCTTGACTGTAGGCAAGACACACTTGTCTTTGTACTCCTGACCTGGTTGCCGCCACACACGCTTGACACCATCTGAACCAAAAAAAGTTTATCTTGGTTTCATCAGACCACAGGACATGGTTCCAGTAATCCATGTCCTTAGTCTGTTTGTCTTCAGCAAACTGTTTGCAGGCTTTCTTGTGAAGAGGCTTCCTTCTGGGACGACAGCCATGCAGACCAATTTGATGCAGTGTGCGGTGTATGGTCTGAGCCCTGACAGGCTGACCCCCCACCCCTTCAACCAGCAATGCTGGCAGCACTCATACGTCTATTTCCCAAACAACTTCTTTGGTCGACCAGGCAAGGCCTGCAGCTCAGTTTCAGGGTCTTGGCAATCTTCTTATAGTCTACAGCAGTGGTTTTCAATCCTGGTCCTGGGGACCCACTGCTCTGCACATTTTGTGTGTCTCCCTTATTTAACACACCTGAGTCAGATCATCAGCTCATTAGGAGAGAGATCCATGAATTGAATTGAGTGTGTCAGATAAGGGAGACATACAAAATGTGCAGAGCAGTGGGTCCCCAGGACCAGGATTGAAAACCACTGGTCTACAGCATCCTTATGTAGAGCAAAAATTCTTTTTTTTTTTTCAGATCCTCAGAGAGTTCTTTGCCATGAGGTGCCATGTTGAACTTCCAGTGACCAGTATGAGAGAGTGAGAGTGATAACACCAAATTTAACACACCTGCTCCCCATTTACACCTGAGATCTTATAACACTAACAAGTCACATGACACCGAGGAACAAAAATGGCTAATTGGGTCCAATTTGGGTGTACTCACTTTTGTGGCCAGCGGTTTAGACATTAATGGCTGTGTGTTTAGTTATTTTGAGGGGATAGCAAATTTACACTGTTATACAAGCTGTACACTTGCTACTTTACATTACTTTAGCAAAGTGTCATTTCTTCAGTGTTGTCGCATGAAAAGATAATAAAATATTTACAAAAATGTGAGGGGTGTACTCACTTCAGTGAGCTACTGTATGTGAACTTTTGAACGGGGTGATTTTTATAAATTCAGCTATTATTTTCTCTTGTGGACTATATGTAAACATCTTTTATGTGAAATATCTTATTCAGGTCAGTACTAAACAAAAAATAACATGCATTTTGTATGATCCCTGTTTTTTTGTTAAAATAATGAACGTTTTGCAGATTCTACAGTGTGTATGTAAACTTTTGACTTCAACTGTGTATAATATGTTTGTGTGTGCACAAGTTTATTCCCTGGCTCCTGGTTAAAAACCAGCAGATTCAAGGCAATACTTTAACGCTTTTCTCCATCTCGTCATCCTCCAGGGAACCAGGTTAGCAGCAGACTCATGAGCATGCGCAGCGCTAACGGACTCCTGATGCTACCTCCCAAAACCGAGCAATACGTGGAGCTGCACAAGGGCGAGGTGGTGGACGTCATGGTCATCGGCCGCCTATGATGTCATTGCAGCGGGACGGAAACGGGCCAATGGACGGAGAGCGACGGGTGGTTCACGGTGCATGTTCACATATCATTGACTGTAATATGCAACGGCACAGCTAGTTTTTATTGATTTGGATAACGCTGAAGTATAGTCAACATCTTGATCACAAAACTAGATACATATGAGAAAAAAATATTATTTCAACGAAAGAAAAAAATATACTTTTAAATGATAAAATCTAATTATAAAAAGAGATTTATTCTGTATTATTATGAATTATTATTATTGCATTTTTCTTCTCATTATTATTAATTATTATTATTATTATATTAAGGCAACTTTGTTCTTTTCATTGCAGTTGCTTTGTGTGTTCAATGCTAGATCTTATAGCTGTAGCATTTTAATAGAAACTGTAGGTGCCTGCCAGGAGAGAGAAAAAAAAAAGAAGAAGAAGAATATTATTTCCCCCGTTTTAACGCAAAAATAAATGAAAAATGAGCGCTTTTGTTTTCGGACACGGGGAAGGAGCTCGACAACTTGACATCTGGACTCTGGACTCTGGAGTGTGGCACTTTTTGTCTTACGTGTCATTGACGTGACACTTTTACTTTTCCTCCCATTAGTACGCATCATTATGACATCACAAAGAGCTTTGCTTGTCGTTTATATCTCGTGAGTCTTGTTTGTGTGCGCAGTGCCAAACGCGTGGGTGCACGAAGGTCGTGCGCGGGGGAACACGGGCCTGGTCACCCAATCCCTGAAGCTTCCTTATAATCACATGACCTGGTGTAGCCCCGCCCCCGTCCCCCCAGGGGGCGGAGTCACAGGCGAACGTTTTATTTGAATATACTTTAAAAAGACGAGGAAAAAACAACAACAACAACAACTACAACAACAGCTTATTTAAGTGCTGACTGCCTTTTTAATCAACTACACAAAAATGTACAGTAAAAGACGAACAATTGAATTGTACAGATAAATGTGACCAGCACTCCTGCGGAATATGACCAAGCAATGAGGAGACATTGAACAAATCTGTATAATAACATTTTCTGTAATGATAAGAACCTAATGAGAGAGAATACAATAATAAAATCCTTGATCATTATATAAAAATAGCATTGTGGAATTTTCTTGTAATAAAATGAATAAAAACATAATTCCTTAACGTGTGTGATTTTAATGTTTGTTTGTTTGTTTTTTGCATTTTATGTTATGCTGATTAACCAACCTCTGCAGTATTTTGGACAGCTAAACTTTAATGTTATTATTATTAGTCTGGAAATCTGGGTTGTAGTTATAGAAAGGACTTTGGTGTTTATGTTGAATGGCATAAATTATTGGATATTGGCAATTTGTGGAAAAAGTTTTACAGAAATAATATTTTTTTTATATTTACTTATTCTATATTCTCTCTCTCTCTATATATATATACACACAGTAATATGTAATATAATATGAATATATAATATGTTAAATATAAATAAAATGAACAAAAATCTATATATTATTTAATTTTAATATTGTAATTTTTGTATATATTTTGATATCACACACACACACACAAATCAATAAAACACACTTTTTATGAACATATTATTAATATATTTATAATTTTTTTGGTGTGTGTGGGTGTTATATACAGTAGTCAACATTTAAAGTGGGTCAATACCTATTTCAATATATATATATATATATATATATATATATATATATATATATTATGTAACCAAAATTTTAATTATTAATAATTTTCAGAAGTAAATAATATGTATGTATGTATTTATATCTAACATAAAATTGAGATGAAACATATATATTATATATATTTATCAGACTTTATTACTGCATAAAACATGAGCTTTATTGCACATTTGTAGCCTGTATGGGTTATTAAATATGTATAAAACTGAACATATGTGTAGTTGTAGAGTCAGATGTTGATTAGATGTTGGTCAGACTCATGGTGCTGTGGGGTTTAGAGCAGATTATTGAACTCATGAAGTCACCGCTCATCCACATTAGCCTCAGACGCTTGAGCTGTGGACACTCACACGTCCACTGGACCTGAGTGAAAACACCACTGGAATCACTGCGTTATTCACCATCAGCGGCTGGAAGAGACCTGCCACTCCATGCACACAGTGAGTAATGCATTGATTAGGATAATGTCAGTAGTTTTGTTTGTGTATATAGACATTAACTGTTGACTGTTATGATTGCTTTGCCTGTGGTTGATGTTGGGCTCCTGTATGTCGGTGTTTGGTCACAGAAAGGTCAAAGGTTCAAATCCTACAAAGGTTAATTCATTAAATGTCTACATTGTGTTCATCTATGAGCTTTGCATTGAAATTTAAGTGAAATTCGGCCGTGCAGGAGCATCAGTGCAGGTCAGGAAGGACTTGAGGAAAACGTGCGACAGCTTAGTAAGTTTATCTACATTAGTGCAACTTAAAAGGTCTCAGGGGTCAATTACTGCTGTATTTATGGAAGAAACTTACGGCTGATTTCATAACCACATGCAATGACGTGAAAAGCTAAAATGAGCTGATCAGAATTTATTTGTTATCTCTTTATTTATTTCACTCAACTTTAGTTTCTGCCAAAATACTGTATTTACTCACAGCAGCTTTCTGTCTGTCATTTTATTTTTTAAATATATTTATGACAGTGGTGTCTATGTTTGGACAGTTTTATAAACAGTTTTTAGTCAGAAACTGAACAACTGAACTATTAAGAAATGGGCAACCAACACAATGAATTAAATGAATTATTTTTAAAAGTATAAAACAAAATAGTAGCTACATTCTCCAATAATCATTTTATCTACAACTTAAAAAATAATTTTAACAGTGTAATTGTGGCGTTTTGTAATTGTGACATTGGTAAGGCTAGTTTTTTATAGGCTACTCTATTTGTAGATCAACTGTCATTTAATTAAATGTGAAATAATACGACAAATTCTGTTATTATTAATTTAGATACTGTGTTTTTAAGGTGTGCAAGAGATATGAACAAAACAGATGTCAATGCAGCTTGTCTGAATCCTCTTGAATGTTTAAAGATTTAATTTCTTTCCCCAGAACCTGCTTGTAACTCGATTTAAGTGTGTCTGCAGGTCCTAGTGATAGTGTGTGTTTGTGTTTGTGTGTGTGTGTGATTCTGAAGTTGGTGTTAACTAATCTCAGATAAACAGATGGTCGTCTTTCACTGCCACCTGTTACTAAACACAGCTGAATGTCTACGTGCATGACTGCTGAAACCTGATTGGTTCCTTCAGACTCAGAGGAAGTAGATTTAGCCAAAATGTTGAAATTAAAAAATTGCAAAAATTACAAATTTCACCTTTAAAAGGCTCAGTTATTGAAAAACCAAATGTTGCTTAATCTTTGCATATAAAAGAGTGTATATATATATATATATATATATATATATTAGTGGTGTCAAAATTAGCGCGTTAACGCAGGAGATTAATTTTTTCACTTTAACGCGTTCAAAATATTTAACGCAATTAACGCATGGGCGGGGCCACCCCACTCACAACTGCTTATGAAATGCTTTTATTTAAATGCGCAGAGCGTCTTTACGAACACATCAAACAGGAGACTTTTCAGATGCGCGCTCCATTTTTACTTCAGCACCAGACGCGAGTCAAACGACCGCGGAAGCGGTACCGGTGACGGGGAGCTTAAGTAAAACGTTAGTGAACTGCGGTCAGATGAGATGCTGTCAGGCCATATGTTGGTAAAAACGAATTTAATTGTCCTGTCAGCCTATATACTCTGCTTGTAGCGTGCGCTCTTGAAGTTCATGCGCAAATGTGCCGACGCGGCTGTATTAGGCTATATTAAACCCAAATGAAACTGCGAGCATGCAAAGTCGTAGTTATATCGTCAGGTAAAACATGAATTCATAAAAAAAAAAAAATATTTATAGGTCAAAGCAGTGTCAGATCAAGTTCAGCAGTGACAACCTTTAACAGCAGCCAAAATATCCTTATAACCAGTTGCTGTGATGTCTGTTAATTAAGGAACAAAATTAAAAAAAAGGAAATTAATAACTAAGTTTTATCTTTATATAATTTAGAATTTGATATAATTTAGGCTATATTTTCTTGCTGAAGGGCACAGGTAGCTACTATATATATATGACATTTATTATAATGGGTTTGTGTGAAGATTGTTTCAAGTTCACTTAAATTATTATTATTAGTTATTTTTTTTAAAGTCTAATAAATGTTAAAGTGATAGCTCTTAATGATACTGTAATGTTGAATGATTATATATATATATATATAATATATATATATAGATATTTTTTTTTTTCAATGGTTAAGTATTAGGGGGGGAAAATCAATCAGTGATATTTGCCTTCAGTCCTAAAACAAGATGGCATTAAACAAATATTAAAAATATATGTTCTTTATGTTGTTTCTACGTTAATTTGAAGCATTAAAGTGAAATTATTGCAATATAAAAGTATAATTAAAAACTTTAATGTCAGGTAGAATTAATCGCGATTAATCGCGATTAATTTCAGGTAAAATGTGCGATTAATTCGTGAATTTTTTTTAATCGATTGACACCACTAATATATATATATATACACACACACACACACACACACACACACACTACCAGTCAAAAGTTTGGACACACCACTCATTTAATGTTTTTTAAAGAAGTCTCTTATGCTCATCAAGGCTGCATATATTTGATCAAAAATAAAGAAAAAAAAAACAGTAATATTGCAAAATGTTATTACAATATCAAATAATGGTTTTCATTTGAATATACTTTACAATATAATTTATTCCTGTGATGCAAAGCTGAATTTTCATTTGCTGTTACGCCAGTCTTAAGTGATCCTTCAGAAATCATTCTAATATGCTGCTTTAATATTAGAATTATCAGTGTTGGAAACAGTTGTGCTGCCAAATATTTGCAACCTGTGATTCTTTTTTCAGGATTCTTTGACGAATAACAAGTTAAAAAAGAACAGCATTTATTCAAAATATAAACCTTTTCTAACAATGTAAATCTATGCTAGCACTTTTTATTAATTTAATACATCCTTGGTGAAAAGTATTAATTTCTTTAAAAAAAAAAAAGAAAGAATAAAAATTTACTGACCCCAAACTTTTGAACAGTAGTGTATATTGTTAGAAAACCTTTCTATTTTAAATAAACGCTGTTCTTTTTTAACAATTTGGTCAAAAAATCCTGAAAAAGTATCACAGATTCCAAAAAAATATTAAGCATATTAGAATGATTTTTGAAGGATCATGTGAAGACATCACTGAAGACTGGAATAATGATTCTGAAAATTCAGCTTTAATTACAGATACAAATTAAATGTTAATAATTATTAATACATTGATTTACATCATAATAATATTTCGCAATATTACAGTTTTTTTTTTTCTCTTTTTGATCAAGTGAAAAGTGAGGGTGTGTCCAAAAGTTTGACTGGTAGTGTGTGTGCGTATATATACAGCTGCTGGTCATATAATTAGAATATCATCAAAAAGTTGATTTATTTCACTAATTCCATTCAAAACGTGAAACTTGTATATTAGATTTATTCATTACACACAGACTGATATATTTCAAATGTTTATTTCTTTTAATTTTGATGATTATAACTGACAACTAATGAAAACCCCAAATTCAGTATCTCAGAAAATTAGAATATTACTTAAGACCAATACAAAGAAAAGATTTTTAGAAATCTTGGCAAACTGAAGAAGTATGAGCATGAAAAGTATGAGCATGTACAGCACTCATTACTTAGTTGGGGCTCCTTTTGCCTGAATTACTGCAGCAATGCAGCGTGGCAGTCGATCAGTCTGTGGCACTGCTCAGGTGTTATGAGAGCCCAGGTTGCTCTGATAGTGGCCTTCAGCTCTTCTGCATTGTTGGGTCTGGCATATCGCATCTTCCTCTTTACAATACCCCATAGATTTTCTATGTGGTTAAGGTCAGGTGAGTTAGCTGGCCAATTAAGAACAGGGATACCATGGTCCTTAAACCAGGTACTGGTAGCTTTGGCACTGTGTGCAGGTGCCAAGTCCTGTTGGAAAATGAAATCTGCATCTCCATAAAATTGGTCAGCAGCAGGAAGCATGAAGTGCTCTAAAACTTCCTGGTATACGGCTGCGTTGACCTTGGACCTCAGAAAACACAGTGGACCAACACCAGCAGATGACATGGCACCCCAAATCATCACTGACTGTGGAAACTTTACACTGGACCTCAAGCAACGTGGATTCTGTGCCTCTCCTCTCTTCCTCCAGACTCTGGGACCCTGATTTCCAAAGGAAATGCAAAATTTACTTTCATCAGAGAACATAACTTTGGACCACTCAGCAGCAGTCCAGTCCTTTTTGTCTTTAGCCCAGGCGAGACGCTTCTGACTCTGTCTGTTGTTCAAGAGTGGCTTGACACAAGGAATGCAACTACTGAAACCCATGTCTTGCATACGTCTGTGCGTAGTGGTTCTTGAAGCACTGACTCCAGCTGCAGTCCACTCTTTGTGAATCTCCCCCACATTTTTGAATGGGTTTTGTTTCACAATCCTCTCCAGGGTGCGGATATCCCTATTGCTTGTACACTTTTTTCTACCACATCTTTTCTTTCCCTTCGCCTCTCTATTAAAGTGCTTGGACACAGAGCTCTGTGAACAGCCAGACTTTTTTGACCTTTTGTGTCTTGCCCTCCTTGTGCAAGTTGTCAATGGTCGTCTTTTGGACAACTGTCAATTCAGCAGTCTTCCCCATGATTGTGTAGCCTACAGAACTAGACTGAGAGACCATTTAAATGCCTTTGCAAGTGTTTTGAGTTAATTAGCTGATTAGAGTGTGGCACCAGGTGTCTTCAATACTGAACCTTCTCACAATATTCAAATTACTGAATTTGAGATACTGAATTTGGGGTTTTCATTAGTTGTCAGTTATAATCATCAAAATTAAAAGAAATAAACATTTGAAATATATCAGTCTGTGTGTAATGAATGAATATAATATACAAGTTTCACTTTTTGAATGGAATTAGTGAAATAAATCAACTTTTTGATGATATTCTAATTATATGACCAGCACCTGTATATATATGAGAAATCATATATGAAATGAGAAACCTCATCACATGATCGCATGCAAATTTATCTCATAATTAAATATACATTTATATTAATATATATTTTATATAACATATTTAGTTAATGTTCCATATAAAATCTATATAAATTATAATTAAATATACATTTATATTAGTATATATTTTATATAACATATTTAGTTAATGTTCCATATAAAATCTATATAAATTATACGTTTGTATTCATTATATAAAATTAAATTATTAATTGTATACTAATATTTTTAATTGTGTGTATATGTATGTTTATATAAATATATATAAATGATAACTTTTATACAGACAGACAGACAGACACAGATAGATAGATAGATAGATAGATAGATTTATTTTATAAATATTCATTATAATTTATAACATTACACAATTTAATCTATATTTTATAGTTTTTACATGTTTTCTTGGCATGTGTTTCAGGGAATCAAGAAATCAAAAGTGCATCAATGTCTCCTGCTTTGAGCTCTTGTAGTTTGCTGTGTTGACCTTCAGTCTAAAACAGAAAATAGTCATGTTAACGTTACACATGAATGGTGACATGATGGAGGACTTGGGTGATCATGCTGAGATGGACATGGACAGTCCTACCAAACTCATCGCTCAGTGCTACAGTGAGCAGACCGAGAAGATCCAAGATGATCCAGAGGAAGTGATGATGATGATGATGATGATGAAGGAGGAGGAGGAGGCTTATGCACAGACTCAGAAAACTGATCTCACATCACCACAGAGCAACAATGAGGCCATTATTCAGGACTTTTTTGATGGGATGGATGTTGCAGAGGAAGCCAAGTCAACCTCAGAGGAGAAGAATACAACAGGTGAGGCAATTAAATGATAACCTAAAAAAGCATCATGTTTAGGGGTGGTTTTGATTAGTTGATACCACAATAATAGGCCAAAAATTTTATTCAGCAAGGATGCATTAAATAGATTAAAAGTCACATTAAAGTCATTTATAATGTTACAAAAGATTTATATTTCAAATAATTGCTGTTCTTTCGAACTTTCTATTCATCAAAAATCTTGAATAGTTAAAAAAATTATCAGAAATGTTTCTTGAGCAGCAATTGTAATAATAATATATACTGTATTTTTAGCTAATAAATGCAGTTCTGGAAAGTGTTTAATATCATCATTAAAAAAGACTGTGCCGCTTAAACTAAACTTTACTGATCTCCAGAGTTCACCTCTACACTTGTGAGCAAGACTCTTAACCTCAGGTTCCTCATGTTCTCCAGGAGGATTGTCCCTGTAAGAAGTGCACTTGTATCCCTCAGGATAAAAAGTCTGCTAAATAACTGCTTACGGCTTACTCTCTGGGTGAAACACTCAAGATCATGTTTACTAGTTACAAGTAATGACATTTTCTTTCAAAATCCAGTGTTTTGGGGGGCAAATACAATGGTATACCATATAAATGCGGTAAAAAGGGCCTCAAAGGTGAAGTGTGTAATTTTTGATGTTAATGGAATAATTTTCATAAAAAATTTTATCCTGAATTCATAGGTTTTTATTGTTTTCTAATAAGTTGTCTTCATCCGGGCAGTGCATGTTTTATTGGGAGACTTTTAAAATCTTATTAAGTAAACATAAGTGACTGGAAAACCATGGTATTTTTTGGCTGTAAAATCATTAGCAATTACGTTTCTCAACCCATTTCTTTCTCTCTGTGTGTTGTCAGAGCTGGATGACATGCTTGACTCTCTGCAGCGTCTGCAGCTGCGTCTGACGGATGCTGAGAGTCAGGAGGACGTTGAACTGCTGTTGGAGCTGCTGCTGCAGTCGGATTTCCAGCAGGCGTTCATCATGCACCGCAGAGTGGCTCAGAGCATGAGACGCCTCTGCCCGCCGTTCCCGCTCACCGCACACGCGCAGCAGCTCAGAGACGAGGTACAGCTCACAGCACACTTCCAGCTGCATAACTGACATGTTAGGAACGGAATACTAGCTAATAAAATATGTTCTAAGAAGAATGTTTTGCTAGCATCCCCGTTTAGTTATGAAAATATAATTTGAAATGTTATCAGAACATTCAGACATTATGGAAATGTTACTTTGGATTGTTCTCTGAACATTCTGGAAAAAAAGTAGTAACATTTTTAAAATGTTAGATGAATATCTAAGATAGATAGATTAACTTTTTTATTTTTTGGTTGTTACTTTAAAATGTTCTCTAAATGTTAAGGCATAATTCCATTTTATTATTTTGTCAACATCATGTGAATGCTATATTTGAATGTTCAAACTGCAGTAACATTTGAAAAAATGTTTGATCACAAAATAAGTTCCAAAAGAAAAAAAAAGACATTTACTTCCAGTTCATGTATCATACTGGAAATTAAAGGTCTAGTCAAACACATTGCTTTGTGTGGTATCATATGCACTGCAGTTGCATACTGCACTCTTGTATAAGATCATAGGTATTCCAAGCATTTTACACACCTGCCAACTTGTGCACATATATTTGTGAATAGTATTGGTAGTCGTTGTACTTGTACTTGAGCAAAGGCGTCTGAAGTGCTTAATAAGGACGTGGTAATTGGCTGATCTGCCCTGTGCCAAAGCATGTAGCTGGATGAAGCTGGGTTTGTAATCCGTCATTGGCTTATGGACTGAGACAAGATACTACGACTAGATCCTGGAGGCCAGAATGAGATCTATTGGATTATTACCATCACTGCATGTGTGTGTGCTGATAAGATGTGTAATGCAACACAGGGAGGTGTTAGCTAGCTGTTTCATCATGTACCCAACATGAAATCACATTCACAAGCTATTTTATTGCTGTAATGTGACATTTTATTGAGAAACAATCATTTTTTTATCCATCGTGGATAATGTGGTTGTAGAGGTTTCTTACACTATAAACGTATATTCATATAATATATATTCACCTAAAAAAGAAAATTTGCTGAAAATTTGTTAAAAATGTACTCACCCTCAGGCCATCCAAGATGTAGATGTGTTTGTTTCCTAATCAGATTTGGAGAAATGTAGCATTCCATCGCTTGCTCACCAATGGATCCTCTGCAGTGAATGGGTGCCGTCAGAAGGAGAGCCCTTAGACTTGCAGACTTATATTTTGGCCAGAAGCAATAGTTTAAAGTTAAAAATGTCCTGGTGGATTTAAAGCTTTTTATTTCTCAAGATGTTAATTGATGGACTTGGAGTGGTGTGGATTACTTGTGGATTATTGTTTTTATCAGCTGTCTGGACTCTCATTCTGACGGCATCCATTCACTGCAAAGGATCCATTGGTGAGCAAGTGATGGAATGCTACATTTCTCCAAATCTGATGAAGAAGCAAACTCATCTATATCTTGGATAGTACAAGTGATGCTTGTCTAGATGCTGTACAAGTCTAGATGAAACTCTACTCATCTGTGTTGTTGACTGGTGTTCTTGGTCTTCAGGTGGAGAGTGTCCTGCAGTCTAGCAAACACACTGAAGCCACAGAACTCACAGGCCTGCTGACGTCACCACACCTGCAGGTAAATCATGAGGAATGAATCGCACACAATATCTGCATTGTTTTACTGACGTTTGATTGGACACTCATTCTTTGAAATCTGCAATAAAGATAGGGGTTTTTTGCCTCCCTTTTAAAAGCTAATAAATGCCAGAAACGTTCAGTTCTTAAAGGCAAGGCATTTTCAAAACATAAACCCATCTAACAGGGAACATTCTCACAAGGTTGTCATAGTGTTTATCCTCCTGTCTGCATCCATATCAGACCACACCTGAACTAGCGAAGCAGATGCACAAAATTACCAATCAGTCATTTGATCAAAGAATGACGACCTTATTTCTTGTCTAACATATTCAGGCCCACATCAAACCCTAGCAAGGGCGTGAAAACAACTTCCCCGTGTGTCTATTTGTACACACCACAGGTTAGATCCAATTAACGGCCTTAGAAACAGATACCTGCCACAGAACAGGCCACGAGATGATTCCCCTCCCACAGATATTCAGCCCTCCCGCTGCTGTCTGTCACCACACGCAGTGGGTGTCCTGGTGCCCGTTTAAAACAGTGTGGCTCTGTCTTTCTTCATACGGTATGAATACGTGACAAGGTAAGAGGTGATGTGATGATTGACAGCGCTGTGGGAGGTTATGTTCAGGTTAAGCTGTGCGTCGTGTTTGGCAGAAACTGTCGCCAGGGGTTATTATAGCAAGGTACAAGATGCCTGTCACCTTCAGTAAGGTAAAGCACCAATCCTGTAGCCGGGATAGAGTCTTGGGTTAAACGAAATGGGGGGAACTTGTTTGGGTACTTCTCTGCTTAAAGAAGTTTGACTGTTTGCTTGTTTAAATGGCGTTTTTAAGGCAGGGCTTTTTTTTCAGAGCATACAGTTATTTCGTATAACTGTTTTGAGTGGTTGCTAGGGTGTTGCTATGCAGGTGTTAAGTTGTTCTAAATGTTTTAAAATATTGCTAAGTGGTTGCTGTGGTGTTCTGGGTTGCTAGGCTATTGCTAGAGCGTTCTCTGTGTTTGATAATGAATTGATAGTTGGTTGCTAGGGTGTTGCTATGCAGGTGGTAATTTGTTTTAAATGTTTTAAAAAAATGTATATGCAGTTGCTATGGTGTTCTGGGTATTGCTAGGCAGTAGCTATATTTTCTGTGTTTACTACGGAGTTGCTAGGTGGTTGCAAGGGTGTTGCTATCTGGTTATTAAGTTTTTCTAACTGTTTTGCAATGTTGCTGTGTGGTTGCTGTGGTGTTTTGGGTTGCTAGGCTATTGCTAGAGTGTTCTCTGTGTTTGACATGTTAATAGTTTGTTGCTGGGGTGTTGCTATGCAGTGGCTAAGGTGTTCTAAGTGTTTAAAATGTGGTGTAGTAACTATAGTGTTCTAGGTGGTTGCAAGGGCATCACTAGGCTATTGCTAGGTAGTTGCTAGGGTGTTCTTTGTATTTAATGGGGAGTTGAATGTGGTTGC
This sequence comes from Cirrhinus molitorella, assembly GCA_033026305.1. Classification (NCBI taxonomy): domain Eukaryota; kingdom Metazoa; phylum Chordata; class Actinopteri; order Cypriniformes; family Cyprinidae; genus Cirrhinus; species Cirrhinus molitorella. The sequence continues at coordinate 19,598,975 of CM065133.1, read as the reverse complement.
TAGAGTGTTGCTATGCATGTGTTAAGTTGTATTAAGTGTTTTAAAATGTTGTTGTGTTCTGGGTTGCTATGCTATTGCTAGGGTGTTCTCTGTGTTTGATATGGAGTTGATAAATTGGTTGCTAGGGTATTGCTATGCAGGTGTTAAGTTGTTCTTTTGCTGGGCTATTGCTACGGTGTTGTCTGTGTTGGGTGTGGAGTTGATAGGTGGTTGCTATGATGTTGCTAAGGTGTTCTAAGTGTTTTAAAATGTGTGATTGCTACGGTGTTCTAGGTGGTTGCTAGGCAGTTGCTAGGGTGTTTGTTAGGGATTCTCTGTGTTTGATAGGGAGTTGATTGGTTTCTTGGGTGTTGCTATGCAGTGTCTTATGTTTTAAAATGCTGCTATGTGGTTGTTATGGGTTGTTGCAAGGGTGTTGCTAGGGTGTGCTCTGTGTTTGCTAGAGAGTTGGTATGTGTCTGCTAGGGTGTTGTGCAGTTGATAAATTGTTTTGAGCGCTTTAAAATATTGCTATGCAGTTGCTATGGTGTTCTGGCTGTTGCTAGGTAGTTGCAATATTAGAGTTGATAGGTGGTTGTGAAGGTATAATTAATGTATAATGTTGTTATGCTGTTGCTATGCCATTCTGGGAGGCTGCAAGGTTGCAAAGTTGTTGCTGGGTAGTTGTTGAAGTGCTTTGAGTGTTTTTGTGAAATTGCAGGGGTATTCTGGGTGGTTGCTATGTAGTTGCTAGGGTATTGATATTCAGTTGCTAGGGTATTCTGAATGATTCCCTACCGGCAAAGGAGTCGATGCTGACATCTCCATTCACCAGTGTTGATGTTCATGGCTCTTCCTCAGGCCCTTATGGAAGCTCATGACTGTATCGCCGAGCAGGAATTGGATGTCGAAACTATTGAATCTGTGGATCAGGATGAAAAGACGACCAAACTGGTTTCCCTGGAGAAAACACGTGACATGCCCCTGGTAGGTGTCATTCATCTACATACTATTTAGTCTGTAAAGGCTGCATTCCATGCCTTACTGTAGTTTCTGACAATGTGTTTGTTGTACTTTTGCACCTTTATGTTATTTAGGGTGTGACAGTTCGTAACGAAGATGACCGTGTGATCATCAGTCGGGTGGTGAGTGGCGGGACAGCTGAGAAAAGCAACCTGCTCAGTGAAGGAGATGAAATCCTGGAGATCAATGGCATTTCAGTTCGTGGAAAAAGTGTTAATGATGTTCACAACATACTGGTGAGATCCAGTAAATCCTAAACCCTGAGAAACACCTTATTTTACCGTAATCATTTGTTGATATAAAGTCACTAATTTTTCTGCTTCATTTATTTTTTGTGGAAACTGTCATACATTTTATTTTTCAGGATTTTTTGATGAATAGACAGTTAAAAAGAACAGAATTTATTTGAAATACAAATCTTTTGTGACATTATAAATATCTTTATTGTGACTTTTGATAAATTTATTGTATCCTTGCTGAGTAAAAGTATTTTTTTTTTCTTTCAAGAAACAAAACAGTTTACATTTGTGTTGTTCTTATTTGTCTCTAGTCCTACATGCATGGGTCCCTCACATTTCTCCTCATCCCAAACTCTCAAAACAAAATAGCTCTTCACAGATCAACTGTGGTATGACTTCATCTTTTTTCATTTTCTTTCCTTTGTTTGGATATGTGCTGCCTTTCCTAGAGGGTTTAATAGGCTTGTCTTTGACTCTGATTGAAACACTAGTGGTCTTCTTGCCACATTGCATTCTGGGATTACCTCATGCATAGAGTTGTTTAGTACAAACCACGGACATGTCCTTCACCTCTCCTTCTCATTCTCTTTCTTTCCAGATGCATGTGAAGGCAAACTTCAGCTATGACCCATCTGAGGACCCTTATGTGCCATGCAGAGAGCTCGGCCTGTCCTTCCAAAAGGGAGACATCCTTCACGTCACTAGCCAGGATGACCCCAACTGGTGGCAGGCATACAGGGATGGACATGAGGACCAGAAGCCCCTTGCTGGCCTTATACCTGGTGAGAACATTTAGCAGAGTGCCTGATGAATTATAGGATAGAGACAGAAAAAAATGCATGTAAATCCACTTAAAAAATACTTTGCTGAATAGGGCAACCCACAATCAAACATTCATTCACTTTTTATTTGCCCATTAAATTTAAACTCAGGTTCAGTGAGCATAATGTTATAATATAGTCTTTTTCTAACTAGTGGTTGCATGTCTAGTAGGGTACAGTATGTGTGGTGCAGCACTAAGACAAGATCATCAGTTGTCATCAACTACTGTATTTTTTCAAGGAAAGAGCTTCCAACAGCACAGAGAAGCCATGAAGAAAACTATCACAGACAGAAATCAAGAGTTTAAAGGTGAGCTGGACCTCATCTGTTTGAAACTCACTCACTTTTGAAAAAAATGTATAGACACAAACATACATCTGAACCGCTTCTTTGAGCTTTCATCAATCTTGCTGTTGATCTTTGTGTGGAAAGTTCACTGATAATAGTCCTTCTTTCTTCAGGGAAACTTTGGTGTACAAAGAAGAGCAAAAAGCAACGGAAAAAACACGTGTTTAACCCTAGTAAGAGTATCGGTGAGTACCTGCTGAATTCCTAGTCAAGATATTTGAATTTATCCATGAGTGAACTAATTTTTCCTGGTCTTACTGTGCTATCCATCAGTTCTAGTAAATCATAGCTACAATGCCGTTGGTGGTTACCATGTTGTTACTATGCAGTTCCCAAGTGTTCTGAGATGTTTATAGTATGTTGCTATGTGGTTGCTGTGGGGTTCAGATGGGTTCCTAGTGTTGCTATGCAGCTGCTAGGGTGTTCTGAGTTGCTTCTAGTGTGTTGCTATGCAGTTGCAGGGACGTTCTGAGTGGCTTCTAGTGTGTTGTTATGCGATTACTGAGTGTTTTGAGAAGCTTCTAGTGTGTTGCTATGCAGTTGCTAGGATGTTCTGAATGGCTTCTAGTGTGTTGTGCGGTTACTGGGATGTTCTGTATGGCTTCTAGTGTTGAAATGTGGTTTCTGGGGTGTTCTGAGTGGCTTCTAGTGTGTTGCTATGCAGTTGCTAGGATGTTCTGAATGGCTTCTTGTGTTGCCATGTGGTTACTATGGTGTTCTGAGTGGTTTATAGTGTTGCTATGCAGTTGCTGAGCAGTTCAGAGTGGTTTGTAGTGTTGCTATGCAGTTGCTAGGGTGTTCTGAGGGGTTTGTAGTATTGCTGTGTGGTTGCTAGGGTGTTCTGAGTTGCTTCTAGTGTGTTGCTATGCGGTTGCTGGGGTGTTCTGGGAAGCTCCTAGTGTGTTGGTATGCAGTAGCTAGGGTGTTCTAGGTGGCTCGTAGGGTAGGGCTGCCCCCTAATAGTCGACTAAGCGTCAGTTGACCAGAAAAGGCTTGGTCGACCAAAATTTTATTAGTCGTTTAGTCGCAGAAATAAATAAATAAATCTCACGGAGAGATCGTTAATGGCTATAGTCTGTGTGGTAATACTAATACAGTAGGCTACATTGGGCAGTACATCCAACATTCGCCTATTATTCATCAACCTCAAATATGGCTTATTATCTGAAACGTAAGTAGCCGCAACTTTACATGTAATGTTGTACAATGTAATGTTAAGCAGTGGTTTTCAAACCTTGGGTGGGTCGCGGGACTTAAAAAATGGGTCGCCAGGACGATTTAAACAAGATATATAGGCTATGTAGGCCTATGTAACAAAGTTCAAGATTCAGGGAGAAGGATGCGGGAAGCTGCAAACTAAACCGAAAGTAAAACGCGCGCACGCATTCAAAAGCAATTTAAATATCCCGCTTTCAGAGAGCGACTATCCCAATGCGCGCAAATTAGGCTATATATTTTTTTTAAAAAGTTTGAAAACCACTGACCTAGAGAAATGTGCGCTGTCTGTGTGGAAGCTAAACAGACATGCGCTTAATGCAGAACAGATGGATGCCGGTGCGGTAATTTGCTTTTAGAATAGCTTACTCCATCATTTTTGGGCATAGCAGGTAAAAGTAAAACATCTTTTCGAAAGACGCATATTCGTGTCCACTTACAATAAAAACGAAACATGCGCTTTTGTAAAATAATGAAAGCAAACAGGATGTGCTTTCTGTCATCTCTTTTCTGTGAACTTGAGCGTGAAACTCAGTGTATATCTTTGGCTTTCAGACATTAAAATAGATCTATAGACAGTAAAATTTCTACTTTACCAGATTATGTAATAGCCTACATATGAAACATGCATTCAGGCGCATCACAACTGCGGAGATGACGAGTCGCCGACTTCATCTCTTAAGCCGAAAACAAAGCTCTAGTTTATCAATATATTATTAAAATGTTAATGCAGTCTACTTATTGTTTTTCCCTGACACATTTGTAATCATTACATCTGCGGTGCGCTGTGGCAAGCTTTATGCGTGCTTGAGCGCTTATTAGGATATTAAAGGCTCATTATAATGATTTAAATGCTTTATTAATAAACATACGATTAGTCGACTAATGCATAAAATGAACGACTACTAGTCGACCAGAAAAATCCTTAGTCGAGGGCAGCCCTACAGTTGTTATCCTGTTCTAAATGGCTTCTATTTTGCTACGTGGTTGCTAGGGTGTTCTGAATGGCTTCTAGTGTTGCTGTGTGGTTGCTAGAGTGTTCTGAGTGTCTAGTGTGTTGCTATGCGATTGCTGGGGTGTTCTAAGTTGCTTCTAGTGTGTTGCTGTGCAGTTGTTGGGGTAGTCTGAGCTGCTTCTAGTGTGTTGCTTTGCGGTTACTGGGGTGTTCTGAATTGCTTCTAGCGTGTTGCTATGCAGTTGCTGGGGTGTTCTGAATGGCTTCTAGTGTTGCTGTGCAGTTGCTATGGAGTTCTGAGTAGCTCCTAGTGTTGCTATAAGGCAGGGTTGCCAGGTTTTCACAACAAAACCTGCCCAATTGCTACTTAAAACTAGCCCAAAAGTATCCCAATTGCGTTTCGAGGGAGGCGCCCCAGGGGGGTAAAATACAAGTTTTTTTTGGCAGGGTTCCCCTGGTAAAATTATCATTGCAGGGGCTAAATATTATGTTACTAGGGTCACTTCAACCCGCAGACATGAAAAACAGTTAGGCTCCTAGTGTGTCCACCACAGTAGCTAGGGTGTTGTAAGTGGCTCATAGTGTTGCTATGCAGTTGCTAGGGTGTACTGAATGGTTTCTAGTGTTACTATGTTGTTGCTAGAGTGTTCTGAATGGCTTCTAGTGTTACTATGTTGTTGCTATAGGGCGTTCTGAATGGCTTGTAGTGTTGTTATGTGGTTGCTAGAGCGTTCTGAGTGGTTTCTAGTGTGTTGCTATGTGGTTGCTGGGGTGTTCTAAGTTGCTTCTCGTCTGTTGTTATACGGTTGATGGGGTGTTCTGAATGGTTGTTTAAAGGTGCAAATCCAAATGATCCTATGGCTATGTCTTGTGTGCAAGTACAGGAGATTTTCAGCTTGTTTTAATGTGAATTTGATTCAGCTGATGGGTTTGAGGTGTGAATGGTTTTGTGTGGGTGAAAGGCTGAGGATGGAAGGGTCATTGGTCAACTGATAGCCAGTTTCTTCTCCTGCATGCCTCTCCAGACTAAAGATGGGTCATAAGAAATAACAATGAAAGTGATTCTCACACCCATTCAGGTTGCAATTTGCATTTAAACACAGAAGACATGCTGAGAAGGAACACAGGTTTACCTTTAGCTTTTGGCATCCAACATTTACCTTTTGTCTCATGTTGTGGACATTCATTGTTTGGGAATTTCTCTCAAAACTTATGTTGAGCTTAGTTCAATAGCCCTGGTAAACACTACTGACATTTATATTTTGCAAAAACTGGCCAGTAATAAATATTTGTCATTGTTTAGAGCATTACAGTGAGGATATCCTGACCTATGAGGAGGTGGCACTGTACCATCAGCTGCCAAACTGCAAGCGTCCTATCGCCCTGATTGGTCCACCCAACAGTGGACATGATGAACTGAGACAAAGACTGCTCTCCTTAGAGCCTGACCGATTCGCCGGTGCTGTTCCACGTAAGATTTTCTATAGCTTTGGCATAAAGTTATTTAACATAAAAGCTAAATTACAGGAGGAGACAAAACCATCAAAAACAAAACTATCAAGCCTATGTGGGGCAGCTTACTAAGTTTTGGAACAGAACCAGTGATTTAATTGTTAAAAGAATAGTTCACCCAAAAATGAAAATGTGCTGAAATTTACTTACCCTCAGGCTATCCAAGATGTAAATGAATTTGTTTCTTCATCAGATTTGGAGAAATGTAGCATTACATCACTTGCTCACCATTGGATCCTCAATCAGTCAGAATGATAGTCCAAAGAGCTGATAAAAAACATTAGCCTAGGTTGCATATGCAACCAATGAATGCATACAAACAGACATGCATTTATAAACAGAGTAATATTTTGTTTATACAAATCTATTGTACTTATTTGTGATTTTGAACACGTTACAGACACTACACGAAACCCCCGCGCACATGAGGTGAACGGAAGGGAGTACAACTTTGTATCACGACAGAGCTTTGAATCTGACCTGGCTGCAGGGAAATTCATCGAGTCGGGCGAGTTTGAACAGAACCTGTACGGCACAAACACGGATTCAGTCAGACAGGTTGTCAACTCAGGAAAAATCTGTATGCTGTGTCTGCAGCCCAGGGTGAGATGGAGTTACCAAGTCCAACATGCATTGAATTGATTTGTCGTATGCCATGTGTGATATAAATAAAAATAAGCAAAGGGTCAGTGAAGTAATGGACAATGTGCAATAAAATAATGCAATTTAGAAATTACAGCATCAGACAAAATGCAAAATAAGAAAGGAAGTTATATATTTGTATTTATTATAATGTATACAAAATATTTTAAAAGTAGGCCTATATATAAAAAAAAACTGTAAAAAAATTAGATCTGTAGCTAATGAATCACACCTACATACTACAATTGTCGCTTAACTTCATCTGTTTTCTTATATGCAGTAATGTAATAAAAGAGAGCAGGAAAATCTTTTTTTTTTTTTTTTTTTTTTACATTTTAACAATATGACAAAACCACCAAGACAAGACAAACAAAAAAGGACCAAGAGTCAAGACATTAATTAAAACAAGACATTTTTATTTGTTTGGTTCTTAAAATATAAATAAAAGGGTCTGCTTTTCACGTCGCATAACTGATGATCTCAGCCGTTCGTTTGCACGTCACTCAAGATTGTGGTCCAATCAGAAGCTGCGATAATCCCTATGCAGCGGTGGGAGGCGGGACTTCTGCAGAAAGCTCTCTGGTGCTGTGAGCCTGCGCGCATGTTCTGCAGCGTCTGAACCGGGTTTGAGGAGATTGCGTTTAGTTTCTTCGCCTTTTCTGCTCGAAATGGCATCGGCGGAGGATGTCGGAGCGAAGAAGCAAATGTTTTATGAAATCGAGTGCGTAATAGACGATTGCGACACTGAAGTTGGATACAAACCTCTGTCAGACAGCGACGAGCTCGACGATTCGGCGGAGGAGGAGGAACCGCGGGAAGAAGAGTGAGTGATACGTCATGTGTAGTGTTTTTACCTGTTGTGGGATAACGTTAACCCTTAGAAAAATTATGCTTTTATTGCTTAATGTAGAATGCAGCTCAGAATGCAGAATCTAGCTTCTTAAAGCTAGATAGGGCAAACAGTGCTTGCAAGACGCAGAAGCATAATAAAGACCCATAAATCAAAAATAGTGCACAAATAAATAATAACATTTTTATTTATAGTGTGTGTGTATGTATTTCTCACCAGGGAAACGTCCATAATCTAAATGACGTCATCTTGAACTCAGGGGCGTATCCATATTTTTGTCCAATTAAATGTTCTCTAGAATTTAAACATCCAGTCACCTAAATATTAAAGATTATGGTTCATGGCTATGACAAGACTGTTAAATATTATAAAACGGGATGTGCATGTTGAATCACACCATTCCAAATTCTTTAAAACGACAAAAATTCTTATATAAGCTGATGTGCATATCTTTGGGAAAAGATGCAATGATCATTTGTGCCCAAAAAAAGCTATAATGCATGGTGAAAGCAGTCAATTTCTCCATTCATTAATATTATAGTCTTCAGATGGGTCTGACACTGGTAAAACATTGTTGCTATGCAACAAAAATAGAAATCTGCTATGGGAGTTGTGCATGTACATGCTGTTTGCAAAAATATGCTGCTTTTAATGGGGAAAGATGCTTTTTGAAGCCAAATGGTATGATTACAGCATTGTAAACCAGCCTAAATTTGGCTCTTTTTTTGTGCAGCTTATAAGCTATTCATAAAAGCTCCTGATGTCATTAAAACACTAGTGCATATAATCAGCAGAATGCATTTTAATTATAAATTGAAAATTCATGACAGACAGAGAGCATTTCTAATTGGTTAAAATGGGCATTGCAATTTCCTAATGTATTAAATAGTTCAAATTTTGAGCTGAATTAATATAAAATGATACAGCAAAGAATAGCACAACAAGCTTGCAAGCACTGTATTCAATGCATGTATTGTTTCCAATCATGGACTTTTTTTTATGCTTTCTGTTGCTTAAAGTGTAATAAAGCACAACAAACCTCTTTGTGCAGTGCATATTAAGTGTATTCATTATATGTTACAGTATTGATTCTTCTGAAGAATGGGAGCCTCTCAGGCGTTCAAAACTAAAGAGGAACTCATCCTCCTCACCTTCATCGTCTTTACCACGCCGGAGAGGGCGGCCACCTAAAAATGCATTGAAACCCTCCCCAGCAGCACCAGTGATGACCCGCACACCGAAAAGCACCCCGGCTATCCCCTTACCTCGACGGAGAGGCAGACCGCCTAAGGACAAAACGAAAGCCAAGCTCTTTCCTAAACCCACCCCGTATGCCGCGATAGTGCCTAAACCCCCACCTTATGCCACACTGATCCCTAATTCCTCCTTTAAATTTGGACCTCATTCCACATCCACTTTTACGCTTGGCCCTAACTTCACTCCTATAGCCCTTACCAACACCTCGTCCTCCATTAAACTGAGCCCTAATTCTACACCCATACTCATCTCTAATCCCGCTTCCACTTTTAAACTCAGCCCGAATTCTACACCCGCCTCCAATCAGGCACCGATAGCCACCCTCATCTGTACACCCACATCAACGGGGCTTCTGTTAGATGGAGATAACAATGGGATCAAGTCAGTGAAGGAAGAGAAACCATGGGAAGAGAAGTAAGTAAATGAATTTCCATTTATTTTTTTACATTTTGATTTATGAGTGTAATGTATGGAAGCCTTTCTGCCACAAAATAAAAAATAAATAAGGTAATTGTAATGTTTCATATCAGTATTTTTCTCAGAATTCTAAGAATACATCTTAGAATTATGATTTTACATCTCACCTTTTTTTTGTTTTCCACCACGAAAAAAAATAAATAAAGGAAATTGTGACATCTCTCAATTCTCACTTTTTTTTCTCACTGATATGAGTTTATATTTCACAATTTTGGATTTAAACTTGCAATTGTAAGTTAACGTGCATAATTGCGATTTTATATCTTTAGATTTTTTTTTTTCTCTTAAGTTGGAGAAAAAAGTTTTTGAGTAGTACGTTTTTTCAAGAAAACTCTTCTGCTCACCAAGCCTGCATTTATTTTGTTCAAAATACAGCAAAAGCAGTAATATTGTGAAATATTTGTACTATTTAAAATAACTGCTTTCTATTTAAATATATTGTAAAATGTAATTTATTCCTGAAATCAAATTTAAATTTCAGCATCATTACTCCAGTCTTCAGTGTTGCATGATCCTTCAAAAATAATTCTATGCTGATTTGCTGAATAGAAAGATCAGAATTGATCTGAAATAAAAAGTAGTTTTAGTAACATTATACACTATACCATTCAAAAGTTTTTTTTTAAAAAAGAAATTATAGAAATTAATACTTTTATTTAGGAAGGTTGCTTTAAATTGAGAAAAAGTGATGATACGCACATTTATAATGTTACAAAATATTTCTATTTCAGATAAATGCTGTTCTTCTGAACTTTATTCATCAAAGAAACGTAAAAATTCTACTCAGCTGTTTTCAACATAATAATAATAATAATAATAAATGTTTTTTGAGCAGCAAATCAGAATATTAGAAGGATTTCTGAAGGATCATGTGACTGCTAAAAATTCAGCTTTGAAATCACAGGAATAAACAATGTTTTAAAATGTATTCAGTTATTTTAAATAGTAAAAAAATTTCAAAATTCTACTGTTTTTGCTGTACTTCGGACCAAATAAATGCAGGCTTGGTAAAAAAAAACAAAACAAAAACATTTTACTGGTAGTGTATATTTCAATAGGAATCAGTTGTTTTTAAATTGTAATACTATTTCATAATATTACAATTTTTACTTTTTTTTTAATAAATGTAGCCTTGTGAAAAAAAAACTTTCCAACCCCAAACTTTTAAATGGTAGTGTAAATATTTATATATTGTTAATTTGTTGTTAATTGTGCCATGTGCATGCATATTGAAGCATATTTGGTCTGTATTACAGTGTGGATGATATTCAAGAATGGCCTATTACAGAAGAAGAATGCCTAGTGCGTTCAGAATCACCAAATGCAAAGAGACAACGACTCTCATCCATTATCCCTCAATCCACATCACCTCTACAGACAGACAGGCCCTTGAAGCACACCTCAAAAACTACGCCTAGTCCCCTGCCTGAACTTGCACCCATAAACTTTTCTGATCCTGTACCAACTTTTCAACCCACTTCCACAAGCATTGATGAACCATTGACCTCTATAACCACCACTAAGCCCACATTTGATGCTAATGCTGCACCAATCAGGCCTCGGGCCGAAAGCGACCTTGATGGCGACAGTGACGAGATCAGTGATTCTGGGAGGGAAGAGGAACTGTGGGAAGAAGAGTGAGTAAGGAAGTCTTGCATTTATTGTAGTTTTTGTAATTTAGCGTCAGCAAATAAAAGGTCTAGAGATACTTTTTTTTTTTTGCAAAAAATGCAAGACACGATTGCAAAGCCGTCCATCTAGTAGAATGCAAAAACATTGTGTGTGAACAGCCATAGCTGCTTTTTTACACAAAATAAAATTCTCTACAATGAAAGCAACTGCTTACTGTTTCTCTTTTATTTAAAAAAAAAACTCTAAATATTGCATGGTTATGTCAGTAATGTTTCAAGATACACACTTACTGGACTAAAGCTACTTAGGTTTACTTCATTATCCTTATTATCATTTTTTTTAGAAAAATGTTCAAATATGAGTATCAAATGTGATCCATCAGGCTTTTGAGGAACACTTGTTTGTTCATCTCTCAGTCATCATTGTTTTGGATTGTATTAAATGTATTGTCCACCACAATAAAAGCTACAGCAATTAGATCATAAAGGCTTCCCGTGGGTCATTAAAAAAAAGTCTCAAAAATCTGAAATTTAGTGCAACTTGATGTTGTTATTGTATGTAGTTGTTTCCATACATCACATTTTGCACACTTCTGTGAAACATGATGTATTGAGATGTGAGCTTTTCTCGCATAACAGCGCAAGTGCAAATGTGATATTGATTTGCAGTTCAATAAACAATCAATTCAATAAATTCAGTATATATTCAATATATTTTTGCTTTATTTTGCAAATGAAACCACAGCAAAATCTTTGTGCGTCTCCAAGCAATGCACAGCAGTTTCATTACGGAATAAATAAGCGTTTTAAACAAATCAGTTTAATTATTGATTCAATGATCCATTCATAAAGACAGGAGTCTTACTTGCCTGAATGAATCAGCTGTTCGAACGAATCGGTTGAATGAATGACTCAGCTCACTCATAAGACAGTAACATGCCAACATCTACTTGCAGTTTTACTTTCATATGTAAAGTACTAGTACCTTTTAATTTAATAATTTAAAGATTTAATAATAAGCAGCCTTATAGCATTATTTATGCAGCTGTAAATGCATTCAAAACTTGCTCAACACAATTGTCTACTGTCTAATCAACAAAATCCCCAAACATATGAAAAGTTTTGTCAGTATTGCACACCCCTAGTGTATTCACAGTGTCCTAAAATGGTTTAAAAAGCCGCAACCCTGTCATAAAACAAAGTATTTAAATATCATACTAAGACATATTATTGGGCAATATAGAGACATTTACATGCATTTTAGCTTACTTTTTTGTAAATATCAGAACCTGCACCATATTGCATATTATTACTATTTAGTTTGGGCCTCAGAATAAGTTTAAAGTGTTTGTTATCCTTCCTCAAGTATGAGTCCTGTGTTCTCTTGTATCATACTGTATGAGGAATAAAAGCCTGATGTATCAAATATGATGCTCAACAAAACCACATGCAAAGTTATTTATTTACTCATTTTGTCTACAGATTCAATAAACTTTAATTTCATGTAAGGCTTTATAGGGTTAACCAAGATGCTAGTTATTAGTTTTCCACTGAGTCCATGCATATAAAGTGTGTTTGTTTTATATTACAGTCTTGATTCTGGTGACGACTGGAACCCTCTTCTGGAAAGTCCGGATCGTTCAAAATCACCTGCATCAGCTCAATCACCAAGAGGAGGCAACCCTCCTACACTCACTTCATCAGGACTGATAGACAAACTCTCTATAACTATGGCTGAACCTGCTTCTGAAGCCACTCCCACACTCACCTCTAAAGCCACAGTCACACCCACTTTTAAAGCCACACCCACCCCCACTCCAGCACCCACTTTACCCCGACGGCGAGGCCGGCCACGTAAGCATCCCTTAAAACCCAACCTCACACGTAAACCAACCCTTGATTCCACTCATACAACCAACTTGAATTTGTTACCAGCTGCTGATTCCACTCCCGTAACCATCTCCGCTCCCTCCGCTAATCCCATTCTGGCATTAAATTCAGATTCTGCTCCCAATCCCGTGTTCTCCACCAATTCTGAACCCAATCTTAAACTTGCATCTGCTTCTGAAGCTATGCCAGAAGAGAAATCTAAGCCCGTTGCAACTTCTTTTTCTAAAAGGCAATCCAGAGGCAGGTCATTTTCTGCCTTGGATTCACCTTGGGTGAAAGTTGAAAGCAAGCCAGATAAGTGGCTCGACATCACTAATGAGGATGAGGAACCGGTACTACCGAATTTCTCTCCCAAGCGACCTCCAGGTCCTCAGCTCACAATGGACGCAAAGTATACACCCTTACAGTTGTTCCAACTCTTTTTCACCAACTCTGCAATCAAGACGATCGTCCGAAACACTAACACCAATGCTGAAAAGAGGGCGAAAACTGGAAAGAAGTTTGTCTGGGTACCTCTAACCGTAGCCGAGTTCTACTCATATTTGGCTTTAGTTGTCTATATGGGGCTGGTGAAGGCGAAGTCCATTGCGGACTACTGGGCGAGAAAGCGAATGTACAATTTCTCATACCCGCAATCCATCATGTCCCGAGCAAGATTTCAAGTCATCTCCTGGAATCTTCACTTCTGTGATCATCAGGAGGACGAGGAGAACAACAAAAAGAAAGGCACCGTGGGTTACGACCGACTGCTAAAAATCAAGCCCCTGTACACGGATGTTCTTTCGGCATGTAGAAAACACTTTCATCCCAACAGAGAGATTTTAGTAGACGAGAGAATGGTCGCTACCAAAGCTAGGATTGGATTTAAGCGATATATGAATGACAAGCCAACTAAATGGGGCTACAGACTCTTCGTTCTTGCCGATTCATCCTGCGGGTACACATGGAATTTCTTCGTGTATGAAGGAAAGACTTCGACGTCGTCAGGTAAAGGCGCCGGGTACGATTCAGTAATGAGACTACTGGACCTCAAAGTCCTCGGCAAGGGTTATAGGTTATACATGGACAATTTCTACACCAGCTCCACTCTATTCTTGGATTTGTTGCGGAACGACATCCTCGCTTGTGGCACATTGCGCCATACCTCCAGTTTACCGAAGGTCAATGACCTGAGCGGAAGATCTGAATTGGGATCCATCCGTTGGTGTCGGCAAGGTCCTCTTCTGTTCGTCAAATGGATGGACGCGAGAGAGGTCCTCATGTGTTCCTCAATTCACAAGGTGTTCACGGGGGATACGGTCACCAGGAATGCCAAGGGTTCCGATGGGGTTTGGAGAACATGTCTAATTCCCATTCCATCCGCTGTGAAGGACTACGGCAAATGCATGGGAGGCGTCGATTTCTCGGATTCCCTCATAGAGTACTATAACGTCCTCCACAAAACCACAAAATGGTACAAGACCTTCTTCTTCCATTTTCTCGACATCGCTGTGGTCAACAGTTTCATCCTTCACCAAGAATTGGCGAAAGCTCAGAAGAAGGCCCCCCTTACTCATAAACTGTTTAGGGAAACGCTTGTTTCCGAACTCGCACGTGCCGGCAGAGGAAGGAATCCCTCAGCCCCCAAAGATCCCTCAACGTCCACCACTCAAGGGGTCTCTTCAACCCCTAATGAAATGAACTCGCCATCCGACACAGAGTCGTCTCCACCAGCCTCGCCTGCCCAGACGGAGCGATGCTATCCGGAGTATTTTGGTTCTGATGCTACGCATGGAAGGCGAGTTTGTGTTATGTGCAAACTGCAAGGAAATAAAGTCAAAACTCCCATATACTGCTCCCACTGCAAGGTGGCATTGTGCTTTGTGTCGTCGCGTAACTGCTTCAAAAAATGGCACATGGAATATCACCTGGAAGATTTGTAAATGTGTCCCATGTTTGAGTTTTTTGAGGCCTTTTATGACTGTTTTTATTTTGTATTGTTACTTGTATAGTTATGACTCTATTAAATACAACTACAATTGATATAGTCTCTTGTTTTCTGTTTGCATCTTTGTGTACATTTTTATCAGGTGCTTTTTCTACCAAACGAGGGCACTGCTAAAATCCAATATTCATCATGCAAGTAATGAAATGTTTACATGAAGATGAAGTGTCTTATTTGTATGTTAAAGTACACGATTAATCATATCCTGGTTCAGTGTGATCGATTATATGTTGATTCAAACTGATTCATCGAATAATTGATTAGTATGTGGATTTCAACAAGCCCAACAATAACTCATTGATATCAAGAGACCTGTTAGATAACCAGTAATATATATATATATTTGTTGGTCTTCTGGCACAAACTCTGGACTTTAGTGTGCCCCACAGATTTTCTATTGGATTCAAGTCTGGGCTTTGTACAGGCCAGTCAAGTACACTCACTTTGCTCATTTGGAAGTATTTCTTCACCAGAAGTGAGGTATGCTTTGGGTCGTTATCATGCTGGAAGTAAAAAAAATGTTGACCCAAACCAAGTTTTCTTGCAGACTGTCTGAGGTTGTCTTTCAAAATCTTCTTATAGTCTTCCTTTTTCATGTTTCCTTCAACCCTGACAAGATTCCCAGTTCCAAATGCACTGAAACATCCCCACAGCATTATACTCCCACCACCATGTTTCACTGTGGGAATGGTGTTCTTGGGGTTGAATGCCTCTCCCTTCTTTCTCCAAACATAGGCAACATTTCTATGGCCAAAAAGCTCTAGCTTTGTCTCATCTGACCAAAGGACACGTTTCCAGTATGCATCACATTCCCCCAGGTTGTCCTTAGCAAACTTCATTCTAGCTTGGAGGTGTCTCTTCTTCAGAAGTGTGGAGTCTTTCTTGGTCGGCGACCTTGGAGTTCATTCCTGTGCAGGGCTGTAGTGACTGTTTTCGTTGAGACATCAATTCCAGACTTGGCTAGGTCATTCACTAGTGTCTTGGCATTTGTTCTTGGGTCTTTAGAAACCTCTCTCACTAGTTTTCTTTCTAAAGTTTTTGAAATCTTTCGCTTCCTGCCTCTGCCCGTCTTGTTCTCCACTGTGTTGCTCTCTTTAAACTTCTTGATAATGCATCTCACTGCAGTTCTTGACACTTGAAAATGCTTTGATAAACGTGTGTATCCTTCTCCATCTTTATGAGCTTGGGAAATATTCTAAAAAAAAAAAAATTTAAAATTTCACAGGGGGCTAATAATTTTGTCTTCAACTGTATATATATAAATTTCAGTTAACATTTTATTTGAAGTAACAAAACTAGTTGCGGTTTTGCAGTTAGTTGGTACTAAAAATAATTATATTCTGGAGATAATTTGGAAAACCTGCCAATTAGGTATTAGGCATTTGATTGTAGTTATTTTTAATGTTTAACGGATCTAGGTAAGACAGATCTTAAAAAAAAAAAAAAAAAAAACTCATGGTGCTGTAAAATAATGGGACCTTTGTTTTAAGTAATGTAATGTTTCATCTGCATTTTAAAGTTGTGGAGGCAAAAATATATATGAAAAAATATATGAAAAATTATATGCATGTTCTAATCTATATCTAAAATGGAATACTTCGAAATCAGACATTACAAATGAGATACTGTGGAATTTATTACGTCATGAAAAGGAATGTGTCCATTAATTTCCATTAATTAATTTCTCCATTCATTTGTGACCCTAATAAATACTGATTGATGTTGGTTTAAAAAACTGATCTGTCTCGTACTATTAGACAGTGAGTGTTTTAATTATATTCAGTGCATTTAGATGTTACTTTATTGAGCTTGTTTTGTATTGGTTTGCATTTCATTTGTTTATTTGTGTTTTGTATTTCTCAGTCCCTGCAAGTGCTGTGCTCCTCTGATCTTAAACCATACATCATCTTCATCAGACCTTCTCCTCCTTCGCCTTCTCCTCCTCCTCCTCAGGAGCGATTCTCCACCCTGCTGACCAGAGGAGTGAAAAAACACATGGTCTTTGTGATACACATTTTTCCTTTAGATCATGTACACTAGCAGTCAACTATATATTTATATATAAAAACAGTTGTAAATATTTTTTTTTTGTTAATTATATCTAAATTATATCTACATATTTACATACAGGTGCAGCTAAAAAAAAATTGATAATTGTGAAAAAAAAAAGTATTGTAACTTATTTTAAAAAATGGAACTTTCATATATTCTAGATTCATTACATGTAAAGTAAAACATTTCAAAAGTTGTTGTTTTTTTATTTGAATGATTAGAGCGTACAGCTCATGAAAGCTAAAAATCCAGTATCTCAAAATATTAGAATATTTACATTTGAGTTTCATTAAATGACCACCCCTACAGTATAAATTCTGGGTATCTCTTGTTCTTTGAAACCACACTAATGGTGAAGTCTGCTGACTTGGCAATGGTCCAGGAGACAATCATTGACACCCTCCACAAAGAGAGTAAGTCACAGAAGGTCATTACTAAATGGGGTGGCTGTTTACAGAGTGATGTATCAAAGCATATTAAATGCAAATCTGACTGGAAGGAAGACATTGGGTAGGCAAAGGTGCACAAGTAACAGGGATGACAGCAAGCTTGAGAATACTGTCAAGTAAAGCCAATTCAAATACTTGGGAGAGCTTCACAAGGAGTAGAATGAAGCCGGAGCCAGCGCATCAAGAGTCACCACACTCAGACGTCTTCAGGAAAAGGACTACTAAGCCACTTCTGAAACAGAAACAATGTCAGAAGCATCTCACCTGGGCTAAGGAGAAAAAGAACTGGACAGTTGCTCAGTGGTCTAAAGTCCTCTTTTTAGATAAAAGTAAATTTAGCATTTCATGTTAAAATCATGGTCCTGGAGTCTGAAGGAAGACTGGAGAGGCACAGAATCCAAGCTGCTTGAAGTCCAGTGTGAAGTCAGTAATGATTTGGGGTGTCATGACGTCTGCTGATGTTAGTCCATTGTGTTTTATCAAGTGCAAAGTCAATGCAGGAGGCAATACCAGGAGATTTTGGAGCACTT
This sequence comes from Cirrhinus molitorella, assembly GCA_033026305.1. Taxonomy (NCBI): domain Eukaryota; kingdom Metazoa; phylum Chordata; class Actinopteri; order Cypriniformes; family Cyprinidae; genus Cirrhinus; species Cirrhinus molitorella. The sequence goes on along the minus strand of CM065133.1, from coordinate 19,581,120 downwards.
TATGCTTCCATCTGCTGACAAGCTTTATGGAGATGCTGATTTCCTTTTCTAGCAGGACAGTGCAAAAACCACTAAGTGGTTTGCTGACCATGATATTACTGTGCTTTACTGGCCAGCCAACATGCTTAACCTGAACCCCATTTAGAATCTATGGGATATTTTCAAGAGAAAGATGAAAAACAGTCGATCCAACAATACACAGACGATCTGAAGGCTCAATAGTGCCTCAGCAGTGCCATAGGCTGATCACTTCCATGCCACACTTCATTGATGCTGTAATTTGTGTGAGGAGCAAGTCCTTTGCTGTAATATGTGCTGCCGACCAAGTACTGAGTGAATAAATGAACATACTTTAAAGAATCTGAACTTTTCTGTTTTGCAAATCTGTTTTTTGATTGATCTTAGGAAATATTCTAATATTTTGAGATACTGGATTTTTGACTTTCATGAGCTGTAAGCTCTAATCATCAAAATTAAACCAAAAAAACATATTTATTAAATATTTTACTTTACATGTAATGAATCTAGAATATATGAAAGTTTCAGTTTTTGAAATGTTACAAAAAAAAATAACTTTTTCACAATATTAAATTTTTTTTTAGCTACACCTGTATATATAAACACATTAATACCTTAATCCGAATTTTTGCTATATATAAGGTAAAAATGCTGCTTTCAGAAAAACACAAAGGACATAAATTCATCAAGTGCATCCAAACCTTTGACTGCTAGATGTATAGTTGCATGTAGTGACGAGTATAGAGGAAAAACATTTAAGAAATCATATTTCACACTAGATTTCTCTTTGAGCAATTCATAAAACAATTATTTTATTTTCTTTGCGCAGCCTGAGGATGTGAGAGAGTCCGTGGAGAAAGTGCGTGAGATGGAGCATAGCTACGGTCACTTGTTTGATGCAATCATCACAAACATCGAGCAGGAAAAGAGCATCTCTGAGCTGCTGACACTCATTGACAAACTGGACATCGAGCCACAGTGGGTCCCTTCAGTCTGGGTCAGCTAAAAAAAATGCTTTCAGCTCACAATCAGTTATGTGTTTTCAATGTTGAAGGCTAGAAATGTTCTGATGAAGAGCCACAAGAGGTATGTTTGAAATTAAAATTAGTTAAAAATGTCCTCCCCTCAGACCATCCATGTAGATGAGTTTGTTTCCTCATCAGATTTGCAGAAATCTCATTCCATCACTTGCTCACCAATGGATCCTCTGCAGTGAATGGGTGCCATCAGAATGAGAGTCCAAACAGCGGATAAAAACATCACAGTAATCTACAAATAATCAACACCACTCCAGTCCATCAATTGACATCTTGAGAAGACAAAAGTGTGTTTGTACTAAACAAATATATCAGGATGTTTTTAACTTGTAACTTTATCAGGATGCTTTAAGTCTGTAATCCATAATAATATATCAGAACAGAAATCTGCACAGATCAAACACTGTTTACAAGCCAAAACAGTCCAAAAGAGCTCTAAACAAAGATGTGGGTGGATTTTGATATAAGAGAGAACAGGAGATGGACTTTTTCAAGAGTTATTATGGATTATAGACTTGTTTTTTAGCCAGAAGCAACCATTTGAAGTAAAATCATCTTGATGAATTTGTTTCTTACAAACATGCATCTTTTGTCTTCACAAGATGCTAATTGATGGTCTGGAGTGGTGTGGATTATTGTAATGTTTTATCAGCTGTTTGGATTCTCATTCTGACAGCACCCATTCACTGCAGAGCAAAGATGTAATGCAACATTTTTCCATATCTGATTCTTAACTCATCTACATTTAGGATTTTTCCATTCTGAACAGGCCCGAATTTCTGCAATGTGGACTTCCATAAATTGGTGGAAATTACTGCAATATTGTTTTACCATATTTTATATTTGTAGTATTTGACATCTAACATTTCAATAAACAAAACATTGATATGTGGCTATATTTAGAAAATCATTTCTAAGTATTTACTCATCATGGAGGATATTTGTAAGCAGTTTCATAGATCTTAAAGTTTGTTTCCATATTCTAATATCAGTAAAGTGATGAATTACACAGTGATGTTGTTGAATGTATAACTTGTTGAATGTGTGATTTGACAATACCCAAGCCAAAACTAATGTTAAAATTGTTTTTCATTAAAAAAAGTTCTATAAAAAGTTACATGGCGTAAGAGTATATATACAACAAATGTCAGAATTGTGATATTAAAAAGCCACTTTTTTAGAACTAACAAACTAATCAACAGCAAATGACCATTTACAACATTTATTGAAATTAAATTCTCAGGAAGTGAAATTCGAGTACACATTTGCATGGAGAACCAACAATGGGGCTTGTAGAAGAATCTGGGCTGATTTTAGGTAAGGATTGTGTCAACATTGATCTGTTTCTGCTCAAACTCAGATGTACGGTACATCACAGAATATTCTCAGCTATCACACACTATCTAACAGAGAAGGTTGCACCAGTTTAACACATGCATGCAATAACTAGTGCCTTAGATAATGTGTACAATTCAATGGAATGATCATTTTAATTCATTTGAACTATTTTACAGGTTTCTTTTTCTGTTCAGACATAAAAAACCCTGTTAAACTGTTTTTTAAAGTTCAGACGATCACCCTGCACATTTTACAGCGTCTGTGATATATATTCTATTCATACTAGACAAAAAAAGTGACACGGCACCAACATACACACAAAACAAGAGCTTCCTCTTTTCACAAGACATGTAAAGCTCAGCCTTACAGGCACAAAGAATAAATACGATGTGGTTTGTGGGTTTAGCGCAGATGTTTGGGGTCTCATTCAAACAGCAGGTCCTCGTCAGCCTCTTCGTTCAGCATGTTCATGGGCTCAGCGATCGGCCCCAGCTTCGCCAAACGCTGGGCGATCTCCTTCTCCGTTCTCTCACGGAGCTGTTTCTTCTTCTCCTGGATCTTCTTGAGCCTGCAAGGGGTTAGGGAATATTCTGAATATCTAAATATTCATTCTGAATGGCTAAATATTCTATATAATATGTGACCCTGGACCACAAAACCAGTCTTAAGTAGCGTGGGTATATTTGTAGCAGTAGTCAAAAATACATTGTATGGGTCAAAACTAGCTATTCTTATTTTATGCCAAAATCATTAGGATATTAAATAAAGACATATTGTAAATGTCCTACCATAAATATATTAAAACTTTTTGATCAGTAAAATGCATTGCTAAGAACTTCATTTGGACTACATTAAAGGCGATTTTCTCAATGTTTCGATTTTTTTGCACCCTCAGATTCCAAATTTTCAAACTTTCAAAATTTACCTTTATAATTGGTTTTGTGGTCCAGGGTCACATATGAATTAATGTAATCTTTATATAAATATTATAATTAATAGAATACTTCATTTGGACTTCTGAAATCATTCTATACAGGGTCACCATGTTTTATTACATTTAAGATCAGAAAAAAAAAGTAAACAGTATATCAAAACTCAAAATGATAATTTTAAATGGTCTTAAATTTTATTAAAAATATAAGTCATTTAATCATAAAATTACTATTGTTTTGCAATAATAAGTGCAGTTGCATATTCATTTCTTGTATATTGTGTTTATACGGATTTGACAGAGTTAGTAAGCATAGAACATTTACTTAACTAAATTAACGGGCAAAATCACATTTTATATAGAAAATTTACATATTCTACTCTTATTAAATGTACCATTATTCTTCTACAGTATTATATGGAACTGACCAACAATTTCAGTGATTACAATCAAATTTAAGGAAAGTTTGTTTTCAAGGCACTTTGTGACTCTTCTTACTTCATACACGAAAAAGTGTAAAACTGACACAATCTGGTTTCTTGATGATTTGATAAATTATACTATAATTTAAACATATGAAGCAAAATGTAGAAAATGAGTGGCTAATTAGCCAATAAGTGATCCTCTGCATCCATCTACTAGTTATAACTGTGATTTCATTTTTTTAATTTTACATAAGTGTTTACCACAAAGTATAATTTGGTCATCCCGCTAAAAATAACATTTAAATTGGAGAGCTTTAAATTGCTGGAAATAGTTGTGTGAAAAGCTTGAATGTCATTTCTCTCTCAAAAGGTTGTACAAACCCTGAAATAAATAACGTAATAACATTCGACTATTTCTGACACAACACCACAGTATAGTTATCATTACTACTTCTGACAAACCTCAACGTTGGTTATAAAAGAGAATTCTATGCAGAATTTAAATACATCTCACTAGATCTCCAGCTGCCTTTTTAGTCCTTCTGCAGTGAATTCAAACGCTGTTCTGAGCTCAGACAAGTTTGTTTGCGTTGCGGTCAGAGGCTGAGCTGATAAATGGTCTGTGCTGCACATCTCAAAAGAGCAGCGGGATTTTGTTTCCCTTGCATTTTGTTTGCCATTTGATGTTTCTCATAAGAAGCAGAAATTTCAGCGCTTATGAGTTGATCAGTGCTGTGGTTGCGCCAGCCTTTTGCCACTCACAGAATTTACTCGCACCGGCAGAAAAAATGGGTTGCAGTCTGGAGCCCTGCATTGTATGGGTTTATTCTATAGTATTAATTTTACTTGTACAGGTCTTAAAGTCTTAAATTTGCTTTTAAAAACCCTGATATGAAGAGTTCAGATGCAAAACTCCCTAAAAGCCATGTCTGTCAAAAATTTGATAATACTGAGTGAATGCTCTCGAGTCTTAACACATATTATATGTCCATCAAATACTTTTACTTCAAACTCGCTAAAATCCCAGCCTCAGACCAATCAGAACTTAGTACTTAGATAGAAACCTATACATCGGAGTCTGATAAAAATGCATTTTCTAAAGAATGATGTCAGATGGATTTAGAGGCTTTTGCATCTGAACTCTTCATACACACATATATATATATATTAGGGCTGTCAAATGATTAATCACGATTAATCGCACCCAAAATAAAAGTTTATGTTTACATACTATATGTGTGTTTACTTTGTATATTATGTACATATAAATCCAAACATAAACATGTATATATTAAAACAAAATATTTATATGTATATATATTTATACCTGTATACAATTTAAATTATAAACAAATATATATATTTTATATATAAATCTAAAATATTTTTCCTTAATATATACATGCATGTGTTTGTATTTATGTATACATAATAAATATACACAGTACACAAATATATATTATATAAACAAACTTTTATTTTGGATACGATTAATCGCGATTAATCGTTTGACAGCACTAATATATATATATATATATAGAGAGAGAGAGAGAGAGAGAGATGCAATAAATGTTGTAAACAATAGTATGCTATCATATGCTACATCACATGATCTCACTATATTATAGTCTCACCTGTAGAATTCCTCTCGCTCTCGTTCATCCAGCTCAGTAATAATGTACGTGAGCGTGCGCTCGATCCTGGGAATAATCACTGAAAGGAAAAACACACGAGCATCATGTTATCTAGTTTGTTTAAAACAAGCTTGAAGGTTTCATTCTTATTCAGAGGTGGCTGTGAGATCTCACCGTGCTCGATGGCATTCACACGGCGGTTTGTGATCTTGATGGCCTCGTCCAGTGTCACAAAAGAGGTCTATGCAAAAATTAATCACATAATATATTAATTTAACAATTCTACATAATTTTTTTTTTATAATTTTATGGATGGGCATAAATATTCATACCTGCAGTGAGGCCAGCTCTACAAGAAGCTCGACTGCTTTGGCATAGTTCCTCTTCAGCCGAGACAGCTGCTCTCCACCTCGAGCCAGACCAGTGAGCTCATAACCTACAGAGAAGAAAATACATCTGAAATGATGATGATAATGTGTTCAAATGATCTTCAGTATCATGCTTTTTCATTGCTCTCAGGCCATCCAAGATGTAGATGAGTTTGTTTCTTCATCAGATTGGGAGAAATGTAGCATACATCACTGTCTTAGTGGATCCTCTGCAGTGAATGGGTGCTGTCAGAATGAGAGTCCAAACAGCTGATAAAGACATCACAATAATCCACACCACTCTAGTCCATCAGTTAACATCTTGAGAAGCTAAAAGCTGCGTGTTTGTAAGAAACAAATCCAATTCAAATTCCTCTATCCATAATATTGTATTATTGTTTTCTCTAAAGAAAAAGTTGTCTAGTCTGAATCAGGAGAGAAATATACACAGAACAAGCACCATTTACAATCGAAAACAGTTCTAAACAAATATGTGTGTGTTTTGATAGAAGACAGAAGCTAAAAACGTCTTGATGGATTTGTTTCTTACAAACATGCAATTTTTTGCTTCATAAGATGTTAATTGATGGACTGGAGTGGTGTGGATTATTGTGATGTTTTTATCAGCTGTTTGGACTCTCATTCTGATGGCATTTCTCCAAATTTGATGAAGAAAACAAGTCTGCATCTTAGATGGCCTGAGCATAAGTACATTTTAATTTTTGGCTGAACTATTAATTTAAAACAAAGAGAACAGGATTCTTACTGTCTCCTCCCTCCTGGTAATGCTCAAACACCGGCAGGGTAACTCCTGAGAACAAACACAGGTGGCAAGGTGGTCAATTAAAGAAAAAATCCTTCGGCTTTTTATTATATTAAAAATCACTTGGCTAGCAAACCTGCAACATTGTCCTTTTTTGCTCTGACCTTCACCTGGGCCTTGTTCACATTCTGAATGACTGTAGTACTGGCAGAAATAAAACACATTCAGTGAGATCTGGTACCAGAAACTTTCTGTGATGCATCATAACTAAAGAAAGCGTTGCTTTAATGGTATTTTCAACTACCTGAAGTCACCAGCAGCAAATTTGGCCTCAGCTAATGAAAAGGCGGCTTCTCTCATCACCTCTCCCATCAGCGTCTTAGTCTGAAAGATTGAAGTAGTTGCAGCATAATTTAAAAAAAACTCAAAAAATTGTATTTAGAAAATAATATTAAATTAAAAAAACAATAATTGACAACAAATACACAAGTCAACATATAAACAAATAAAATATAAATATAAATATAAAGCATAGTTACAATGTTGTACCTCAATGATTTTTCTAAGAATTTGCCGAAATCGCATGGAAAGAGCGTCAGCTTTCTTCTTAAGCAAACTCCGGCCAGTTTGAGCTCCTTTCAGTCGAGCTTTCATAATGGTCTGAGCCCTGATGCAACAAAAAAAATAACATATATAGGCCATGAATATTAAAAGAAACTTATGACATTTTAGGCATGCAATTTGCATTTAGTTGCATTTTTTCATACTTGCTGAAATGCATAATTTTTTAACATTTTATTTATATTTTTATGATTATTTATTGTATATATTAAATTAAATGTATTTTTGTTCAGTATCTCTCAGTAATGGTCAGTAGACTGTCTGGCAGTGAAGGGCTCACATGACTGTGAACAATATCACTTCCTCTTCTGAGTCCATTTTAAATTACTGCACGATTTAGTTTCACATGATTTATATGAATCCAAAATATTGTCATCTGTCATATATATTTATTACTCTACAGACAAATCGGAATTATAGTTTATTTACATTATTGACAAATATGATATGCGTGCTTGTATGCATGTATATATATATATTTCAAACACATACGAGATATAATACATCGTATATTTAAAATGTGTAAATTACAATTCAACTACATTACAAAGCAACACCTTCTAAAAAAATATTAAAAATATGACATTAATTATTACTATTTCTTATAAAATAAATGTACATTTTGCGTAATGTAGAGGCTTTCTATGACTCTTTATCTCTAATCAATTCTTAAATAATAAAACCTAGAGGATGCACGACTCCAGCGCATTCTGTATTATCTTGTTCGGATTGTACCTGCTTTATAAAACCATAAATTGCTAAAATATTTTTAAATCAGATGTTGTCACTCAATTCTTTTCACGCACGATTGAAAATAATGAATCTGATTTGCCTTTATAAGACGTAATACTCACATTCTAGAGGGAAATATGTCGATTCGCTCTTTTCCGGACATCTTTCTTCTTTATTTAAACACTATATAAAACTGCTGAGACGCTTTGCTGTTGAAATCGTCAAACGGATAGTTTAAATATAGTGTCCGTTTATTTAATATCACGATTAAATGGTCATAATACCATCGCTATGACCCTGGCTACACGACGCAGGATTTGATCAGCTGACTGGGTGTCATGTGATTCCTCCTTGACGCGGCGATTGGTCGCGTCACTTCCGTGCGTGTATCCGTATGTAGCGGGATTCACATTTCAAAATAACGCAGCAATGGCGGTAATCTCCCTTAAAGTCCCCCGTAATGAAAATCAAGTTTTTTATGTTGTTTTTCACAATAAAAAAAAACATTTAAATATGTCATTTTGATTATCAAAGATGGGTTTTAAGGAATAACATTTTTGACTACAAGGGGACTTTAAGATGAATCTGACTATTTATTTCGTGTATTTAGCTTGTTTTGTTATTTTGTTGTCTCATGATTTCAGTACACCCATGTATTATCAGAACATATTTATATTATATAGGAGGTTAGGATGAGATGATTTATTTATCTATATTTATAGATAAATAAATGTATCTAGAAATATAGGTAATTTTATTTATTTGTTAATAAAGATTAAAATGATGTATAAAGTGACTTTTATTTTGAAGTGTGATTGACACCGGCCGTGTTGACGCAACATCCCGCTGCTGGCTTCATTCTTTCTATGATCGCAGGATCAATGGCCAACTGACGCTCTCAGAAAACTACAGTTTCTGGAGATTTCAAGGGTTTAAAGTGAACTGATTGTGACACCTGTCAGGTGGGATTGAGTTACCTTTACTTCCGTGACAGTTCGGCTCATGTTGAGCTTGTGTTTGGGACCATATGAGGGGTTTAATGATTGCTGTCATACAGCATGTGCCGCATGCGCCCGTTTACTCTACACTGATGAGCAGATCATATAGAGAAGATGTACAGACAATCAGTAAAATAAATAGATTGATAGGTGCCTGAACAAATAGATATACAGACAGACAGATATACTTTTTGATTAAAAAAAAATACGTGAACAGTGCAGCATTAAACATAAGCTACATATTATACAATATATATGATATACAACATCATAATATTTACAATATATAGAATAGTGTAGACCAGTGGTTTTCAAGTTTACAGTAAAAAGAGTGTGGGGAAAAAATAGACATAGTATTAAGATAAATAATAAAGTAGATTGACAAATACAATTGAGATTAAAGTAACGTTAATAAGTTTAAAATAACTGACTAAAATGAACACAAAAATGAATAAATTGCTAAATACATCTTATTGAAATAAAATAACATACAGTACTGTGAGAAGTGTTATTTGTTGTTTTGGATAATGTTTTATTTTTTTTATAAATATTTTTAATTGTTTTTTTATTTTGTATATTTTCATTTTAGCTACATTTTGAATAATTTAGTTCCATCTTTTGTTAATTTTAGTAGTTTTTGTTTTATATAAATATAGATAGATAGATAAATAGATATAGTAGTTAACATTTGAAGTGGATCAAAACCTTTTATCAAAGTAGTCCTGAAACCAAAACAATACCCGTTCTTGTCTTAGGACAACTTTTATGAACTTTTTTTGATCCACTTTAAATGTTGACTATTACATACATATTTATATATATATATATATATATATATATAGTTTTATTAATGTTTTATTATTATTATTATTTAATTTGACTAAATTAGTAATATTGCATTGGTAACTTAACTTTTTATTTCAGTTAATGTTTATTTTATTTGAATTTTTTTATGTTTATAATTGTACTTTTTCGTTAACTATACTAAAAATAATTTTAGTGACCTATGATAACTTCAATAGTAAGTAGCAAAAAATACATATTTAAAAAAAAAATATATTAAAAATTGACTTAAAAAAAAATCAGACATCAGAGCTGATAAAAATGTAATACAGTTAGTCTCATGCTCAATAAAGAATGCCTAGTTATCACCTGCTTTTGTTTTCATATGTATATTTTTTATATTTTTAACAAGCTATTTTCTTCAAAGTCACATTTTAAAAAAACTCAAAAAATATTTGCAATTCATTTACAAAAATACACATTTCAAAACCCTCAAAAAATATTATTTGGAAAATATTTTTATTTATAAAAAGTACACATAGAGTAAATGACAGCGTAGTTATGATGTTATGTGTTTGTGTTGTGTAGAGATGCCGAGCCTCAGCTGTAGGTTTTACCAGCACCGTTTCCCGGAGGTGGAGGATGTGGTGATGGTGAACGTTCGCTCCATCGCTGAGATGGGTGCGTATGTCAGTCTGCTGGAGTACAACAACATCGAGGGCATGATCCTGCTGAGCGAACTGTCCCGCAGACGCATCCGCTCCATTAACAAACTCATCCGCATCGGACGTAACGAGTGCGTGGTGGTCATCAGGGTGGACAAAGAGAAGGGTGAGTCTGTCAGAAACACAAACATCATTGGAACAAGAGAGAGCTACCATCGAGGGCAGATTTAGCAATAGTATTTGTCCCCTAGAATTGATTTCCAGGGGCATTTTTTAAATTACTTTATTATTTGTGTGTGTGTTCTCTTTAATGTCAGATACTTAAATTTAACAAATTACTGAAATGTATTTGGAAACTATTTATATATACACTACTGTTTAAAAGTTTAAGGTTCAAGTTTGAGGGAAAGAAATCAATGCTTTTATTTAGCAAAGATGCATTAAATTGATCAAAAGTGACAGTAAAGACATTTATAATGTTACAAAAGATTTCTATTTCAAATAAATGCTGTTCTTTTGAACTTTGTGAATCCTGAAAAAATAAATGCATCACAGGTTCCACAAAAATAATTAGCCTTACAAATGTTTTCAACATAATACTCTTCTTGAGCAGCAAATCAGCATGTTGGAATGATTTCTGAAGGATTATGGGACACTGAAGACTGGAGTAATGATGCGGACAATTCAGCTTTGATCATAGGAATAAATGACCTTTTAATAAATATTCAAAAACATTTATTTTAACTCCAAATTGTTGAACGTTAATGTTAAGAGATGAAATATATATATAGAATGTAATTAAAAGCTGTATGCTGTATCCTTTTTAAATGTATTTTAAGATTCAAAGAATAAAAAAAGACTAAATAATTACACCAATCAGCTGTTTAAGAACTGTTTAAAAACTGGAACTCATAGCGCTACAATATAATGATCATTACTGTCGATTATTGCTCTTGATTTGTAATAATGATCATTAATGTTGATAATTGGAAATGTGTAGAAATGTTTTCATGTTTTGTGTCTGAATTTGGGGAACAATTCATATTCTGGCTTCACAGAAGAGGACTGTTCTGGCTAACGTCGGTTCATGAAGTTAGTCTAGTCTAGCTCAAGTTATGCAAAAACTAGCTGTGCTAATGAAAATTCATTCAGTGAGCGCACACACTCAACAAAGCAATTTAAACACCTCTGGCTGACCTGTTTTCAGCACTGACCTACTAAACAGCACATTGTCATCGCTGACATGATCGCTGACTAATCGAAACACCTCCATTGCATTTATTAGCTCAACTAAAACATCTGTGATTGGTTGTACTACTCAATGCTGCAAAAAACAACACGTCATCGATGCAGCTTGCTCAGATCAAAATGTAAATCCACATTTTACAAATTTTCGCATTTAATTTTAATCGCGACAGCCATCAGAGTAAATTTTGGCCCCTTTATCTTGAATTTGTGGGGCATTTTTGTCACAAACCCCATTAATTTCCAACCCTGGTTTTACATTTTGACCATTTTGAGATGTTTTTCTTCTTCAGGATACATTGATTTGTCCAAGAGAAGAGTGTCTCCGGAGGAAGCCATCAAGTGTGAGGATAAATTCACCAAATCTAAAACAGTGAGTATGCATTTTTTTATAATATGGAAGCAAAATTTTTTGTGGTTTAAAGATAGGCATGCATGACATATCGGACTGATATCGGATTCGGCTGATAATGGCTTTAAATGTAAATATTGGCATCAGCCCAATATGAAAAATTATGCAGATATGTCTTGAGGAATATGTTAACTCGCATATGCTCAGGGTGTGCTGCTAACGATTAGATCACGTCAGCAGTGTGGCTCATTCTTGAAGCAAAATTTTGCCTGAATGGTGGTTAGATTCTGTTTTGGATCGCTGCATTCAAACTGAGAATGTATTTACACAATGAGGCATTCCTGTGTGATAGAGTAAACAGTAGTATCACGTGCAGCGGCAGCCCTAAGGCCTGTTCGATAAGAAGTAGCCTTGAAATGTTAGAAATGTTAACCTTAAAGCTTCTAAATGCCTCTTTTGCAGTGGCATATCCTCGGCATGGCAGGAATGCCACTCAAAACAGCTTCCTCACAGAAATGAAGGTGTTTTTTTTTTTTGTCTAAAACCAAAACGAATAGTTGTGATTATGATCATTTGATCAAAATGAATAGAGCGTGTCGTAGTTCCGTTTGAGATCATTTTACTGTTGGCTGTTTTATATCCAGTCACAAATGCACCTTTTTAAATGGTTTAATGGGGCGTTGTTGTATTTTAAAACACAATTGTAATGTTTGCAATTTACATGATCTGCATTTAAAATAAAATGATCTCTAATTACTTATTAATTACTTACTTATTATTAACCTTTTTCACTGGTGGCACTACTGCAAAACACTGTTGCTCTTGTGAAACGTTTTTATGTGAATATTCTGACACAAATGAGTTACAAAGCCTTCCTTATAAGACAAATAACGGGTTAGCAGGCAAATGTTATGTGGTGTGTGACCATGCTTTTGGATCCATGCCGTTCGAGCCCATAAAACCATACGCGGTTATGTGTTCTGGTCCCGAATTTTCACAAACGTAATATTTATGGTTTCTTTTCCCAAATCCTCATCGTTTCACCCTTTAATTTCACTGGTTTATTTTCTTGTCATTCACTTTTAATCCATGTTTTGAAGCAACAGTTGGGCGGGGCCTGTCGTCGCCATTTTGGAAGCGCATCACTCCAGGAAAATAGAAAATGGACAAAGAGGTGGGATGTGGGTGGAGCTAGGATGTCATATTTTTAAATCTATTAAAATAATCCTGATAAAGTAACACCCTAAGAAAAAACAAACGCAATAACACGACTTAGATGCCAAGTTCAACTGCTGGAATAAGCTGAGGTAATGTAACGGCTGCCTGTCACCTGTCACTCAAGTGGCCACGCCCTTAATTATGCAGAATTTTAATGCTTAAAATACTTTAAACGGGTGAGTTAGAAAAAAATTCTCTTTTTGTACCAGGCTGTAAACATGTTTTTATCTGTTATAAAGTTGAACATTTTAACACGAGAGTCTATGGGGATTTGCTCCCTTTTGGAGCCAGCCTTAAGCGGCCAGCCGATGAACTGCAGCTTCAGTCACTTCCATGTTGTTTCAAGAGCGAGAGCGGGAGGTCGCCGCTTGGAAAAAGCTTAAAGAAGAATTATAACTTCACACTCAGTTAAGTGCATACCTGTCAGCATTTGAGTTCCAAAATATGGGGTGGAGGATATGAGGGCGGAGTCAAAAGTATTAATTATTATGTTATTTATATTAATTTAAACAATTATTATCAAACAATTCCATTCATTTAGTAACATAAAAATATGGGAGAAATACGGGAAAATATTTAAACGGGATGATAGCAGGATAGAATGGTAAAATACGGGAGAATCGCAGAAAAAACGGGAGTGTTGACAGGTGTGGTTAGGTGTATACTTTCTTTTTATTATCAACGTTACAGCGTGAAAGCCTTCATCAGGATAAAAGCGCAGCACCAGCGCGAAGGCACGCTGCAAAAGTGATGCGAAATGATGGCAGACGGAGGCTTTGGTTTTCAAAATAAAGTAAATGACTGCTTCTTAAACCAGAGAAGGTAAACATGTTGGTATTCTTGTACAAAAAAACAAACAAACAAACATGCAAGCGCTGTTATCGCCGGCCAGTTTAGTTTGACTTTTCTTTTTTCCTTCTCGTTTTCATTTTGAAAAGCTTTTCATCTCAGCTTAAAAAATAAAGCATCTTAATGACATGATTAAAATACTGTCTAATAAATACTTAATACAGTGTAAAAGTAAAAAAAAAATGAGAAAGCAGCACGCTTTCAGACTCTGTCGGGCTGTGGCGCACTGGGGTGGACTCTGTCTTTTAATTTTTTTAGTAAGTAAAACAGACAATTATCTTTTTTTGTAAAACTTGACAAGATTCGGAAAAAAAAAATAGAAAGCAAAGCCTCTGAAGCCTGGCTTATAACATATCAGAAGAGGAACTCCCATTTACAAAATTCAAATTACAACTAATACTACTGATTAAAAAAAAACAGGGTTGAATGTTAACCACTTGATTATTGTTTATTTAATTCTAACAAATAAGTTCTTGTTAAAAATATGTAGTTTATAATTTCTGCACAGGAGAAACATGGTGTTGTTTTTGGTTGTGAGATAGCATTGAATATATCGGTATCGGCCAAAATTAGATGAAAAATATCAGCATATTGGCAAAAACCCAATATCATGCTTTCCTATTTAAAGGGTACATAACATACACAGTTTCACCTAATCTCATGTTAATCCTGAGTACCTATAGAGCAGTAATGTATCCTTAATATCTCCAAAAAGTCTTTAGTTTTATAATATTTATAAAAGAAAAATACAGCTTTCCGATTTTCTCCGGAAAAAGCCGAACTTCTGGAGGCACGCCATGGGCGGAGCTAAGTTCGACGATCACTTGCGCTGGGATTACCAATAAAACAGACATCTTATGCTGTTTCACCATGCGTTTCACTTACCATCTGCAGTTCTGAATCATGACCTGGATATTTTATAGCTGGGACCACTCCATCTTTCAGTATCAAACAATGTGCAAATCCAGCGTCGAACTGGTCCTCGTATATGAAACACATACTTGCTAAACTCCATTGCTGCCCTGGAAAAAGGAACTGCATCCACTGTTCACGTAACACTGGGTTCTTTGGGTAGCTGAGCAAAGTTATCTTTGCCTTACAGTCAAAACCACAGTTCTTTAGAGACATTCTTCCCGATTAAATCCCTTGCAGAGTGCATCCGAATGAAGCACGTTGATGAATGCGCTCTCTTTATCACGGTCTAGTCGATGTGATTGTGATTTTCTAGGAGAAATGCTCATATAAGGAGTTCCACCACCGATTTCGTCATTAATGCCATGATCGACAAAAAAAACAGCCGAAACTTGTACCAACCCGGAAATAAGTTTTTCGGGTTGGTATTTGTCCAAATTATTTTTTTTAACTTTGGCCATGTTTAGCATGAGAATCCAACTCTTTAACACTGTAAACAACTCTGAATATACGAAACACCATTGTAGCCCGCCTTTAAAGATGTTGTTGTTGTGCTATAGGTGTACAGTATTTTACGGCATGTGGCTGAAGTGTTGGAGTACACTAAGGATGAACAGCTGGAGAGTTTGTTCCAGCGAACCGCTTGGGTGTTTGACGAGAAATACAAGAAACCTGGATATGGCGCATATGACGTCTTCAAACAGGCCGTGTCGTGAGTGTTCAAACGCTGAAAACAAAGCATGACTTTTAAGTGAACGTGAAAATGTTTTGCTTATTTACTCTCGTTTTATTTTCAGCGATCCAGCTATCCTGGATGGTTTAGATCTGACAGAGGAAGAGAGGAACATGCTCATCGACAACATCAACAGACGCCTCACCCCACAGGCTGTCAAAATCAGAGCAGGTATTTGTCATAAAAAAAGGGTTGCACTTTTCACAATGCTGATAGTTCCAGTGGGAAGTAAAAGTATTTGAATAAAATCACCATGATTCGCACTCATATGAAAAAATCCTCTTTTTTGTTTTATTTAACCACCACCATGGGACAAAGACAAACGTTTCGGCTCGCAGGCCTTCAGTGTGCTTGACAATAAAAACCTCCACCCACTTTTTAAATCACTATTTTGACGTCATCATTCATTCGTCAATATTCATTCACTAAAATACTACATGCTCAATCTCAATATTAAAGAGACCAACACTTCATAATACATCACTTTTTCGGACAAAAATTCATCATTAACTCCGAATGGGATGAATGAAGAATTGGATCTTTCTGTTTTTCTGTGATAAATGCATATTGGTTGAATTAACATAATATTTTTGTGAAGATCTTAAGCAGTCAGTTTGAATATCAGTGATTATTTATGACGATATATATCTGATGATTTTAATCATTGAATACTTTATTGTTGGATGCGAATGTTGATGATGATCCATTTTGACAGTTTGTTGGTATAAAAATGAAACCCCATGTAATTTTTGTCCAAAAAAGTGATGTATTATGGTATCTTTAATATTGAGATTGAGCACATAGTATTTTAGTGAATAAATATTGACGAATGAATGATGACGTCAAAACAGTGCTTTAAAAAGTGGGTGGAGGTTTTTATTGTCAGGAACACTGAAGAAGGCCTGCGAGCCGAAACGTCTGTCTTTGTCCCATGGTGGTGGAGAATAAAACAAAAAAGAGGATTTTTCCATATGAGTGCAAATCATGGTGATTTTTTTGAAGTGATTTAATGCACTGATGCACCCGAACTAAAAAAACAAACTATGAAAGAGCGCGGTGCAAACAACTCTGTGATAGAAGTAAAAGTATTTTACCAATATTTTTCTACATAAAAATATATATATTTTTAAAGTCAGTAAGACAGTAAGGACATTTGTCATGACGCAAAAGATTTCTATTTTAAATAAATGCTGTTCTTTTGAAATTTTTATTCATCAAAGAATCCTGAAAAATAAAAGGAATTAGTTTCCACAAAAATATGAACTTTTTAACATTGATGGTAATAGAAAACAGTTCATTTAAATTGTAATAATATTTCACAGTATTACCTTAAATATTTTTTGAAACCAAAACATTTTGAACAGTAGCGTTAATGCTTTTATTTAGCAAGGATGTTAGAAATTGATCAAAAGTAATTTATAAATGTTACAAAAGATTTCTATTTCAGATAAATGCTGTTCTTCTGAACATTCTATGCATCAAAGAAACCTGAAAAAATTCTACTCAACTGTTTTCAACATCATCACCATCATCATAATAACAATAATTAGCAGCAAATCAGAATATTAGAATGATTTTTGAAGGATCATGTGACACTAAAGACTGGAGTGATGATGCTGAAAATTCAGCTTTAAAATCACAGGAATAAATTACATTTTAAAGCATATTCAAATAGAAAACAGTTATTTTAAATAGTAAAAATATTTCAAAATTGTACTGTTTTTGCTCCGCTTTGGATCAAATTAATTTGTCTCCTTTTTATAAATTTATCATATATTACATTCATGTATGTTTGCTTTATCCTCTTGACAGACATCGAGGTGGCGTGTTACGGATATGAAGGCATCGATGCTGTCAAAGACGCTCTGAGGGCAGGGCTGAACTGCTCCACAGAGGCCATGCCAATCAAGGTGGGATCAGCTTCCTACATATCCTGAGGGCTCTACGCTCTAAGTTTTTTCTTAAAATTGAGCATCTTCTAATCAGTAATCAAAAAATCGGATCAAAAATTTGTCTTCCCATTACGAGGTGGTATTTGACTCCTTAACGTGATTTATAGGGGAATTTCGAGTTTACCTTTGTAATGGCATTTTTGGCAACTTTATTAAAAGTATGTCATCTGTTATGTCAGAAATTTTAAAAATGATATTTCTTTAAGCTTTTTTAAATTTCTAATTAAATCAACAGAATAAGAACACGTAGAATAAGAATAAGTTGCCAATCAAATTAAAATTTGTAGTATTAACAAAATGATTTGAGATTAATGTTTTCATAATTTTGAATACAGAAATATTAAATGATTCAAATAACTGAAAAGATACTGTAAAAATTCAACTAAATCTTCCAGTAGGTGGCGGCAAGGCACTGATTTAATTACTGAATCATATCATTCATTTGATTCGTTCAAACAGCTGATTAATTAAGGAATAAAGCAAGTCTTTATGAATGGGAAATTGAATCATTGATTTGTTTAAAAACTCATGCTGTGTTTGAATGGAGATGTGCAGTGGCTCGGTTGTGACTTGTTTCAGACTATTTTTGACTATTTTTGACAACGAAAATCAGCCAATAGTGTTATAGTCAGACAATGTAAGTCACTTCATTTTAATCTTAACTTCTTATTTAACTGTTGTATTAAATTCATTTACAAACTCCCTTAAAAAATCATTAATAGCTGTCACTCATCTTAGTTCATCGCAGTGTTCATTGTGCAGCGTAGAGAGCAAACAATGAATCTCTTATTTACACTCTACACTTTGTTTATGAAAGGATTTGTCAGATATGTCTGTGATACATTACTCAACGTTGCAAAAACACATAGAAACCTTTGAAGCTCCCCTCAGCACAAACACAAATATGCTGATTGGGTCAGTTGCACACGGTGCTCCTAAATATCTTTTCAGTAGTTTGCAGTCGCAAATGCGAGTGAAATGGTCGCACTGTAGAGCCCTGATTCTGTTCTACCAGATT
This sequence comes from Cirrhinus molitorella, assembly GCA_033026305.1. NCBI lineage: Eukaryota > Metazoa > Chordata > Actinopteri > Cypriniformes > Cyprinidae > Cirrhinus > Cirrhinus molitorella. The sequence goes on along the minus strand of CM065133.1, from coordinate 19,562,528 downwards.
CATGAGCTGCGATTCTGTAATTAAAAGTGTGCCATGATTTTCTTTCAGATCAACCTGATTGCACCGCCGCGGTACGTCATGACCACAACCACACTGGAACGTACCGAGGGTCTGTCAGTGCTCAACCAGGCCATGACTGCCATCAAGGAGCGCATCGAGGAGAAACGAGGAGTCTTCAATGTCCAGATGGAGGTCAGACACTTTACAGCTTCATTAATGTACTAAATAGCACAGAATATACTTGATGATCATTTTAAAAGTATCTCATGCATGGATGTTTCTCTTCAGCCCAAAGTGGTGACGGACACAGATGAGACAGAATTGCAGAGGCAGCTGGAGCGCCTGGAGCGAGAGAACGCAGAGGTGGACGGAGACGACGACGCAGAGGAGATGGAGGCCAAAACGGACGAGTAGATCAACAACTGAACCAACAACTCCTTCAGCGCGGAAACACGTTCAGATGAACTGTTACCAAACAATGATGCTGCAGCAAATTAACTTTTACACAAACATCGTAAAGCTGATTTTCTGAACCGGTGGCCTTTTAACCTTTCACAACTCAATATTAATATTAATATTAACATTTATGCTGATTCAACAGTGCAGAGCGAAAATGGTGATTTTGCAGAGATGTGACTTATAGCTTGTTTCTTCTGCTTCAATCTCAGTAAAGTTCTGGAAAGTTGTTGGAAGTTTTGTTTTCTTTTGCATCTGTATTTACATGCTTCTGTAAAATAATACTTGAAAGTATGGATTGCGAGTGAAAATTTTACTCAAAATAGCTGGTCAAAAACTTGAAAGTAAAGTGAAATTTTTTTTTTATTATATTTAAAATACGAAAATATGTACTTTCAAATATTAAATAAGTTTTTAATTGAAGCTGCATTTAAACTGCAATTTGGAAGTTCAAATTCGGGAGACCATAGTAGTCCACTATATCAAGAAAAATCCTGAAATGTTTTCCTGAAATTTTTTTTTTACAACTGATGACATGAACATCTTGGATGACAAAGGGGTGAGCACTTTATCTGTAAATTGTTGTTCTGAAAGTGAACTACTTTGAATTTAATTAAAACAGCATATAATGTAATTCATTTAATTAAAATGCCTTGCTTATCAGCAGATAAGACAACAAGAATACATTGTGAATACATTTAGTAATGTTCATTTAAACAATTTTTTGTAATATCTTTCTGGTGATTTCAGGATTGTAGTAGTTTACTAAAACTAGACAAAAAAAAATCACTTTTAATATAACTTTTCAGTTAGTTGCCAAGGCAGCTTTTAATTTTTTTTATTATTAATAAAACAAATTGATAAATATATTTCTTACTTATTACTTCATGAAAAATGTCTATAAATTATTTAAAATGTTTATTTTATTAATGAATAAAAATAATGTACATATTTTTTTAAATAAATTTAAAAATGAAATAAGTACTATTTGAATATTTTTTTAAAATTATAGGTCATTAAAAAATCATTTGAATACTATATTTTATTTTTCATTGATTTAGAATAGAACATTTCCCTTTTTTTGTTTACACTTAAGTAAAACTAATTTATAAAAAAAAAACGCCCAAAATAGCTACAATTTAATTTTGGAAAATAAAAATAAACTTGGAAAAATACTACTACTAATGCTAAGATATTGACTTTATATTAAGTAAAACTTAAATTTTTTAAACCTTAAACCATATAGACATTTTAAAATTTAAGAAATAAAAAAAACTCCATATTAATAAAGAATTCACTTGTGTGAAGTATATCATACTAAAACCAGGACACATTAAAAAGCACACAAAATGATTTTACTAAAAAAAAAAAAGAATCACTTTTATTCAAAACACATCCACTGATAAGTACAAAAACAAAGACAATCAATCGTTTTGATGTCAATCAGTTTAGCGAGACCTTCTGAACAGTGTCGGGGTCCAATTAACTGCTTTAGTTAATGAAACAACTAGGGAAAACTCTTTGGTTCGGTTGGTGAAAGCGACCAAAACAACAGAAACGGTAAAATCACAACCCAGACGAGATTGGCAATCATTACAGTAACAATTTACAGCGGCCTCCTCGCAAAAAGGAGCGTGAACCGGCCGAGACGAAGCTACGCTGAAGACGGATTCGACAGGAGAAAGGCCCTGAGAAATCAAACCTCTTCCTCTCGGCACTCGTCGCCGGCGGTCGTACGGAGGTGTCTGGGACGTGAGAAATCAAACGGCTCAATGTGTGTGTTAACTCCAAAGGTCGGAAATGGTCGAGTTTCCCAAGTTGTTTTGAAACCTAGATGAGCTGTCCAGCCCAAACGGGAAGTAAAAAGCAAAGTTCATCGGCGTTCGGTGCTCGTTCATTTCCCCAGGCCAATCTTCTTGGCTTCAGTTTCATAAATCAATAACCTCCACATTTTAACTATGAAGACCTCGGCCTCTTCGTCCAGCACCTGACGAGATGAAGATAAAAAGAGTTCAGATTGTGTAGTTGTGGAAATATGGCTGGCAACAGTTTTCAAAATGGTACGAAAGACCAAACTTACCATCGCAACATCATCCAAGATCCCTTGAGGTGTACTGTGGGCCATTACCTGAGAAAAAAAACCGCAATAACAGTCTTAAAGTCTTAATCTGATACTGAGAGATACTGAGATTTAAATTGATTACAGTATTTATAAATCATTCTGAGTGAAAAGTGTTTCAAGGAACACCCTGAATAAAAATAATTTCAGTCTTTCTACTTCAAAATTTAATTTCATTGTTTAATTTTTTTAGTAACCATTTCTAATAATAATAAAAAAAAATGAATAAATATATTCAAATACAATATTTCATAAAAATTATGAATTATTTAATTATATTTTATTAATAAAACAATTGGATTAACAATAACATACTCATATAATTGTAATAATTACAAAAAGTATTTTGTAATTATTTTTAAATACAGAATTTAAATGAATTATTTTAATGTGTCATTATTTTTAAATTATGATTCATGAAATATAAACTGACAAAATTAATTTAAAAATACTATATTTAATGTTTCATTAAAAATAATGAGTCATCTAAATACTATTCAAACATGTCAATTTGTCTTTATTCTTATTTTTATATTATTATATTATATTATTTTTATACTTTATATTATTTTGTCTTTATTTTTATTAATAAAGAATTCAAATACTATTTTTATATTTAATCAATCGATTCAATATTTAAATAACTTTCAAAAATAGTGAAAAGGAATAATTTAAAACGTACATTATTAATCATTTAAAACAATTAGATTTAAAGTATCCCTTTAACTATTTGAACTTGTTTTTATTTATTTATTTATTTTTATTAAAGAGAATTTAACACAAGATACTAATTTACATGCTAATTTACATTTAAATACTACATTTTATTTTAGGTTGAGGGGCATTTACATGAATTAATAAATGACACATTAATAAAATATATATATATATTAAAAAATAAATAACTCATTTAAAATCAAGTCTTTAATGAAGAAACCTGACAAAACATCTTACCTTGGAGCAAACAAAGTCAACTAATGTGGCTTCTTCTTCACCAATGTACTCTACGATCTTCTTATTGATCCACGGCCGAATACGCTTCTCCATAAGTGTCTGCAAATGGTGGAAATATAAAAAAGAAAAAAAAGAAAAAAAAAGTTATACATTGAACCTACATTAAAACACTCGAAAATTAAAAAGAAAATCACAAACATGTTCATATATATATATATATATTTTAGGAATTTCACAAAAAAAAAATATTAATTGATCAGTTTTCATTTAATTACATTTTAAAAGATTTACATTTTTTTGATAATTAGTATTTATGAATCCAGAAAAACTACAAGGCAAAAAAGAATTTCTAAAATAATATTATAATTTCACAGAGCCTACCGCATATATAAACACTTAAACTATCAAGTAAAATGTTCATACATTCAATTGATTAGACATGCAAAGAAAAAAAAAATTGAATATGGGAAATTTGAAAACAGAACCCGTTTCAAACCAACCACAGAATTTGGGAAAAATATTTTTTTGGGGACCTAAAAATGTGTTTGTTTGTTTTTTTTACTTCTAAACAATAGTTGTTTATCTGTATAATTTTTTTTAAATCACACTATAATTATTGTAATCTTTTTAATAAACTACAAAGTTGTTAAAGTCTTAATTAATTATACATTATTTTCTAACTACTAAATTAAATTAATCTAGAAAAATAGCAATTTGAAATTAAAATTAGATTGAAATTAAACTGAATTTGGGAAAAGAAGAAGAGAAAAAAAAAAGATTTCATTAACTGCTAAATTGTAAAATGTACTAACATTTAATTGTAACTATTAAAACTAAATCCAGGAAAGAAAAAAAAAATTGAATATGGGAAATCTGAAAACAGAACCCGTGTTAAGTATTTTTTTTTTTTCAGTTAAACATCATAGGACTCTACTGGACCATGACTCTTACCGTATCGACGACGGACCAGTCGAGCGGGTAGTTGAAGAGCTCTGGTTTGGCAGTGGGGATTTTCTCGATGAGACTCTTGATGTGTTTGCGTTTCTCTTCTGTATTGACTCCTTTGCCGCCAGCTGCCACGCTGACGTCTACTCCCTTCTCCTCGTCCTCGTAGTCTAAAGGCACCAGCTTCCTCTTTCGGGGCGCCTCGTCTACCTCGTCGTCATCAAAGCGGTTGAAGACGCTTTCCACCGCTAGCTTCTTCCGCTTGGCTACGCTGGGCTGCCCTGGGCTACCAGTTGAACCTTGGACAGGACAAAAACAAGCTTAGTTAAAAATGAGCCAAACAGCACCAAGAACTAGTTTTAATTTAACATACTGTTACATAATAAATATATTTGTTTTTACATACTGAAAATAAAATGATTCATTTAAATGCTATACTTAAATATATTCATCCATTTACTTTCAATAATGCATAAAAATTATGTATTTTGATATTATATGTAAAATAATAATAATAAAAAATAACAAAATTAATTTAAATACAATACTTGAATATTTATTAGTAGATTTTTCATTAATAAAAAATTATGTAAATAAAATAATTTGTTTGAATAATATATATTTGCATACATGTAACAAATTATTTTTCATTAATAAATAAAATACTGAAAAAAAATAAAAATAAAATAATATACTTAGAGAGATATACTTTGCCTTATTGGGACACCCCCTTCTACTGAACAGGGTTGACTACTTTAGTAATTTCCATGAGTTATGCATTAATGTTTATGCATATAATGATATTCTAGGGAATTGTGTTCTTCTAATTTTATAGCAAAAGTTTGGACAGGACCCTTTTTTATTTTAACATGACAATGCAAGGTTCATAGAGAAATGTTTGATTCGGTCAATGTGGAAAAACTTGACTGGTCTGCATAAAGCCAAGTCTTAATCTGAACCTAGTCCTAAAATGAACACCTCTGGTATGACTTTAAATGTAGACCTTGAGCCAAAAACTCATCACCAAACCCTTGTACATACACTATATGGACAAAAGTATTGGGACACCAATAGAACAGAAAAAGGCCCTTTCAAAACTCAGGCATGTGATCAGCTAGAGACAAAAAAGAACGCCCACGCCCACAAGCCACACCCCCAGCACTTATATATATAGATATATTATCACATTGAATTATATATCATATATTGTAATAACACATACTATTATCCTGTAAAAAATAAAAAGCAGCATTTACAAAATATATTATAATAAAGTACTGTAATATATTAAAGTATATAGAATTGTTATTATTATTATTATTATTATTATTAAAATACCTGCCAAAAGGAAACATTACAATTAATGATTTTAAAAATAAATATCTTCATCTATTAATATCTGCTCATCAAGGCTGAATTTATTTGATCAAAATAAGCAAAAAAAAAAAAAAAAAACAGCAATAATGTAAAATATTATTTACAAAAAAACAAAAAAAACAATTTTATTATATTATAAAATGTAATGTTATTCCTGTGACGCAAAGCAGAATTTTCTTCATCATTACTCCAGGTTTCAGTGTCACATGATCTTTTAGATATCATCATTTATTTTTAAAATATCAATTTATTTGACTCTTGAGAAACATTTCTCATTATTATCAATGTTGAAAATTTTGCTGCATCATATTTTGTGTGGAAATGGTGATACACTATTTTTTAGGATGTTTTGATAAATATACAAGTTAGTGAACAACATTTATTTGCATTTATCAAATATATTAATTAAATTGGTAATGCATTTATTAAATAGAAATTATTCTAAATGTCTTCACTCACTTTATCACTTTAATGCATGATGAATACAATTATACAAAAATTAATTATACAAAAATAAATACAATAATAATAATTAATTTCTCTTTTTTAAATGTTATACAAATGTTTAAGTGGTAGCTATATTGTTTCCACAAAAAATATTAAGCAGCAAAACATTGTTGATAATGAGAAATGTTTCTTGAGCAGTAATTTGATTCGCATTTGGCGCTTTGAATAATTTGAACGCATTTAATGTTAACTGTCCTTAGATGGCGCCTCGAGCTCGTGCAGCACTCTCAGAACCACTCCATCCATTTTCGCAGTTTATTTACCGGTAATGAATTGCGCGATTTCAATTCCATCCCCCACCCCTCCAAAAAGAAGAAGAAAAAAAAAACAAAAACTTGAATCTACGCGAATCACATGGGTCATCCCTCAGAGGTTGGAATATACGGAAATCCATATTTATACGGAAAAATCACATCCCTGAAAACTGTACCAACAAAGATGGAAGAATAATTAATGTATTTAAAATGTATTTCCATCTCTGCTGCTTCATTTTTGGAAGTGACTAAAATGACTGTACCCATATGCACAAGTCATATTGTGATATGTACATCTGCAATATTTTGATAATTTTGATCTATTGCACAGCCCTATTGGAAACCTTTTTCAACTAAAACTCACCTAGTTTGAGACTAAGACCGATCTTGGGCCGGTTCTCCTCCTGGAGCGGGACCTCCGGTGGCGAGTTCTCATGAGGGATGATGATGCCGCAGGGGGACTCTTCTCTGGGCGTGTTGGGTGTGGCATTTCCGCTGGCTGAAGACACTGAGGGGGCGGCCATGATGGGCCTCATAGTGGGTTTGAGGCAGGGTTTCACCTCCTCTTCATCCTCCAGCTCCTCCCCTTCCTCTACATCATCGTCAGACGGGACATGAGACTTGCGCCGCTCTCTCTCCCGGCCTCTGTCGCGCTCTTCTCGAGAGGGCTTGTGTTCTCTCTCCTCTTCAGGCTCAGGCTCGGGCTTCACTGGTGGCTGCCGCAAACGCTCTGCTTCTTCCTCCATCTGATCAACGCAAAAGCGTAAGATGTGAGAAGAGAGATGAGAGACAAAAGCAGTTTGGCTTCAGAAGTAATAAGGTTGTTTTAAATCAAGAAACAACAGCACTGAGATAGAATCACAATACACACTTCGATTTGAAAACCAGAAGATGACAAATAGTCCCACGAAACCTGGCAAATTACATGATGAAAGAAAAACTGCATAATTTAAAACTGCTTGCTTAGTCATTACAATAAATATATTTAACAAAAAAAGAAAAAAACTATATTTGAATATAAATCAATTTATTTTTCAATAATTGAAAAAAAAAAAAAATTAACACTTTACTTGAATATACTCAGTGTAGTTATCAATTCATAAATTATTTAAATGAAATTATTAATTTAAATACTATACATAAATATATTTATACATGTTTTACTCGATAATAAACAATTAATACAATTAAAACAAAAATATTTGTAACATTATAACTTAACATTTAATTATTATTAATTTATTAATAACATGACTAATTAAATAATTTATATGAAATAATATTTATATAAACACTATACTTAGATATATTTATACATTTATTATTCAATAAAAGTAAAAGTAAATAATTAAAAATGAAATAATGTAAGGTTTACATTTGAATGTTTATCCATTTAGTTATAACTAATAATAAAGCATAAAAACTAATACAATATATTTCCCTATTGAGATCTGATTTGTTTTCAAAGTGTTCCTTTAATTTTTTTGAGCAGTGTATATTATATTATATTATATTATATTATATTATATATATATATATATATATATATATATATATATATATATATATATATATATATATATATATATATATATATATATACACATACACACACACACAAAGTGAATTGAATGAATGAATGAATGAATGAATATTTGAAGTATTTTAGCGGATCAGCAATAAGAGAGTGACTCATTCGTGATGGAGCCATAATGATAATGATGGTGCTACGGTCCGGTTATGGACTCACCCTGCGCAGCTCAGCGTCTGGATCAGGATGTCCTTCTGCTAGCAGCCTCTGTCTGATCTCCTCCAGCTCTTCCTTCTCCCGCTTCCTGTCACGTTCATCCAGCTCCATCTCCTTCTCTCTGTCCCGCAGACGCTTCTGAAGAGCGCTGCCCCTGCAGGCAAAGCAGAGAAACAAACCATTTGGGTCACATAATTTTTATAATTTTACAGACAGTCTGCTGCATACTGTATTTTGTAAAAAAATGACTGAAATCAAAGCAAATCATACATGTAGTGTACTGAACTCACCTGTAGTATTTGGGGTCGTCTCTGTCATCGTCATAGTCTTCCAGAAACTCCTTCAGCCGCTTCCCTTCTTTAGCCTAAGAAAACGATACAAGAGAAACATTCAGTAATTTAAACAAACATTCCCCAAATAATTTTTCCCATTTATTCATTAATTAAAAAAAAAAAGAAAAAAGAAAATAAAAACATATTTAAGTACTAAAATATAAATATATATATATATATATATATATATATATAAATGAATTTGAATACAAATAAATATATTTTCCATTTTTCAATAATATAAATTATTTAATAAAAAGCATTTAATTGAAATACCATATTTGAATGTATACTTATTTTTTTATTAAATTCAATTAAATAATTATAAACAATTACAACATTAATTTCTCATGTTTTCAGTAAATAAAAAAATTCGAAATATTAAAAAAACATTTCATTTAAATACATAAAAAATATATTAAATATGGTATTTAAATGAATAATTGAATTATTTTATTATTTAATAAATCTAATATACACTGCTCAAAAAAAATTAAAGGAACACTTTGAAAACACATCAGATCTCAATAGGGAAATATATCATGATGGATATCTATACTGATATGGACTGGGTCATGTGTTAGGAACGAAAGGATGCCACATGGTTTGATGGAAATGAAAAAGATTAACCTACAGAGGGCTGAATTCAAAGGGCAAGAATTCAAAGCAGGTTAATTCATTATGCTGAAATTTCATTGCAGCAACTCAAAATGGTACTCAGTAGTTTATATGGCCCCCAAGTGTGTGTATGCATGCCTGACAACATCGGGGCATGCTCCTATTGAGACAACAGATGGTGTCCTAGGGGCATTTCCTCCCAGATGTAGACCAGGGAATCACTGAGCTCCTGGACAGTCTGGAGTGTAACCTGGTGGCGTCGGATTGACCAAAACAAAAATGTCCCAGAGGTGTTCTATTGGATTTAGATCAGGCGAGCATGGGGGCCATTCAATGGTATCAATTCCTTCACCCTCCAAGAACTGCATGCATACTCTATAGGCATTGTCTTGCACCAGGAGGACATGAAATCTTTGGACCTGACAACGGGTCCAAAGATTTCATCCTGATACGTAATGGCAGTCAGGGTGCCACTGTCTAGCCTGTAGAGGTCTGTGCATCTCTTCTTGGATATGCCTGCCCAGACCCTCACTGACCCACCACCAAACCGGTCATGCTGAACGATGGTACAGGCAGCATAACATTCTCCATGGATTCTCCAGACCCTTTCATGTCTGTCACATGTGCTCAGGGTGAACCTGCATTTATCTGCGAAAAGAGGGCGCTCAGGCCACCTGTCGGGCCCTCAGGCCACCCTCATGAAGAGTGTTTCCGATTGTTTGGTCAGAGACATTCACAACAGTGGCCTGCTGGAGGTCATTTTGTAGAGCTCTGACAGAGCTCATCTTATTCCTCCTTGCACAAATGAGCAGATACCAGTCTTGCTGATGGGTTAAGGTCCTTCTACGGCCCTGTCAAGCTCTCCTAGAGTACCTGCCTGTCTCCTGGAATCTCCTCAGTGCTCCTGTGAGTGTAGGGCTCCTACCTCTGTAGGGTCCAGGTATCACCTCATGTTGCCAGTAGTGACAGTGGCCTTAGCCAAATGCAACATTAGTGAAAAACAGTCAGAAAACATGAGCGGGAAAAAAAATGTCAGTTGCATCCACCTGTAAAACCATTCCTGTTTTTGGGGTCATCTCATTGTTGACCATCTAGTGCACCTGTTGTTAATTTCATTAACACCAAAGCAGCTGAAATTGATTAACAACCCCCTCTTCTACGCAACTGACCAGATCAATATCACATGAGTTTAATTAAATTGATGCTATACTCTGATTAAAAAGTGTTCCTTTAATTTTTTGAGCTATATATATATATAATAAATAAAGTGTAACCCTGGGTAAACACGGGCTTATTAAGCATTTTACATTATTTATGTGTTTAATCCCTGTGTATTTGATTGTAAACTTTAACGTTGAAGTTCGTTACTGTGTTCATTTTTAAGAGTGGTCACCTATATTTAAAACTTTCAGTATGCAAATTTAGATGAGCAGAATCATTCGTTTTGATTGGTTGGTAAATTTTATGCCTTTGCCGGTTGGTGTATTCTGATTGGTGGATTAGGATCGATTTTAAGGGGAGAACCTGAGAAGAGAGAGGGAAACCGAGTGAGAGAAGAAGCGAGTTCGTTTGTACCCGCGATTGTTACATTGTCTAAACTTGCTATTTTGTAGTAAAGTAGATGTTTCAGCAAGAATACATCTGTCAGTGTTTTAACAGTGTTGCTGGTTAAGTTCGCTGTCATAACTGAGTGTTACGAGTTTATATAGACAAAGTGTCTCGCAAGCACATTGTTGACTTTCGGTCTGAAAGACGGTTGGTAAAGTGTCTGTGTACGGCTCGTTGTGAGAGACGTGAATGAGTTGAGGACGTCGCTGGATGACGGACTACAAGAGCGCATATCGCATGTATCACGAGTTTCTTTGGCATCGGTGGGGAAGTGTCGCAACCCAGATAGCACTCTGATTACCCATGAGAATTCAGAGTTCCTCTGGCAACGCTGGATACACCGCATCCAGGGAGAGTTCACGATCGTGTCGGGCAAGAGAGAGCTTTGAGTGGAGTGATCTTCACGCTGGACCGCTGTCCATTCACTTGCATTGAGGTACTCTGCATTTTGTTTTAGTTTGCTCGGTTAGAGCGAAGCGGGCAGTTTGGGTTTTTAATTGGCCACAACGCACCCTAGCAACGATCCAGGCCTGCAATGGTGGGGTTTGTGAATGCGTGGTGTGTGTGGGCCCACAAACATGATGTTTATTTCTATTTGATGTTTTAAATGCCTGTTAAGGATATGACCATTGTATCAGTTGCTCACACAGCTAGCTGTACATAGTTAAAGGGATTTATTTCAGTAGATACTGCATATACCGATCTATATTGGAAATAATTCACTCAGAGTCATTTTAAGTGAGCATTTTTCCTTTATTGAAGTGTTGTCACTGAGGCATTGAATACTGTTACTGTATATATTTAAATATATTTATTTATTTTCTTTATTCCCACTCTATTTATTTACATCGATACATTTAATGAAACTTCACTATTTTGACTATTGACTTATTTATTGTGATAAAACATTATAGTTTTTTTATACTTACCTGGTGTATTTACCTGGATTTCTATACTTACCTGTAGGCTTAGCTTGTATACAGTATTAGTACCAGAGGGGATTAATAGTTGAAATACTAGTTGAGAGACATATCATCAGAACCCGGTGCTCCATCCTAACAGAACTCAAGAGCCGCAACTCCCGGGAGGGGCAGGGGGCGCTACACAAATTGGGGGCTGAACATGGTTCTTCACAGTAACCCATTAATCCAAGAAGAACCATCTCACTGGTGTGAGAAGGTTGCTATTGATGAGAAGCATGCTCTACTATTGCTTGGAGTTCCTGCCAACACAGAAGTTTCATCTATTGAAGAAGCAGTACAGAAAGTTAAAGTCTTTGGAAGAGTATGTGTCAGAGACACTAAGGTAGGCCCCTAGTCCCAGCAGTCTATTAGTACTGTGCGAGTGTCAAGAAGAAATTGACTCCACTCGTATACCCATGGAGCTTCAAGTTGCAGATGCAGAAGAGACTTGGAAAATTATAATTTCTAAGAAGTGTGAAACTAGAAGCATGGGATTTGCAGAAAAGTTTTCAACTTTCCTGGCCGGAGAGGGCAAGACAATGAATGATGTTCAACAGTTGTTCTCTTCTGTCAGTTCGAATGTTTGAAGTGCCAGTGCACCTGAATCCATCATCCATGCAGTTGGTGAACTTCTAGGAAGGACAGTCATCCCACCTAGCGACAGCAGTGCATACGGACGATTGCACACTTTTTCTGCCAATGTTCCCACTCCATCTGGAGAGGAAACCATGGAAAATTGGATTGAACAAGCCTTGAACAAGGCTTATGATCACAGAATGTGAGTGTTCTGAAAAGGAGAAGGATAGTAGAAAGGTTAAAGGGTCCGGCCCTGGAAATCGTCAAAGCAGTTAGATTTTCTAGTCCAGATGCCAGTGCTCTTCAGTACCATGAAGCATTGGAAAGCACCTTCGGAACCTCTGAATCTGGAGAAGATTTGTATTTCGCCTTTCGCCTCAAAGTCGTGGTGAAGCTCTATCAGAATTTCTGCGCAGAATGGAGAGGTCACTCACTAAAGTGGTACAGAGAGGTGGACTATCTCCGCAGATGATGGACCGAGTCAGAGTAGAACGGCTGATACGAGGGGCTGTTGAAGCAGATATGATGCTTTTAGAGTTGCGTTTGAGAGAAAAAAAACAGCTCCCACACACGTACTTAGAATGAAATTCTTGAAGCTGAGGAGAACGAAGCTGCCAGAAAGAAAATTAGTATGACGGTAAAGACTGTACAGTTGAAGGAGAAGATACTCACTTTAACTGCTGTAAAGGAGTTAAAAGCTGACATTCAGAAACTGCGTGCAAGGTTAGATGAAGGCCTGACCTCTGTATCAGCTTCTTCAGTGATGCAAGGGTTTAGGTCAAAGACAGGTGAGAGAAGTGAAACAAATCAGCCATCAGAAGTACACATGCTCAAGAAACAAGTACAAGACTTACAGCAGCAACTAGCTGTTTTGAGTGTGACCCATTGTCAGCCAGTTCAAAACGTCCAGTCTCAAGCCAAGCCTACTCCTTTTACTGTTAGGAGACCTAGCAAGATCAAACCTGATTACTTTTGTTACCGTTGTGGAGAAGATGGCCATATTGCTACAAAGTGCCAATCTCCAGAAAACTCTGCACAGGTCATTCAGAAGCTGGTACGTTCCATACGAAGAGGGAAAGGGGAGAAAGAGAATGTTAAGTCAAGTAGTACCAATGAGAACCAAGCTTGTTTTGCAAACATAAGTCAGACTAGAACCAGTGGATCACACAGCCTACCCAAGGGATTAGTGCGTAGGCCCTGCGTCCACCATCTCAGTGAAAATTAACGGATGTTCTTGCCAGGTTTTATTAGACAGTGGATCTCAAGTCACCATTGTGTTCGATACATGGTGTAACAGATACCTACCTGATGTGAAACTACACCCTCTCACTGGTCTGTCACTCTGGGGAGTTAGCTCGTCCTGCTATCCATACAAGGGGTACATCATGATCGATGTGTCTTTCTCTGCTCCGCTTACAGGTGTTGAGGAGACTCAGTCACTTCTGGCCTTGGTCTTTCCCGAACCACAACGTTCACAACGTGATAATTGGCACAAATGCCAGTTTCTTCCAATGTCTTGTTACCCCTAGTAAAATTACTGGATCAACCAATGCAGCCCACACTTTCCGAATCCAGACAGGATCACCAACATTCAGTGTACCTCTGCCACTCATCAAGAGGAATAACACTGACTTGCCTGAAAAGAAAGTCAAGTGGAGTCGCCCAAGAAATGCTAATGTCCCTTCCAGGGGCACGCCGTATGATGCATATAGAGTGAAGTTTGAAAAGCCTCTTAGAGACGATATCATTGTAGAGAATATCCTAAGACCACCTGTGACTCGAGCCCAAGCTTACAACAAAAAGAACAGAAAGCAGTCAAGAGAAATGGAATCAACTTCAAAAGAAAATACGCCTGAAATGTTTTTATTTTTCACTAATAATTAATAAATATTTTATTACTATATGTCAGTTACTCTATTTCAATATATATCCATTTATTTTATATTCATATATTAATAAAAATAATTAAAATGTAACAAAATGAAATAATTCATTTAAATATTAGATTTGAATATATTTATTAATTGATTTTATCATTAATTAAAATAGAAAAGCTTATTTAAATACAATATTTAAATATAGTTATCAAATTACTTCATATCGTCCATATATTTTAGCCTGAATAGATCAGGCTGAAATGCTTATTTAAATAGATTAGGAAATCAGTCATTTACCATTTCACGTCGGCGTTCCTCCTCTCTCTCCATCTCCTTGCTGTAGTCTCTGGCTTTCTTCCTCTCTCTGAGCTCCCAGTTCTTCAGACGCTGTTGAGTGAGGGTAATTAAAGAAGGTAAATTGTCTAATAAGACAGTTAATCATTCAGTAATGTGATCAGAAAGACGTCATTCACCTCTTGATACGCCGCCTCTTTCTCTCGCAACTTCCTCTCCAGTTTGCGCCGTTCATATGCTTCTTCCTCATCTTCTTCACGATCACGCTTCTTCTCCTTATCTCGGTCTCTATCACGACTCTGTTCTCTAGAAACAGACAGCCTCCAATCACATGATATTCACATGATAGTCTGTAATTTACTGTAGGCCCACAACTTCAGTTTTTGACTTTTGATTATATCTGAATATTTTGGTATATAGCTCTACAAAAAGCTAACAGTGAATTAGACAAATGCAAATATGAGAATATGTTAAATATAAATATTCATAAAGATCTTGTTAAAAGGTATCAGATATAAAGATGCTGACAAAATTTGATAAATGTATTAGAAAATGTTAAGACGAATATATCTTCGAATAAACAACACATAAAAGGTATTAAATGCATTGAAACAATTTTATATTCAGAAATACAAATGTATAAATATAAACATTTGTAAATAAAATTTGAATAGAAAATGGAAGGAAGGAAGAAGGGTCTTATCTAGCGAAAAACTCCCTATTTTTATCTTCAACATCAAAATCATCCAACAACACCATTTTACCTTTTTTTTGTAAAGGGCATTTGAAATTTTTTGTATGTTCACTTTGTAAACACTGGGTTGGTACTACTGCAGTGATGTAGGCCGATTTTGAAGTTGAGGAAGAAAACGAGACGGGAATTTTTTGACATACCATAACTGTATTATCCCCCGGATCACACAGACTACGCGTGCGCATCACAGCGATGAGACAAGACAAGCATTTGAGGTTAAAAAGTACATAAATTGTCAATTTGTTTCGAAAAATAATCGATTGTTTCACTAGATAAGACCCTTCTTTCTCGGCTGGGAAAGTTTAGAGCCCTTTGAAGCTGGATCTAGAAGTCCATTATGCAGAAAGAAATCCTGAAATGTTAATTTCTTTACGACTGAAGAGATAAAAGACAGGATCATCTTGGGGGGCCGAGTACATTATTCATTATTTTTGTCCTGAAAGTGAACTCCTTTAAGTGTTTTTTCTTTAATTGCAAATGCAACCTTTTTATACCAAAGACTGAACAAAATTAAGCATTGCTTGGTAACTGGTCAACAAAGTATTGATATTTGTGTAAATATTGTCATAACATTACATGCCTTCTATCAAAGTTATCGGACATTATCAAGATGAATTATTTGTTCTGACACAGTTTAACTGAGTTCATGTCATATTTTATTGCCATTTTCTAAACTATAGCGAATAAACCGATAATGTGAGAAATGTTGAAGGTGTCTGAATAAATTTTGCTTTGACTGTGAATTAGGGATGCACAGAAATTAAAATTCTTGGCCAAACCCGAAACTGAACAAGATGAAACACTGGTGCCCCAGTGTTTTTTGCCAAATTTTTTCATCACTGCATAAAATGAAAAAGCCAAAATGTGCTTTTTACAGTTTTGTCTTGACTTTCAAAGAAAAATTTTTTTTACAAAACAACAATTTAAAAATATTTACTTAACACTGAACATTTTTAATATTCTAGTAGACATTATAGTCTACCAACAAAGCACAATTTAACAATTTCACTATGTGTGAATGTTATTGTTATTATTTTTGTCTTTTTTATTTTACAGAACAACAGTAAAATTACTGCACTAACATTTATGAATGTTGTTGACTTATTTTGGTGGAAACCTGCATAAGACGTCGATACTTTTTTGTTGACAGGAGCAGATTCATGAATGATTCTCTCATTAACCCTGGCAAACAGGCTCATGCAGCGCTGTCAGAATACATAAAATTTGTGCATGTATTAGAAAAAATAACTTTCTGTAGTTTATTTATTAATGATTTAAGGCCATTATTACTGTATGATGATTTCAGTCATCACACAGTAACCAGCAACAACCACCCATTCCTCTTCTCACTGAAGACATGCAATGCGGTGTTAAACAGTCATTCACTGTTTTAAATGGTTTCACACTATGGACATGTTTGCTACATTAGTGTGTCACGTTATTGTTTGGTATAATTTTTCTGTCTTTTCGCTCATTTTGCTATTTTCGGCCTAATAATTTCAGTTGCTGAACATTGAGTGCATCCCTATCTGTATGTATTAATATATATATTTAAAAACATTGTTAAAAGGTAAGGTAGTGACGAATGATTGGAAAATCAGTAGAAAATCTGAATTGAAGCCTATGAATACATTCTGAAAACAAACACCTGATGACATGTCATTTTGTGTACCTGGATCGACTGCGGTCTTCGCTGCGGTCACGGCTTCTGTCTCTCTCCCAATCTCTCTCCCTTTCTCGCTCTTTTGTGCGCTCGCGGTCTCGATCTCTTTCTCTCTCCCTCTCACGCTCCCGCTCTCTCTCCCGCTCCCTTTCTCTGTCCTTCTCCCGCTCGCGATCCCGTCGTTCCCGTTCCCTCTCACGCTCCTTGTCTCGCTCCTTGCGTTCCCGCTCCAGCTCCTGCCTCTCCTTCTCTCTCTTCCCCTTTTCCTCTTCCAATTTCTGCGGGAAAAGGGAAGTTTTCAGATTAGCGACTACTCACGCACAAGACAAGAGTACATGAAACAATAATTCTCTATTATGAAGTGGTTTACAGTCCCTGCCAATCACATATGCACTCATATACAGGCACCAAAAGTCTGAGACCACTAGAAAATTTAAACGCAATAAATCCTGAATTATAAATTATATCATCAAAAATAAGTCAAATATAAGACTGTCTCCTGTATGAGATTTAATGCAGCAGCACTAGAGCTACATGAGCTTAACCTGATGAGCATGTTCTTCAGCATATTTTGAGATTAAAAAGCATCTTTAGCTTCTATGGCAGCAAAAACATCTTTAAAGAGTCACATGACCAAACACCTATTTGATTAGAAACAGAAATAATGCAAAATTTTAAAAGTGAAGTTGGCCATTTAAAATTTTAATTTAGAGTTTGCTAATCTGTTTAGTGTAGTGAAACAGAAACTACACACTTCACTTTTAAAATGCTCAAAAAAAAAAAAGGTAAAGGCAAAATTCTCTCAATATCTGATGTTTTTCTTACAATTCTAGGAAAAAAGTCAGAACTGAGATCAAAAGTTGCAATTACCTTACTGTATATTTCATGGCGAAAAAAACAACAACTGCGAGATGTAAATTTAGAATTCAGAGTAAGAAGTAAAAATTGCAAGTTTAAATTTTAACTAGCTTTTCTCACAATTTACATATATACATGCACACACACAATCTCACATCTCATTTTAATACAAAAGATGCTGAACTATTTCATAAGTTCATTTCATAAGTTTGTAAGTTTATCTTTCCTAACATATCATATATATCATAAATAATTGCAAGAACAAAGTTTAAATATGTTGAACTAAGTTTATTTTATACCTTTCTATCTCGTATTATTATAGAATTATAGAACTGTGAGAAAAGTCTGAATTGTTAGAAACTCAGAATTGTGAGGAACAAAAGTCTCCTGAATTCATTCTAAATACAGAAGTCTAATATGAAATGTGAAAAGCTTATGAAATAGTTCAGCATATTTCATAAATAAACAGGATATAAAATTAGAAACTTATAATATATTTATAGTTCAGCCTATTTAAATTTAAGTTTATATCTCCCAGTTTGGACTTTTTTTTCTTGCAATTATTTATTATATATAAGATTGTGAGATATAAACCCACAAACTTATGAAATAAAGTAAACAGCTAAGCACAGGTTTGTGAGTTTATATCTTGCAATCTTATACATCTCTTATATAATTGCATGGATAAGTCAATTGTAAGATCTAAAATAAGAATTGCAAGAAAAAAAAAACTAGAGTTCATTATAATTCAAGTCTAATTTTAATACAAAAAATGCTGAACTATTTAATAAATGTACTTTAATTCACAAATTTGAGTTTATATCTTGCAATCTAAGATAAAAACTCGCAATTCCTTTTTTTTCTGAAGCAACAACAGATCTTCATACATGCAAGACATATTTATTTTAAACTTTCATTAAAATGAATTAGATTTTCAATGTGGACTCTGACTTTTGAATCACCCTGCATGATGACAGAGGACAGTATCTAGACGGAACAGTGTAAAAATTAAGAAATTGTTCAGCAATTAATAAATGGAAACCTGGAAACCACTTTCGAGATATAAATTCAATGTTGCAAACAACTGAAAAAGATCAGAAACAGTTGAGGGCGCTGTAAATTCTGTCTCATCACATGATCAACAGAAAGAGGCTTCAATCCTTGTGAAACTAGTTTGTTTGTGCACTTACAGGTGTTGACTAGCGACTCACAGTGCTTCCGTGGCCCTACAAGCCTTTTTTGTTAGGCCTGGGAGGAAAAGCAGGTCAAAGGATTCAAAAGGAAAAATAAAAAACAAACTATTCTCTTTGCTTGCAACAATCTCACAATCAACTTTCCAGACATTTTGAAAATGTTGTGACAGCATTGCATACTGTATTTGTTAGATTTGCTTCGTTTTCTTTGTGGTTTGGATAGAAAAGGCAACAAATGAAGGTGGAGAGACTGCTTACCCCCACTGCAGACGATATGGGCCCTCAGAGGATCAGACTGAGCGATTATTATGAAACGCACAGAAGAGCAGCAAGACACCCACAGATTTAGCTCAATTCAACAGCTCTGGCATCGCAGTTCACCAAAATATCCAGCTAGAGCAGTGTCTATCAACAATTCATTATAAATATATTTAAAGTCTAATTTTACTACTGAACTATTTCATAACGCTGAACCGTGGGTGTTATGCAACTGTGAACAGCAGAAGCAAAGAAACAGGAGGAGAAGATGAGACAGGAAAATAAGACAAACTGTGGATACAGGCATTTAGCTGAAGATAATTACATAACGCAAGTAATTAACAAGAGGTGCTGCTTTTAAATACCATTTCAATTGGTGAATTTTTGAGGATAGTTAGACGGCATAGTTTTGCAAGCTACGCTGAATAACATTTTACATAAAGTCTTTATTCTTGTAATAACTAATATTACATGAATAACTACTGCACATTTCTGAGTGGATACAAAAGGTAGAAATTTGCCATATATATATTTTGTAGCTCAAAATTAAAACATTTAAAATTAAAGTAAAAAAAATAATATAAATGTTTTAAATATACACTTACTAGGGTGATATGGGTGGTTACTAATGGTCCAAGAAACTGAAATAAAGCTGAAATCAAATAAAATACAGATAGGAGACTAAAAAAACTGACTTGGCCTTGGCATCTAACTATAATTTAAGTTGAAGTTATAAAATGTTTAAAATAAAAAAACAAAAATAAATAAAAAGTTAAATAAATCACTAATAAAAATAACAAAAGTACATAATATTTCTAAAGCTTAAACTAAAATTAAAAAGGAAACTCAAAATATAGAAAATATCTAATTAAAGTTATTAATAGCTACTATAATAGAATATAAATAAGACTAAAATAACACTGTTGTAAAGCAAGAACTGCAGTTTGATCCACTACATCTGAATACATTGGTATAAACGCATTAGAGGTGTGCCATATCATACCGTCCATGATAATACCGTTATAAAGTTTTATATAAGAAAGTGCCATCTTGCGATATTAAAGATACAGCTACGCGATGATGTATGCCGCATGTACATTCCCTAGCGCACAACAACACCACCACAAACGTGCCCGACCTGAAGCGGCATCGTGCAGACTGACCGGTGCACAGTGTTGGGCGATATGCTGAATTTTCATATCGTCAGCCTGTGAGATCGCCGATACACGATACTATCTTGCTACTTTAATTATCCATGTACTAAATTCCTTATTCGTTTTGTAAGGGTAGTCTTGTTGCGTGTACAGAGCGCTGACAATAGTTCCGTCTGAGTGGTTCCAGTTTACTTTCGGTTTCATTCTCTGCTATCCGCTATCTTCAGTGAGTGGTAAGCTAAATGTGCGTGCATGAATGTAAATCAATTTATCTTTCTTTACCCGTCATATTGCGACAATGTTACCGCTGCATGTCCGATTGTTGTCATTAGTCCATACTGTAGTTTAGTTCATATAGAATGTGGAGAAGCGATGCGCGTGAATAAGGAGCTAAGAACCGCGGGAAGCGTCGCGTTGTTAAGGTGGAACGGATAGCGTCAAAAAGAAGCTGTGAATAAGAAGCTGGATTCAGCCTCACGTGCGTATGTTTAGAGCCATTTTATCTCATCATATTTCTACTTAACACGCATACAGATGTTACTGAGGTGAATGTTTATGTTTACTATATACATACGGATTCACATTTTACCACCTCGGTGATCCTAATGACTGTGCAGTGCCGGATAATATAATGCTTATATTTCCTTAGTTATTTTAAAAAGCAGCTACAGAAAATGAGCAAAGAATATTTGTCAAAGAACATTACTATCCTAGTCTATAGGGAGTTTATGCACTTTCAAAAACACTCGCGTTATACCCGTATTTCCACTGTACACGTCTGCGGCACGTTACGGCTCCGACGCCCCGCAGCAAGTTTCTGAAGCATCCTAGAAGCGGCTCTCCAAGCTGCTTAGCTAAATATAAGCGCCTAGTCTATTTTTGATGGATAATAATAATAATAATCGTCTTGGTATCGTCAAAGGCATCCGCAACAGGCGATATCTCTGACTATCGTCAAAACACGATACTATCGTCTACCGGCACAACCCTACCGGTGCACCTCCGCGAGAGCGTCATGTCCCCCCCACTTTTCATAATCCTGTTTGTACCCCCCACCACCACACTTTTAAAATTAATTTGTTAAATTAATATCTTGTATTGTAAAATGCACACTCAGCACCGCCAAGCTTCCCACGACCGTTAAAACGAAACAAAGTAAAATGCGCACACACATTCAAAAGCAATTTTAATACCCCGCGTTAAGAGAGCAACTCCCCAATGCGCGCAAATAAGGCTACATAACATATCTAGGCTGTTATTAGTATGTAGGCTATAATAGGTTGTGTAGTTGTCTATTGTTCTTTATCAAGCTTGAAAAAGTCAGTCTCTATTTACACTTTGAATATCAAGAGAGTAGCCAAACCAAACTAAAGTTACACTCTTGCTGGCAGGTATGTAGTAACAAAAGTTTTGCTAGCATTTTTTTTTTTTTTTTTTTTTTAAAGCAGTGAGTGTTTAGTCTGTCATCAATGACAGTAGCTCATTGGAAAGGGATGGAAAATGCCCTTCATTTTGTTCTCCCACCCCTAATACACATCTTAAAAAAAATATTCATTATAAAAAATATTTTAAATATGTATAATATCTTTAAAATTGCGTATAAAATTATTTTATTTACAATGTGGTTGGTCACTAACTGGTCCAAGTCAAAGGAGCTCAAGCCAAGTCTATTTTGGTCTCTATATATGGGACTTTTTGCCTAAATGTAATTGCAATCGAAAAGTAAACTCTCCTCAAGCTGCATGATTTAAGAAATCATTTGAGTCTGTGACGTGTCATGTTTAATACTTGGTGTTATGGTCTTTATGAACTACATATTAGGCGCTTTTTTAGGTTTTGTAGTAATTCAGGGTGATTTCAGCCATACAAAATGCTAAAACGAAAGAATACTATAAAAAGATGACATTCAGTGAGCCCACACACACACACACACACACACACAAAGAAACACTGAAAAGAATTAAAGGAAAGAGTGCAAGCAAGCAAGAATGAGGAGATGTGCTGGCAGACTCAATCACAAAATGAATTCATACCTGTAAAATCTTCAGAAAGTCCGTGTGCTGTGGAGGGGCGCCCCCTACTTTCACAAGAGCCGAATGGGCCAATTCACTGTTATTCAAGTCAGCAGTATTTATCATAGCACCAACATCACTTTTACTAGCAGACCCACACAGGTTCACTGGCCGCCCTTGTCTCAAAGAACCAGAAAATGGTTTCACAGTTCATGCCTTTTATAAACACTCTAAAATTGATTGAACTCCTCTATATGCATTATGGTACCAAAACCACCCGAATGTAGAGATGAATTTCAGAGCGAGTCGGTGCAGTTGCCCCTGTGCGAGTCCTCCAGAAGGGGGCGCCCAGTACAAGTAGAGATAAATGGAAAGCTCATACTTACATCCTATCCTTGCAACTTTTTCCAAAGCTGAGAGATTCATCTTGGTTTAGTCACCATATGATCTCTATCATAATGGTGGGGTTTAATGAATAGATTAGCTTTTAGGGAAGTGCACAGAACGTCCATGCATTGTATGTGTGACTACATTTCCCACCCTTAACATGGAGGCCACGCTACAGTTTACACAAACGCTCTGGACCCAAATGAGGCCTAGCCTCAAACTAATTTTTGCACTATATAATCATATTTACATCTTAAAATGTAACAAGTTTTCCTGGGCTATATGGAATTTACAGGCTAAAGAGCATCTACTCATGCTGGTATGTTGTCAAACTAAACTAGGTGTAAAAGGCTGTTGTGCTCTACCTGTGATATGGAGTAAATTAGCAAGTATTTTACCTTATGGGTATCGCGGAATTTGTTGATCTCCCTGGAAATCAGATCTCTTTTGTCATCTTCCATTTCCATTGCACTGATGTCATCCTAAACACATGGAGAACAAGGTTAAAATATATAATATACCCTAAATGCATGTAACATAACATTAAAAATACAAATATTAATAATAACGATAATACCAACCTCGTCCTTCTTTTCTCTCTTCTTTTTGCGGCGACTCGACTCGTCATCCTGTGATGGAGCGTTGAGCTCACTTGAATACTCCCGGATCAGGCCATCAATAGCACCTTTGACAATTTGGTCCCGCTTCTTAGTTTCCTCATCCAGAACCTCCTCTTCCTCTTCACCAGTACCATCCTCTGCTTTGCCGTTCTGCCAGACACACAGGTCAAAACTCAGCATCTTTGTGGCAAAACTCATCTGAGACTGTCGCAAATTCAGTAGTCAAAAATGCTAGGGGTAGGTGAATCTTCTAGCGATTTGCATCGATTCACATCAAAGCATGATGTTGTCAGAGCAAAACAACAACAGCAATGGAGGAGGAAAAAAAAACCCATCCTTCCCCATTTTCAACGAGGACAAGTGTTTGGAAAAATATAATAAATATTGATCTTTGGTTTTAATGGGAAGTAGGGATGTGCCCGAATAGTGAATCCGTAATTGGAAAGGTACAGAAAACGAACAATGCGTTCTACAGAGCTACTAAAGAGACATGGTTAGCCACTTTAGCGATTGCCTGTTAAATTAGAGTCATAATATTTCACTTATCACATAAACAGAGTAAGAAGAGATGATAGGACGATGGCGAATGATCTGCAAATCTTGAGCACAACTGACAAACATCTAATCTTGTAAAATGTGTGGCAAGTATTGCCGCAAACCTTGAAAGTGAAAGTAAAAAGTGAACACGCATTCAAAAGCTTTTCAATGCCCCACATATAGCAGCTCCCAGATGCCCACAAATTAATGTACAGTATAATTACCCAACAATATAATTGTATAATAGTGTGTAGAATAGTGTGTTTTGTATGAAAGTACTGGTGCATTTGATTCAAAAGATTTAAAAAAATTGATTCAAAAGATTAAAAAAAAAACATTTTTTTTTTTACAAATTAAAAATACATAAATAAAAATAATCGTAGTGTTTCCCAAAAGTGATATTGGTGCTATAATTAAATACTGCTGACTTGAATAACAGTGGAAACTGTCTTCAGGAAATTTTCAATTTAATTTTCATTAATTTATCTTGCCTGATAAAGCAGCAATTGTGAGTGTAGTGCTGCTTTGTGTACAGCCACACATTTTTTTGCCACAACCTAATGGCAAAATCAGTCAGACCAGCACGAAAATCAGCTGATGGTTTTATGCAGCAAACACGCAGAGATGTAAATGTGAACCGGCATATATATCCCACAAGGGAAGTGCCACCACACATAGAGCACAAGTCTGTGGGAAACACTGCAATCGTAAATCTTTTTTTTTTTAATCAAATCGTGACCCCAACAATCGAAACAAATTGAATCGTTAGGTACTGAAAGATTCCCACCCCTTAAAAAAAAAACACTGACATTTATTTTTCTCAAGATGCAAACATTACTTCAAGTTAAGTAATTAAATAAACATTGCATTTTTATCTTAGTATCAACCTGACATCAAACTGTTACACTTACTCCATTTTCACTGGTGCTCTTCTTTTTTGCTTTCCACTCATCCAGTTGTGCTTTGGTTTTGGCATCGACTTTTACCAGAAGTTTCTTTTCTCCAATTTGGAGCTCATGTAACAGCCGCAGAGCTCGTAGAGTAGATTCAGGCTCTTTGTATTCACAGAAACCAAACGCTGCAAGCAAAAAAAACAAAACAAAAAGATACCTGTGAGGAGAAAGTCTGGCATATTCACAACATATACAGGCAATGCAACTAGGGCTGCATGATTTTCAAAAAAAAAAAAAAAAAGTACCATTTTCCTTTTCTGCAATATATACTGTAATTCACCTAATTAGCTGTATTAAGAATGAAATGTTCTAGAGTTACTTCTGATTGGAATTTGAAGTAAAAGTATTTGATGGACGTCTAATGTGTTGAGAGCATTCACTCAGTATCATTGTCTCATTTTTGGGGGTTTTGCATCTGAACTCTGAATATATATAACTGTGTGTGTGTGTGTGTGTGTGTGTGTGTGTGTGTGTGTGTGTGTATGTATATATATATATATATATATATATATATATATATATATATATATATATATATATATATATATGGTAACACTTTATTTTGATAGTCCACTTTAGATATTCTACTAACAGTAATTAACTTTGCAACAAAATGTCAACTAGCAGTTAGTAGAGTATTAGTAGACTGTCTGCTTAATATCTTCTAACACTTTCTTTGTCAACTTACTCAACTAACCCTAAACCTACCCTAAACTAACCCTAAATTCTACTCTGAGAGTTAGTGGACATGTAGTTGCAAATAATGAGATTTAGTTGATATGTAGTTGACAAGTAGTTGACATGTAGCTACAAAGTTACTTACACTTAGTAGAATGTTTTTTTACATTTATGTTTTAATCCGAAGTACAGCAAAGATACTACAATTTTATTTTTACTATTTAAAATAACTCCAATTTCTCTCAGTAGATTTTTAGAACATATTTAACACAAATAGTTCATTCAGCATTATTTTCAGCTTTATATTTGGTATATAGTACAGTCATCTGTAAATATTTTTATTATTTTCTCAGGGTTTTTTCATTGATGTTCTAAAAGTGACAACATACAGTCCCTAAAAAAAATAAAATTAAAGACTTTTACTTTTACATGTACACAAACTCATTTTTGAACATGAATTGAGAAATGAGAGATCTACTTGCTCAAAATTTGACTTTTCTAATTGTATTACCTCTAATATCAAAGCATAATGTCCAATTTAACACATCTTCTGTGTAAGACTGGTACTGTTAAAAAGTGTTTCAAATTCACCTTTCATTAGGGCAGTATGCAGTATAGGTCTCTTTAACACGTTCGTTGTGGAGGCCAAGAAACCACACCATGAAATGGGCTGATGGCACAAAGGTGGCTCTGTATGCATTTACTTATTTGCTAAGTTTAATGGTTTCTCATGTGCACATAAAAGTCTGTATATTTTTTTATTTTTACAAGAGTCCTTGAGGCTTAGCAATACGGTGCTAGAATATTGTGAGAAGTAGGGCTGCCCCCTAATAGTCGACTAAGCGTTAGTTGACCAGAAAAGGCTTTGTCGACCAAAATTTTATTAGTTGTTTAATCGCACAAATAAATAAATAAATAAATAAATCTTACGGATTATCTGAAATGTAAGTAGTAGCAACTTTACATGTAATCAGGGGCGTCGTTAGGCCTATTTTAGGGGGGCTGAAGCCTCACTAAAATATTCTTAAGCCCCCCTAAAATAGGTGGGGGTTTATTTAAGTGTTGTTTTTTTTTTTGTTTTTTTTACTTATTCTACTTTTTTCTACAAAAATTGCAGACAAATTCAATATAAAGACGGACTAATATGAGTTTAAATAAATAAATAATAATATAAACACGTCACTATTTCTGATCATAAATCTGTTAAGGTAGCGTCAGCGCTTCGTTATTGAATCCGTTCTAGTTGTTCATAGGGAACACCCACATTACTGAAAATCTAGTCCACGTTTTCACTGCTACTTTACGCTCCGCTGCATCTACTCCTGCGGACACACATACGTACATACTACACACAGCGAGAGAACATGAATATACGAAAGTTTTTCAAGAAAGTAAGTCTTCATCACTGCTGGTACCAGTTAGCTCCTGGCTCCAGCTAACAGCAGAGAGTCCCGTGAAATTAATGAACCAGGAGCTCCCATTTTGATAAATAAAAACCTGGCTAGGCTAGCACACTAAGTTAAATTGTTAATGTTGATATCTGACTCATGTTTTGGCTCTGAAAAATCGAACTGAGCTCATTCAGGTATTCTATCACTACATTCGTTCATTGTGTGCATCTGTTGGGGGCTAAGCCCCCCCTGTCCTTAAAACCTAGTGACGCCTCTGCATTAGGGATGTGCATCTCCATAACTGAGGCCGATGCAATACGCATCTCGATGCATAGCCAACGATACGATACTTTAAAGATACATGAAGCAGCTAGCGATGCGATGCGATACACCCCTGTTACGATGCAGTGCGATCCGATTTCGATTCGATTCTACACGATTCGATGCAGTATAATGGAATTAAACTAATATGATGCTACGCATTTCATGTTACAGATACTTGTATTTCTTTGTTTCAGACAACAAATCATAAATTAACTTAAGTGCCTTCTGATTTGTAGTGCATGACCCTTACACAAATAGGCTTTGGTAGTGCTAAATAAATAAATAAATAAATAAATAAATAAAACCAAATGCTTTTTTCCTGTTCTGTCTCCACTTAAACTTTTAACAGCTCAAACATTTAACAGCGAAATAATTTCAATTTCAAACAGTCATTTCTAGGGCTGTCAATTGATTAAAATTCATTGATTTTATTCATTTTTTTTTTTTAATACCGTGAAATGGAGGCGCGCAAGAGATTAACGCAGTTGCAGGAAGCTGCTCACTCAAACGATCTAACTAGTCTCAAACTGATTAATTCTGGTGATGTCTGTGCCCCATTTCACATCCAGAGATGAAGGATCGAATGATGAAGTTACTAAAGAGGAGTCCGATGACAGTCTGTTATATAGGCTAATCAGTGCGCAAACAGTTGTGCTGCGCTCGCGTTTCTAAATTTTAACTACAACTACAAGGTACATTATTCGTGCTATTTAAACTTACAAGTGGTGATCAGAAGTTCGGAGACTATACCCATGATAAACAACGGGAAAAAAAGACTTTGTTTGTGTAGTAATGCCGTATCGCGCTCCTGATAGCTCTCCATAAAAGTGAAAGTAAAACACGTCTCACTTTAAACCCGCTTTTCTCAAAAATTCCATTCCTGAAAAATTTAATCATATTAGCCATTTTCAGATAGATATAACTTTTGTTGTTTAAACTATGGACAAAATAAAAAACTGTTATGGAAAGGGCTTGAACCCAGCTTTACATCAAAAACTAAAAAAGGTAAGATTTCACCATGTGTTGGGTTTTGCCAGATCACATCACATTTCAGTAGACCCTCGTCCTCTACTACATTAACTTGCCTACATGCCACCCATTTCGCGACCGCTGTGGTGAATCTATTGCCTGTTCAAGTGCCGCCGCCGCGGTTTGCCGTTGGCGAGGGGGAGGAGAGCTCTGCATCAGTTGTATTTTTCGCCATTAAGTGATACTTTAAACTTTATAAAGAAATAAATCGGGTTTTACCGATGCAAATATGTTAGAAACGATGCATCGCGATACAAATGCTAATTTGTATCCGATGCACACTTTTTAAACCGATGCATCTCATCGTAAACTTTTTAAGCCGATGCACCGAGCGACTCGGGGAATCTTCCCATCCCTACTCTGCATGTAATGTTGTACAATGTAATGTTAACTTAAAGCAGTGGTTTTCAAACCCTGGGTGGGTAGCGGGACTTAAAAAATAGGTCGCCAGGACGATTTAAGGAAGATGTATATGTATGTAACAAAGTTCACGATTCAGGGAGAAGGATGCAGGAAGCTGCAAACGTAACGTTAATAACAAAATAAACATCAACAACAAAATTAAAGTAAGCGGCAGCCGCCTCAGGCCAGGCTCCAGTGCGTATCTGTATTTGCCTTTATCAGTTAGTATCCACTCACCGCTGAAAACGCCGGACTTTTTGTTCAGTCCTGAGATCTGCAAGCTATTTAATCCTCTCATTATAACAAAGCCTTTAGACGCACCTGTAATGCACGTTCAGTACTGCGGATGTTTTATTAATAAACGTTTTATTAATAAATGTTTTATTAATAAACGTACGATTAGTCGACTAATGCTTAAAATGAACGACTACTAGTCGGCCAGAAAAATCCTTAGTCGAGGGCAGCCCTAGTGAGAAGAAATCTAAAATGCTTATAACCTGCATTTTGCATAATCAAAAAGGGCATATTTTGACAATCTCTAAAGAATCACCAAACAGCTGCCATGAAATCTCACTTCTTACAATAAATGTATTTTTATTAAATTCTTACATTTTTATTATAAAAAAACTAAATGGGGGCAGAATATATTTTAAAATGTAATTTATTCCTGTGATTTCAAAGTTTAATTTTTAGCATCATCACTCCAGTCACATGATCCATCAGAAATCATTTTAATATTTTTTTGCAGCTAAAAAATATATATATATATATATATATTATTATTATGTTGAAAACAGCTGAGTATATTTTTTTTTTTTCAGGTTTCTTTGATAAACAAAGTTTAGAAAAACAGCATTTAGCTGAAATCGAAATCTTTTGTAATTATAAATGTCTTTATCATCACTTTTGATCAATTTAAAACATACTTGCTAAATAAAAGTATTAATTTCTATATTTTTTATTTTAAGTGAAACTAACCGGACTCAAAAGCAACAAGTATAGGTGTTGAAAAATGTTTACCTTGGAGTTTCCCTGAGGCACCTTGAACTCGTTTCCAGCTCAATACCAAACCACATTTCTGAAAAACAAGTGGTTATTATTCATATCAATCCAACTTACACTAAACATGAAATGTTACCAAGTGCTATTTCACTTTAGAGTAAAACAAACTATTGATGCAAAGATGTCCAAATGGCTGAAAGCATAAGACTGGAGTCACTGGATCTAATGTGATACTCACGGCCAGCAGCTGTCTGATGAGCATGTCAGATGCTTTCTCAGAGATGTTGCCCACAAACACAGTGGTTGTGGGGCCACTGCTGTCATTGTCTTTTGCCTGAGCAGCACTTTCCTTCCTGGGAGCAGCAACTTTACTAACCACAGTCATCGCCGTGGGCACGAGAACCTGATACATGATTAATGATGACAGATTTACAAATAAGATATCATTTTTTCTATGAAACTCTGATTCAACAGTTCAAAATGCATGGAAGCATTTCCATGAAATAATGTGTATTAAAATGCTTTTGTACAAACATACAAGTAAATATTGCTGCTTTTACTGTATTATTAATTTTATAATATCATTATTCCATTTTGAAGTGCTTAAAAATGCATTTATTCTTCAAATATAATATAAATAAAATAATGATAACATTGACAATTTAAAAGCTCAGACTTTTTCATATCAAAAGTAACAAATCCCATAGCCCAAAGTTTGAATTTATATTGGCATTTATATATTGGTTCTTGAGAATGAACATTGGGATCAATTGGAAAATTTATATTTTTAACCCAGCCCTACAAAACAGTAATACTTTTATAATTGAAAATGCTTCTTCACATACATTTAGACTGGAAATGACTGAACTATTACAAGGTAAATACATTTTTCTGCAATTAAATAACATTACCGCAGACGCTGGAGTCATTATACCCATGTGGACAGGAATCATTGGGGTTCCTAGAGGGGAGAAGAAAAAAAAATCAATCAAACTTTTACTAAGGAATAAAGAAGTCTTCAGCTAAGAGTAAAGGTGGGTTTGACCTCGCTGCTATGGATGATGTCAGCATACTTATTAACTATGCATACTATGATTGGCTGATAGAGGAGGGGTCTCTGTCACAGATTTATTCATAGAAATATTGTAGAGTGTGATATTATGTTGCCATATTCAAATAGATTTTACAGGATAAGTGTCACTAATTAAACAAGTATATGTTCAGCTAATTGTCAGTCTCTTACGTATGTGCTTCTCGTAAATAATTAGCAGATGTGCATATAAACAGCCTTTCGAATTAACAGAATAGAATAATCATGACTGATAGTTAAACATGCAAATGTAAAAGAAAACTAAACTAGACACAAGAACAGCTGTTACTCCTTGCCCAACTTAATGAAATTATGAAAATTTTGAGTTTTTTAGGATAACCTAAAAAACTAAAAAAAGATGTGTGGGAAAACGTGTGCAAATAAATGCAGTGCGTTTCTAAAACGTTTATGTTCCGAGGCAGATTGGCGGCAACAGTAATTTTAGCCCAACAGAAACCATCACAGAAATTTTCATGGTTTTACTGGTAATAATAGAAATTGTACAGGTTTAATGGTAACTGTAATGGTGCCTGTTGGTCTCTACTGGTAATTGGTCACCTTCTATTGGTGGCTTGTTAAAACCACTAAACCTTAATGGAGCATACCCCAAAACACACTATAGGAAGCTATTTTTTAAATTGTTTTATTAATTCAAAGTTGATGGTTTGTACTGTTTGTAATGGTACCATTTGTAGTGGAAATTATTAGAATTTCTGTGTGATTTGTTTTTTTCAGCAGTTTGTGATTTGGTCTTAGTGACTTAGGAGTCCTCTTTACTACTCCTAACATTTCACAGATTTAGGAGCTAGTTTTAGCACTAAAACGCTTTGTGAAATACTCTTAAATTAGGAGTCCTAAATTTTGGACTGACACTGCCTATTATTTTTAAAATTTTCTCCTAAATCAGCAAGTTATGACCTGCTTTTAGCCTTAAGATGTTTTGTGAATACGGGCTCAGGTGGATTAAACTTAATATTTAAAGGAACACTCCACTTTTTTTGAAAATAGGCTCATTTTCCAACTCCCCTAGAGTTAAACAGATAAGTTTTACCATCTTCGAATACATTCAGCTGATCTCCAGGTCTGGCAGTAGCCCTCTTAGCATAGCATCTCGCTCAAAAATGACCAAAGAGTTTTGATATTTTTCCTATTGAAAACTTGCCCCTTCTGTAGTTACACTGCGTACTAAGGTCGACAGAAAATTAAAAGTTGCGAATTTCTAGACTGATATGGATAGGAACTACACTCTCATTCCTGCGTAATAATCAAGAAACTTTGCTGCCGTACCATGGGTGCAATGATATTACGCAGCATCTGAAAATAGTCCCCAGCTAGGTAACTTCCAACGTGACCGGCACTAAGCTAATAGTAAAATAGCTGCGGACTATACATTTATATTAGGCTGCGTAATATCATTGCGCCTGCTGCACCCATAGTAAGACAGCAAAGTTCCTTGAGTATTACGCCTGAATGTGAGTATAGTTCCTATCCATAGAAGCCTAGAAAATCACAGCTTTTCATTTTCTGTTGGTCTTAGTACACAATGTAACTACAGAAGAGTTAAGATTTAAATAGGAAAAATATCCAAACTCTTTGGACATTATTGAGCGAGATGCTAATGGTCTAATCAGATTCAATGATTCCTTTAACACACTTGCTTTTTTGGTTATTCAAACTCACATACCATTATAATCGACAAAGTTGTCACAGCTGACAGTTTTATAAAAGCTCACTTGAATGCTCTGGATTCCAACTAACACTGTCATTATAATCAACACATATGCATTATGACTAATGCTTTTATCCAAAACAACTTAAAGGTTAACATTTTTCCAGTATCTTCCCTCCTTGTAGTCGAGCTAAAACAACACTTAAATGTCTACAAAAGGTCTTATAAATCTAGCTTATCCTGATTACCGGGAGGCATTGACGGTGGAAACCCAGCAAACTGTGGTGGAGGGATTCCTGGCGGCATCGCTGGGATGCCTATTTGTGGCCGGTTGAGATGAGGAGGGAAAGACATCTTGGGCAGAACACCCACCTTAAACAAAAAAGAAACACACCATTAACAACTGTAAATGACAAGGGTTTATATATTGTTTAGGCTGCTACAATATACACACTGCTCCGCTTACACAATCAAGACCTCTTAGGTTAGTTCTGCAATTCACCTCAGATTTTTTTTAAGCAAGTATCTATAGTGCATTTACCTAAGCCTGTGTTTGAAGCTGTTAAATTTAAGCTTAACTGCATTTAATTTATTGCACATAATCACCATAAGTAACACATTCAGAAAATCAGAAAATACTGACAGAGCAATCAGCTGATTTCAAGATGACTGACGTCAAATTAGTGGCTCTGAATCCGACCTGAAACCAGCTTATGGTTCTAAAATCAACATGAAATCAGTTTAAATGTTTAAAATAAAGCTTAAATTACTCTAAAAGACACTAAATTATCTACATTTTAATAAATTGTCCTCTAAATGAGCAACAATAAGATGAAACATCAAACTAAGTAGTGAAAATCCAGCTGAAATGATGTAAGGCCTAAAAATCAACCAGAACTGAGCTTGAAGGACTGAAATCAATCTGAGATTGACCGAAAGCGCTAAAATCTGATGAAAGGTTTTAAAACCATTTAAAGGCCGATTTCACGTTGTTGTAATATCTCCCAGTGTGACAAACCACTGACGTTAGCTAACCAAATAAACAAGTATATGATAGCTAACGCGCTTAAGCGCGGAAATTGTGCTGCTTGGGTGAAATATACTAATTTTAAACCACAAAATCAGACCGGTTTGTCAGAAAATACCAGCGGGAATCATTTCAGTCAGACCGGGTAACTGCTAGCCGCGAGCTAACATTCACAAAAAGCCTTTATTCTCACTTCTCTCAACGGATTAACGCGTTTTATCAAAGTCCTGTATTCGCCAATGAAAATATGAACTCAAGATGATAACTAATACTTTAATAAATAATACTTACTCAAACCAAATCGATATCAACTCGTTTCTCGCACGGAAAGTTCACCGGATCCGTAGTAAAAGCAACGAGCAATCGAACCTGCAGTTTCCGGTGAAATGGAATTCTGGGAAAGTAACGGGCAAGTTAAAAGACCTCTGGTTTAAAAAAAAAAAAAAAAAAAGCTAAACAAAATTAGATAACAAACAGATTACAAATTAAAAGCAACTATACTACAAGTTTGGACTTTCTAGGTGTAGGATATATAGTACCATGATCCTTTTTCGTTTATTTTCAGAATATTTAATTTCACCATTAGTATATTTATATGGAATTAGATTCTGCATGTGCTTCATAAAAGTCTGCAAAACATTGGCACATTTATCGCAGATTGAAGAAAAAAAGAGAATAATATAGTATGATAGAAGTATTTCGTATATAGTATTTTATATCTTCTTTTAATTGTAGTCTTTTGGCTATAAATAGTTATTCTGTTATTGTTTTGTTTCTCTTTGTGCATTATAACATGAACTCAGGATGTCCCACAGCAGAATTATTCATTAACTTCCAAATACTTGTATATAATTATTTGCGCATGAAATATGAAAACACTAGAAAATATTAAAATAAATTAATCTGGGTGAATCTCCACAGAACGGTCCAAAAAAAAAATCCAGGGTGAATTTACACCAAAATCTAAAAAAATTAAACGTATTCTAGGTACATTAAGCAATAATGTATTGGGTTCTTTTGGGTTTGTTGTGAAATGTAACCAGAAGTTTCTTTAAGGTTCGCCCTTCTACCCTGCAAACTGCATTTGAGTGACAGGTGACGTCAACGAAGGCGGGATTTTCATGGAAAGTGCTGGAAAGAGACAAAGCACCGCTAGCCCTAACGCCTGATGTTCTTCCGATGCAAAACATAGTGCAGTCGATTATGCATTGATATGGGCTTTTCTTTCACTGCATTCTCTGACTATTTGACTATTTCATCATTTAATGACAAACATTATTTTGACAACATAAAATTTGTATAAAAAGTTTCCTATTAGTGAAGCATACATTTTGAGCGCATCTTTACAAATGTTACTCGTTTTTATAACTGTTCGGTGCTCTCTGTCAAACATTCTAACATTTGTTAAATATCACTGATTTTAATATAGTTACAAAGAGTCATATAAGCATGCGTATGATGAATTTAGAGGATTTTTCGAGGTTTTAATACGAAACGCAGTTAATAAAACGAAATTTTAATAAAAAAATCTACTCATGCTGGGTCCTTTCTTGCAGGAAAATTTAATTCAAATTTCAAACAACTGACTCTAGGCGTGTTTTGAGTTCTAAAATTCGTTTTTATTATTTTCCCCAAGCATTTCTTAGTAAAGTGAATTACGGTTTAAGCTAATTTATTTACAAGTTATTTATATTAGATGTAGCTAATAAAAACTACATTTGTAACCGAGAAAAAATTTGATTTACACAAATAAAACAGTGTAGTATGTCTTTGTTGTAGATACATAAGTGCCTCAGAGTGAGTCAGCGCGGAGGGATACAGCCGCACATTCAAAGGCGGAGTATAAAGAAAAGAGCCGCGCACGCGGGGTTCTCTCCTCTCTGCTTCCCTGAGTATCAGTGTAGGGGAGATCAGCTGTATCTGTGGCGATTAAACATCAAAAACCAACGAAACTAACCAAGGTAAACCATCGATCAACATCTGAAACGGTTTTATATAATTTCAGAAATTGATACAGGCTGGAAAATGTTGTTAAATCTTAGAATTCGTTATTTATTTAATTCGCCATTTGACCTGTACTGTAACGATGCGGATGCCGGTTAAGAGTCACTTATCTCTGATCTACAAACACGGTCATCTTTCATAAGACTTTTCTTTCTATTTTTTTCTAAATCGTACGTATGTAGGATGTAATTTTGATTTGTTTTTATGGCTATTTAATGAGTCGTTGAGCAGGTGCAGTGGTTTACAATGCTATATAACGGATGCTAGTAACGTTATGTCTACTAAAGCGTTTTTTTAATATATATAAATTTCTTGTTGTAAATCATATCTAACGTTATATGTATTTATATTAACACTGCCAAGAGTCGCAGATGACCCGAATTGGGTGGTTGGTGTATTAAAAGCGATCAGATCTTTTTAATTCAAGTTCGTGGATTTGCGTGTACACTTACTAAAAAGTGCCATTAAAGTGAATTCCATTTCGTTTAAATAAAAAAAACCGCAATACATAACCAAATCGGTTTAATTTCAAGGATTGCAGCAGTAAAACACGTGTTGAGCTCATTGTCTTTCTGCGCCATGTTCTTCCGCATCCGGGCCTTTCATGCTCCGGTTTTTCTTGTATAACTGTACTACAACCGCAGAGTGCTTTCATTTTCATTTAGCCTTTTATTAGTCCATTTATGAGCAAAAATCAATAATACTTATATTAAATTGTATAGTTTGTAGGTGTGTTAAATCATGTTAACAGATATAATAAAGATAAATATTTATTTTCCCAGATGCCTGAAGAAATGCGCCAAGAGGAGGAGGCCGAGACCTTTGCCTTCCAGGCAGAGATCGCCCAGCTGATGTCTCTTATTATCAACACCTTTTACTCCAACAAAGAGATCTTCCTCAGGGAGCTCATCTCCAATGCCTCTGATGTAAGGACTCTGTTTTTGTTTTAGTGTTCTAACAATAAGACTGCATAGTTCCTTTACCAACTAATTTTTTTTTTTCCCTCACTCAACAGGCTCTTGACAAAATCAGATATGAAAGCTTGACAGAACCCACCAAACTGGACAGCGGCAAAGACCTGAAGATCGACATCATCCCCAATGTCCATGAACGCACTCTTACCCTCATTGACACCGGTATCGGAATGACCAAAGCCGATCTCATCAACAACTTGGGTACCATCGCCAAGTCCGGGACAAAGGCTTTCATGGAGGCTCTGCAGGTGATGTGTTTGCCAATGTTGGCATGTTCATCAACATTTCTCCATTAAATTGTCTCTAATGTATTATTTCTTATTCGTCTCTTCAGGCTGGTGCAGATATCTCCATGATTGGGCAGTTTGGTGTGGGCTTCTACTCCGCCTATTTGGTGGCCGAAAAGGTCACGGTTATCACTAAACACAACGATGACGAGCAGTACGCTTGGGAGTCATCCGCTGGTGGCTCTTTCACAGTCAAGGTGGACCATGGTATGTTGGAAACTCATCTTTGATAACACACGTGCAGTGTAAAAGTTGATTGAGGTTAACACGCCTGTTGATATTAGGTGAGCCCATTGGCCGTGGAACCAAAGTCATTCTTCACCTGAAAGAAGATCAGACAGAGTACATCGAGGAGAAGAGAGTGAAGGAAGTGGTCAAGAAACACTCCCAGTTCATCGGATACCCAATCACTCTCTTCGTAAGTGGGATTTGTTTTAATTAGCGAAGTTGAATTTTTCTGATGAGTGCTGCAAAAGCTGAATGTAAAATCCCAATTTCCATGCAGGTGGAGAAGGAACGTGACAAGGAAATCAGCGACGACGAGGCCGAGGAGGAGAAGCCTGAGAAAGAGGAGAAGGAGGAAAAGGAGGAAGGCGAAGACAAACCCAAGATCGAAGATGTCGGCTCAGACGATGAAGAGGACTCCAAAGATAAGGACAAGAAGAAAAAGAAGAAGATCAAGGAGAAGTACATCGACCAGGAGGAGCTGAACAAAACCAAGCCCATCTGGACCCGCAACCCTGACGACATCTCCAATGAAGAGTATGGAGAGTTTTACAAGAGCCTGACCAACGATTGGGAAGATCACCTGGCTGTCAAGGTAACACTGGGTTCTGCAAAACGGTATTAAAATTTATAGGTTTGGGAATTGATTAAATACTCATTGTTATGCGTTGTTCTGTAGCATTTCTCTGTGGAGGGTCAGCTGGAGTTCCGCGCTCTTCTCTTCATCCCTCGCCGTGCCCCCTTTGACCTCTTTGAGAACAAGAAAAAGAAGAACAACATCAAGCTGTACGTCAGAAGGGTCTTCATCATGGACAGTTGTGAGGAGCTCATCCCAGAGTATTTGAGTAAGTATCTCGGCTCAAACTTTTTTTTAACCTCTTTGCTTATCTGGACTTTCAGTGGACCAGAACCTCGCATTTCAATAAATCTTAATATAATATAAAAGTCAGTAGTCTATTAATGGTCCAACCCTGGTGGATTTATAAAGTCCTGTTTGACAAAGTTGAAAACTTTGATTGAAGGTTTTAAATGGTGCAGGTTCACTAACAGCCAATCATTGTCTTTCCAGACTTCATCCGTGGTGTTGTGGACTCTGAAGATCTGCCCCTCAACATCTCCAGAGAGATGCTGCAGCAGAGCAAGATTCTCAAGGTCATCCGCAAGAACATCGTCAAGAAGTGCCTGGAGCTGTTTGCCGAGCTGGCTGAGGACAAGGACAACTACAAGAAGTTCTACGACGCCTTCTCTAAGAATCTGAAAGTAAGAATCTTAGACGTTGATCCTGTTACTTCCAATAAAATTGTGATTTAAAAGCAGTATTAACAAACGTTTATTATGAATTCCAGCTGGGCATCCACGAAGACTCTCAGAACCGCAAGAAGCTGTCAGAACTGTTGCGTTATCAGAGCTCACAGTCCGGGGACGAGATGACATCCCTCACAGAATACGTCAGCCGTATGAAGGAAAACCAGAAGTCTATTTACTACATCACTGGTAAGGCTATCATCAGTTAAAATAAGGCTTAAAAGTCAATCAAAATAAAAACAAAAACCTACTATAAAGATTCTGAGAACCTTGCAGTCATTCTTATCAATGTCGTCGTTCCTCCCCAGGCGAGAGCAAAGACCAGGTCGCCCACTCCGCTTTTGTGGAGCGCGTGTGCAAGAGAGGTTTCGAGGTGCTGTACATGACCGAGCCCATTGACGAGTACTGCGTCCAGCAGCTGAAGGACTTCGACGGCAAGTCTCTGGTGTCCGTCACCAAGGAGGGCCTGGAGCTGCCTGAGGATGAAGATGAGAAGAAAAAGATGGAGGAAGACAAGGCCAAGT
Source organism: Cirrhinus molitorella (assembly GCA_033026305.1). NCBI lineage: Eukaryota > Metazoa > Chordata > Actinopteri > Cypriniformes > Cyprinidae > Cirrhinus > Cirrhinus molitorella. Next base: position 19,523,582 of record CM065133.1, on the reverse strand, counting down.
TTGAGAACCTCTGCAAGCTCATGAAGGAGATTCTGGACAAGAAAGTAGAGAAGGTGTGTTTGTGTAATGCAGCTGTTCGTAAGAACCAAACTTGTGCCAAGAAGTGAGAACCTAGTTTATCTTGCTCTTAAATCCACCCTTATTAGGCATTAATGCTTTTAATTGTGTTATAAACAGGATTCCTAGTCAGAGTTGCACAGATGGTGAGTTTATGTAATGGATGTGTGCTTGCATTCTGCTTGCAGACTCAAATGTGTGAAAACATGCCGATTCGAGTTTTACTGTGTGTTTAAGCCCTCGTAACTGTGTTGAGTGACTAACCGTGACTGTGAGTGATCAGCCTGAACTCTCCTTACTGGTTCATCTCCCGTTTCTCATGTCGATCTGATTCTTCTACAGGTCACCGTATCAAACAGGCTGGTTTCTTCTCCCTGCTGTATCGTGACCAGCACCTACGGCTGGACTGCCAACATGGAGAGGATCATGAAGGCTCAGGCCTTGAGGGACAACTCCACAATGGGCTACATGATGGCCAAGAAACACCTGGAGATCAACCCTGATCATCCCATCATGGAGACCCTGAGGCAGAAGGCCGACGCGGATAAAAACGACAAAGCCGTGAAGGATCTGGTCATCCTCCTGTTCGAGACCGCGCTGCTTTCCTCTGGCTTCTCATTGGACGATCCTCAAACACACTCAAACCGCATCTACAGAATGATCAAGCTGGGATTGGGTAAGTTTGGGTAACTTTTTATTTCATGTTTTAGTCTTGATGCAGTTGGGTGAATCACTAATTCTTATTTTTTTTGTCTTCAGGTATTGATGAAGATGAAGACGTACCTGTGGAAGAGCCAAGCTCTGCTCCCGCTCCCGAAGACATTCCACCTCTGGAAGGAGACGATGACGCTTCTCGCATGGAGGAAGTTGATTAAATCCATCTGTCTGAAATTCCCAAGTCACTTTTTTCCGTAATCATTCCGTAACATCCTGTTGTTTTCTCTTTGACCTGTAGAAGGTTGACCTGATCTCAGTAATGATTCCTAAAAGAATCATAATGTAACTAAAAGCATACTGTCAACTTTTGCTCTGTTTTGAGCCATAATGTACCTTTTTGTTTTTTTTACGTAATGTGATGTTCATAGATTGCAGTATTGTCTGAGCACAATAAGCACTGTGTTTCACTGATACTGAGTCTGCTGGCTGTGCTGGATTGAATCAAGCATGATTTCTTTCTGCATGGAAGGGGAAAGACCTTTGCCTGACTTCAGGCATGTGTTGTCTTGTTTTTCAGAAATTAAAACGCGTGGTGAAACCTGAGTTTTGGCGTTGTCTCTGTTGTCATTTGTTTGAATAATTAAAAAGTGGAAGTCTTTCAGATCTAAGGAGTTTTCTATTTGAAAAGGTAGTCGCCATATTGAATTCAACGGATGAAAACGAGGCTGTGAAGGACTCGTTAGTTGGTAAGAGCTGTATAAAGGTACTAGATCACATTTTCACAACTTTCAAAACTTTCTCCCCCCTTAAGATTTGTTAAACTGTATAAAATTGAATATTAGAATTCCCGTCAAATTAAATCTGGTGCTAAGCTGACTAAAGTCTATCAACCTTATTCTTAAACGCAGAAGTAAGCCTAGGGTGAGACTTCTGGTTCATTAGCCGCTATAGGAAAATGAGAACAACGTGCAGTAAATAGTTAAAAGCGTTTGCACTACAAATCAGTGCGTTTGTAATTAAGATGACACATGAAAATATGGTAAGACTCGGCAAAACAAGCAGTTTTGTACAGCTAAAAATGGCTAAATGCGGAAGAGCGGAGGGGTCACAAGGGGGCATTGCCCCCTCAGCAAGAATTTGTGCCTCCAGTTTTCTTAACGAATTTATTTAAACCTTTAATAATTAATTTGAGCGCGGCTGGGCACGAGCTTTGATAACAGCTAATTCACGATTTACCGGACTTAGTGTTTCAGTATTGTATCCCGTGATTTAATTCGTTTCCATTCCCCTCCTTGCTGAACTGAAAGAGAAAGAGAAAAGCACGCATACAAACGCCATTGCACGCTTGCATTACTACAACACTCCCGCACACCTGACTCAAATACGCTTGTAATAAAAAATCAACTTAAAATACCTACTGTACCCTACATTAGTGTGTTTTCAAGACACGTCATACATTTGCCATATTGTGTCAGAGAGCATAAACAGTGCCACTGAACCCAACAAAACTTGCAAATTTTGCTGATTATTGCTGCTGAAAATGGTCAATTATTGTCATGTTTTGGGCTGTAATAATCGATCGGACCGGGAAATACATTTGGAGTATTACAGACTGCTGTGTGTTATAACAAATCAAGGAGAACAGTCCTTTGTGGTTGGCCAAACTGAACCAGGATTTCCAGGGCAAGAAACCTGACAACATTTGTTTAGGTTTAGATTTATAGTAGGTTTTTGTGTTTGTGTTGTGTTAACTTTAGTTTATCAAAATATTGCTCCCTTTCCTGCTGGCTAAATCTTTCGCATAGCTGCGTAGTATTTGACTACATGTAATCTGGATTACGTAATCAGATTCCAAAAAGTATTTGTAATTAGAGTAAATTACATTTTAAAATACTCGTAATCAGACGAGTGTTATTTTTTATGGATTACATGATTACATATGTAATCCATAAAAAATAAATCACACAATATCAATAAATAATTCATAATTCATTGATTCTCCCTAATTTTTCTTTTTCTTCTTTTAAATTCTAAATTAAAAATAAACAAGTCAAAAGTAATCTAAAAGTAATCCAAAATGTGTTAATGTAACGGATTTCGTTACTGACTACAATTTTTGTCATGTAATCTGGAATCAGTAACAGATTACAATTTGTAAAGTAATCTACCCAGCTCTGGTCCTTCGCTATATGATTTTTTCCCATGGTTTAAACAGCATAAATTAGCAGAATAATGTATTCAGTAGTACATGAACTGTGCAATCCATGCTGTTGTTTACATCAGAGTATGCATCTGGGTAACTGATCAAACTGTGGCGTAAGTGCAAACCCTCTATTAATTTTAGTGTTTTATTGGGCTTAATTTAAGATTCAATTAAGATTTCATTAACATTTGGACCATTTTAATACTTATTTGGGCCCCCCAGTTGAGAACCACTGCTCTATATGGGCTTATTTCAGGACTAGTGCAATTTTCTCTGTTCTCTGTTTCTCTATATCCAAGGATTGTGTTCACATTATTGCATTGCAATAATGCATTACATTCAAGGTTTCTGCAGGTTTATGAAGGCAAATGTAAGATTTTTTAAGACAGAATAAATAAAACTCAAGGAATAAAAACAAAAACAATATGGTTTGTAAATGTCTTGTATTGGCAACAGAGTTGCAGATAACTTAAATTGTAATCCAATACTTATTCCAAATTACATGTCAGATAAGTAAAGTAATACATTACATTACATTACACATTTTAGGTAATATCTATATAATTTGACTATCTTGTTTATCACATTGATTTAAATAGGATAACCTTGTACCATCCTGATATAAAAATACAAATGAGTAAGAAAATATATTCTGTTCATTGTTATTATTAACATGAAGTGTGTTTACATTACATTATATCATTGTGTCCCAAAACTGGGGTTTGTTAAGAAACTACAAGGGGTTTATGTGTTTAATTTACTAAAGTTTAGTTTTTAACTTAACTAAAAAAAATTAAATATTTTATTTGTTTACTTGCATGTCATGTGACCATAAACAATGTCAGAGAAACATGAACATGCAAATGTGATACTTAATTATTAAAATATTTATTTAAACATCTCATCTCAGGTAAAAGAAAATCAGATGACAAAAAAAGTTTGTGAATTTTAATGTGTTTGAAAGACAAAAACCTTTTAAAGACATAGTAATCATCAGTATTTGATGGATGCTGAAACACTTGATGATTTTTGTAAATCCAGGGGTCAAATGCTGTGTCTCTGTGTAAATATCCACAAAATCTAAGTGTATATAAGCAATGATTTGAATAGTTTATTGGTATTGTGTAAATAATATGTAATCATGTAATCCATAAAAAAGTATCTGTAGTCTAATTCTGAGTATTTTAAGATGTAATTTAATCTAATTACAAGTATTTACGTAATCCAGATTACATGATCAGTTACTACCCAGCTCTGATTATCCCTTAAAGGGATACTCAACCCCAAAATGAAAATTTTGTCATTAATCACTTACCCCCATGTCATTCCAAACCCGTAAAAGGTTTAATTGTCTTCGGAACACAATTTAGGATGAAAACCGGTAGCTTTTTGACTGTCACATTGACTGCCAATGTCACCATAGCGCCATTTTGGAAAGTATCCACTGGACGTAAACAGCGTACGCTGTTCTGTGTCAGCCACAACTCACAGATACACTGTTTTCATTCGAATCAAAGCGTAAATACTAGGGCTGTCAAAGGATTAATCGTGATTAATCGCATCCAAAATAAAAGTTTATGTTTACATACTATATGCGTGTTTACTCAGTATATTTATTATGTATATATAAATACACATACATACATGTATATATTAAAACAAAATATTTATATGTATATATATTTACACCTGTATACAATTTAGATTATAAATAAATATATATAAATCTAAAATATTTTTCCTTAATATATACATGCATGTGTTTGTATTTATATATACATAATAAATATACACAGTACACAAATATATAGTATGTAAACATAAACTTTTTGGATGCGATTAATCGTTTGACAGCACTAGTAAATACACATAGAAAACGTGTCTGTGTGTTGTGGCACTACGGTGACATAGAGGAGACAAATTGTTGACTAAAGTCGTTATGTTTGTTTTCTTTGTGTACAAAAAGTATTCTCGTAGCTTCGTAAAATTATGGTTGAAGCACTGATGGCAGATGGACTTTTTTGATGTCTTTCATACGTTTCTGGGCCTTGACAGTGTTGTTTACTTGAGATTGCGATGAACTGAAGTAAGTGATTATCAAGGAAGGGCTATTTGCGCACTTCTAGGCTATTTCGAATGGGAGAAAAATATATTATTATTGCAATTAAAGTATAATGACTAAATCTAGGTATTCTTTTACTGTACATTGCTGTTCTTGTTGTGGTAAAAAGTTAATAGTTAATAGTTTTACATCACTGGAACAGTCATGATAAAAACAGTATGACATAATGTCCAAATGTCAGACAAATCTCTGCTGAAAATATTACATGATGTTTTAATATGTTTTAATATATATATATATATATATATATATTATTTTAAATATGTTCAGTTGTTGTAGTAGCAGCAACTGCTAAAACAGTTTCATGGCAGAAAGAAGTACTTATTGCTGGTAAATTTTTCTTAAATCACCAGAAAATTTTGTTTGTATCATAATTAAAATGGCAAGGTGGCAGAAAGTTTTAGGCCTTGCTTGCAAGTGCAGAAAATACGACAAAAGTATTGTAATTTCCCTACTGTATTTTACATAATTGTTTTCCAGTATTACTGTCATAGAAATAATCATATAAAATTATTATTTTCTAATTTGTTTGGCTTCCAAATTCACCAATGTGAGACTGAGACATTTAGGATTGACAAGAGGATTTTGTCCTCTTTATTTATTTATTTATTTCAGCAGGGAATTTATTTACTCACCTTTACGTGGTCTTGTTTGAATTTCCTCAACAAAAAGGAAGAACGGATTTTCCCATACAATGGAGGCTGCCAATGACAGAAACACGATATAAAACTACAACAACTTTTAATGAGGGCTTTTATGTTGTTATTCCTCATTATATGGCAACATATTCACCGTATTTTAAGCGTCTCGCGCCATAAAAGCTGTTTAATAATTTGTAGTTACAATTTAATTTCAAAAACGCACCAGAACAACGTTTGTATTATAACGATGGACCAATTAGACAAGTCTGTGGGCGGGGTTAGCATACTTAAATGGACAAACATATATTAACTGTTTATATGCCTAAACGCTTGTTTAGTAGTTTAGTAGCTTGTTTGTTTGACATTTAGCAAAATTATTTTGTGTTCCACTGTACAAAATAAAAAAAATAAAAACATACGGGACGAATATAGGCGTTGTAGTTCTGTAAAAATAAATAAATAAATAAATAAATAAATAAAATAAAATAATTGCAGTACCGCTTTTATCAGACAGGTGTCTCTGTTCGACAATCCTTTTAGTCCCTCAGACAGCGGCGCTATAGAGTTAAATCTGTTTTTGTGCTCGGCCTATATTTCACCGCAAACTCAAACAATAGGAAGTCTACATTGCATAAAGAAAAGGAAGCGGCTTTAAGAGACAAATAAGATTTTTTTTTCATCTTTGCGTGAATTAAACACGTAGCAAATTACTGTAACACACAAATGATTTCAACACAGTTTTAAGAATACTACGGTGATAAGTACTTTACAGTCTTTTTATTTTTAATTTTTGGCTTTATGAAAATAATGTCAATGCAAACTATAATAAAAATGGTCATAGAATTGGTCTTCATTTCCTTTATGTCAAAGAAAAAAAAGCGACTAGGTTCACAAGTGTGATGAGAAAAGTGGACTTTACAGTAAACACTCTGTCAGTAAACATGTTTCCTTCAAGCAGCAGAAAATGTTAATCGGCAGCATTTATTGGAAGTGGTCTGACCTGCTTTATTAATGAAAACAGTCAGAGATGAGTGTCTTTAAGACCATCAGCATCTCTTCTTGCTCACACGGTGTTAAGGAAATGTTTAACCTTTTCAGTTCTTTTGCTGAATGGTCCAAACACTCAGTCACTGCATCTCGATTTCTTCTAAGTCACATGTATTGCAGTAAAAGACCTCGCTGAGGAGGGGTTAACATTCATTTCAGCCCAGGTGACTGTAGAGGATGTCTGATAAAGGCTGCTTGTCCATGTGGGTGTCTTACTACGCTCATATCGAGTCATTCAGAGAGGCTGAGTGTGGGGAGCGACCGCAGAGATACTGATCAACCTGGAAACTCGACTGCAAATGCATGTAGCAAAGATGAGATGATGCACACAGACGCACAGCAGTCTAATGCAGGTGTAAGGCCTGTCCTGGAAGAGTCTGGCACAGTCACACACTCACTCTGATAAACAACATGGTATTGACTGATTTATGTACCATGGTATTTACAAGATATTCACCATGATAACTTGTGGTCTTACAATAATATGTCCTCAATATGAGTTGATTTTTTTTTTTTTTTTTTTTGCATTGTGCATCACTGTACACTTCTTGATGTTTAATGCGTTTTAGGATAGATAGATAGATAGATAGATAGACAGACAGACATATAATTCAAGTTTATTTCTGCCATTGAAAAATATATAAAGTTTACATCTTGGAATAAAAAAGTAAGAAAAAAACTCTTAATCTCACAAGACTTACTCTTTCAATAATTCGATTCAGTGGCTGTAATAAAATAAAATAAAATGCTAATTCCATGGTCTTTTGTTTCTACCATGAAATAAAAAAGTACTTTTTTGCAATTGCAAGTTTATATCACAAAATTAAAACTTTTAATCTCATAATTCTGAGTTTAAATAAGTCAGAAATAACTCTAATTGTGAGATAAAAACTTGTAGCTACCTTCGTAATTGTATCCAGTGGCTGTAATAAATAAAATAAAATGCTAATTCCATAGTTTTTTGTTTTGTTTATACCATGAAATAATTAAGTTTGAATTAGAATTGTGACTTTTTATCTTTATTCTCTAATTCTGTTTTCATAACTTTTTTTTTCCCCAGAATTGTAAGACAAAGAGAAATTTGTCAGCTAAAAACTTGCAGCTACCTTGTAAATAGCTTTATCCAGTGGCTGAAATAAAATAAAATAAAATATTCCACAGGTTTTTGTTTCTACCGTGAATAATGGAATATTTTTATTTATTTTTTTTACTTTTTTTTTTTGCAATTGTCAGAACTCTGACTTTTTATCTCATAATTCTGCGATTTTTTTTTCTTTTCAGAATTGCAAGAAAAATAGTCAGAATTGAGAGATAATAACTTGCAATTATCTTATTTTAATCATTTTATTCAGTGGTGGAAATAAAATGTAAAAAAGAAAAGAAAAGAAATAAAATAAAATAATAATTCCATAGTTTTTTTTTTTTGTTTTTACCATGCATAATGGACTTTTTTCTTACTTTTTTCTTGTAATTGTCAGAATTCAGACTTTTTTTATTATTGCATGGCCCGAATCCTCTTCCGTAACCTCATAATTCTGAGTTAATAATATATAATTTATAAAGTTATATAAATATAAAGTAAATAAAAAGTTGCAATAACTCTGACATATTTTTTCTCAGAATTGTATGAAAAATAGTAGTGAGATAAAAAAAAACTTGTAGAATTGTATTTATTTTTCTACCATAAATAATGGGCTTTTAACAGTCATTTTATAAATTAAATCAAATAAAATGATAATTCTATAGTTTTTTGTTTCTACTATGAATAATGGACTTTTTTTTACATTTTTTCTCAGAATTTTCTCAGAAACTTGCAACTACATCTATATATATATATATATATAGTTTTTAAGTTTTTACCTACCTCAACAAATAAATAGTTTTTTTTACAACTTCCTTCTCACAGCTTGAACTTTTTTCTTATAATTGCAAGATTATATCTCAAAAATCCAAAATTTCTTCACCAATATTGTTATTTTTTATATCATATCATATCATATCATATCATATTGTCTCGCAATTATTAGTATTTTTCTCAGATTAGTGGAAAAAAATAAACTTCATTGTGAGCTATAAATGTGCAATTCCAACAGAAAAAGTCAAGATAGATAGATTTTGCAATTGCAAGTTTATATCTCACAATTCTAATATTTTTCCTTAGATTTGTTGATAGATTTACACTGAACACAATGAGAAATAAAGTACAAAAAAAAAGGGGGGGGGGGGGGGGGAGGCAATCAAACCCGGCTGACAGCATCAGTACAGTGACACATTCGATGCTTAGGACAGGCATTCTGAAAGCTGGATCTCAGAAAGATCTGCCCACGTCCTCCAAATCACTGTACAACCACTATCAATCAAAATGAAGCTCACACGCGGCTTCCTCTCTGCATATCGAGAACACGCTCTTCTTTTCCATGACGTGTTTGAAATCGAGGTCAGCTCATATGTGCATGTATGTCACCGTTGGCTCTGCGTTGGCACGCGGGTCTCGTGGCGTAAAGAGGGGCTGCTATTTACAGCATCTGAGAACGCTTGTGGTGCTTTATCAACGCACGCAGATTCTGAAAGGAAGATGTCGGCGGATAGTGTATCTACTGTCTGCATTCATCTGCTTGGTTATTACAATATCAGAGTTGATCGAGACCTTCGAGAAACGTGAAGAAGAAACCACAGACCAGTCGGAAACCACCTAGCAACCACCTAAAACACCCTAGCCTAGCAACCACATAGCAACAAAATAAAACCATACAGAACACCTGTCACACTTCGGGTGTGTATAGGAACACGCAGGCTCACGAAGATGATAATAATGAAGTCTTTTAATAATCCACAAGGTAGGGTACAAGCACAGGAGGAGAATACACAGACACATAACGTGAGGTCGAAGACCGGACAAAAACCACAGAACAGGAAGGAACTTATAAAGGGTAGATAATGAGACACACCTGAACTAAATGACAATCAATTAACAGAAACTAGGTCACAGAGCACATGGGAAGAAAACACAACAAACACAGTCCAGGGGCGTGACAGTACTCCCCCCCCCCCCTCCCGGATGGCGCGTCCTCGCGCCACAAACAGAAACCGATGGAAACTTGGGAGGAGGACGGACAACCGGGAGGAGGACGAAAAACAGAGTCCAGGGAGGAGACACGAGGGATCTGAAGCAGGAGGAGCCAGGAGAGACCCAGGCCACAGCCAAGAGGGCAGCCCACGGTGGAGCCGACGGAGGGAGGAGCCATGGTGGAGGAATGGCCACCGACTCCAGGGGGCCGACCGACGGCGGCGGAGTAGGTGGAGCCCGAGGCGGAGACGGAGAGCCGATGGGCCAGGGCGACGGGGAGGATCCGGAGGGCCAAGGCGGAACAGATGGCACCGGCGACCGATGCGGAGACGGGGATCCAGAAGGCCGCGGTGGAGCCGGAGCGACCGAGAACTGAGGAGGAGCCGGAGGGAAGGAGGAGCCTGACAGAGCTGGAGGGATGGAGGGACGAGGCGAAGCCGGAGGAGCGGAGTCCCAAAGCGGCGGATGGTCGACGACAGACCAAGGCGGAGCCGGAGGGACGAGGGAGCCCGGCGGAGCTGGTGGACTGATGGGCCACGGTGGAGAGGAGGGAGCTAGGAGCCATGGTGGAGCCGACGGGTCGAAGGGCCGAGGCGGAGTTCGGGACTCAGAGGCTGGAGGCAGAGGTGAGGGATCCTCCAGCCATGACGCCGATGGAGACTGGCAGACCCGTGGCGCATCCAGCACACAGATGTTGGGCTGAGGGTGAGCCATGGGGCTGACTGGAACCAGCAGCGGAGTAGACAGGAAAGGGTGGGTGGGCAGGACCTTGTGAATGTCCTCAGGGCTGAATTCAGGAGGGCGCTCTTGAGGAGCGGGCACTGGAGGGCGCCGACGAGGCGTTGGCACTGGAGGGCGCTCTTGAGGAGCGGGCACTGGAGGGCGTCGACGAGGCGTTGGCACTGGAGGGCGCTCTTGAGGAGCGGGCACTGGAGGGCGCCGACGAGGCGTTGGCACTGGAGGGCGTTCTTGTGAAGCGTGTACTGGAGTTTTGGGAACCACTTCTGGGCTGGACGAGACCAGCGGAGACGAAGGAGGGCTGGACGGGACCAGCGGAGACGAAGGAGGGCTGGACGGGACCAGCGGAGACGAAGGAGGGCTGGACGGGACCAGCGGAGACGAAGGAAGGAGGAGAGGGGCAGGATCTAACTCCAGTTCAGTTTCCCAGTCAATTAGGTCTTCTTTTTCCATTTCCAGCAGCCCCAGATGTATAATCAGCTCACCCTCAGCCATGGTGCAGTGGGCGGAGCTCCACTCCGCGCTCTCGCTGTCATTGGCGTTCTCCACCGTGGCGTGCTCTGTAGCCGGCTCACGCACCTGGTCTGACTCTTTGGGCTCGGGCTCCGAGGCGATCCTCAGCTCTGTCGCGCTCCTTGGCGATGGCTCGTCGGTCGCTTTGGGCTCTGGCTCTCCGTCAGCGGTGGGCTCGGGCTGTAGCTCCGCGCAGCGGGGAGATGGTGGGCTGGGCTCTGGGTCCGGAGTGGCACTGGCGCGATTTTCCTCAGGGCGGATGGTGAAGGAGGACCCGTTTCTCGCCAGTGTCCACTCCACATAGGCGGCGAAGTCCGCTCGAGGACCATCTTCGGACGACAACGCTCTGCACGCGGGGTTCAGGCTGGTGTTGTAGAACGTGCAGAGCGTGCCGTCCGGATAGCTAGCATAGTTCGCGATGAAAATGAACTGTCTTGTATGGTCCTCGAGCGTTCTCTCCCCCTGCTTCAGCATTAGGAGGAGAAATTCGGGGCTGTACACAGGATCCATGACGGGGGGAAAAAAACAGAAAATAAAACTTAATCAAAACGGAAAAGAAATGACGGGGAAACACGACGCTTACTCTCTTGTTAGGTTCCGGTCTTCTGTCACACTTCGGGTGTGTTTAGGAACACGCAGGCTCACGAAGATGATAATAATGAAGTCTTTTAATAATCCACAAGGTAGGGTACAAGCACAGGAGGAGAATACACAGACACATAACGTGAGGTCGAAGACCGGACAAAAACCACAGAACAGGAAGGAACTTATAAAGGGTAGATAATGAGACACACCTGAACTAAATGACAATCAATTAACAGAAACTAGGTCACAGAGCACATGGGAAGAAAACACAACAAACACAGTCCAGGGGCGTGACAACACCATAGCAACCTACACTCTCAGAAAAAAGGTGCAAAAGCGTTTTCGCTAGGCGGGTACCCTTTCAAAAGTAATGTAGTATACCATTTAGGCACTAATATTTGCACTTTAAGTACTTTTATGTATCTTTAAGGTAATAAAATGCAGCCTTTTAGGATAAAAACAGTACGTAAAATAATAAGTAATGAAATTAAATAAATAAAATAAAACTGTATATATATAGGCTACTCTTACATTTTTCTCAAAATTATAAGAAAAATAGAATAGCAAGATACATTTTTTTAATAATTTTATTCAGTGGTGGTAATAAAATAAAACAATTATAAAATAAAATACTGATTCCATAGTGTTTTTTTAACACTGAAATTAAAAAATAGATTTTTTTATTTATTTATTTATTTTATATTTATTTATTGCAATTCGTAACTGCCATTTTTTCTCAAAATTATAAGAAAAATGTAACTGACAGATAAAAACTCACAACTCCCTTTTAATAATGTTTTCAGTGGCAGTAATAAAATAAAATAAAATTAAATTAAATGATAATTATTTTGTCTTTTGTTTTGTTTCAACTATGAAATTAAAAAAAAAAAAATATATATATATATATATATATATAAACTTTTTATCTCATAATTTCGAGTTTATATCTCATGAATCTTACATTATTTCTCAAACTTGTAAGAAAAATAAAATTGTAAGATAAAAATGTATAAAAAAAATTGTACTTACTAAAAATATTTATATTTTTATTTTTGCAATTGCCACTTTTTATCTCATAATTTCGAGTTTATAACTCTGACATTTTTTCTCAAAATTATAAGAAAATAGAATTGGCAGCTAAAATCTTGCAACTACCTTTTTAATCATTCAATGGTGGTAATAAAAAATAAAATAAAATGCAGTTGCAGTTTGCAGTTGCAGTTGCAGTTTGCTTTTTATCTCATAATTCTGACTCAAGTCAGGTAAAAGTCAAGTCGAGCTTTTTTGTCATTCCGCTACATGTGTGGACATACAGTGGAACGAAATGTCGTGTCTCAAAGGACCACAGCGCTACATAAATAAACATAAATATATACATACAACACCAGACGTAGGAACAACTTTTAAACCCATAGCTAACCTACTGAAAGCGGTAATCTAACTATACATATACCATAAATAATCAACTCTACATACACATAACATAAGACAGACCACATAAGAACTTTACATAATAATTGTGCATGGTATGGTTGAGAACCAAATAGTACAATATGATTTGTGGTGCATTGGCAAATAAACATTTGTTAAGTCCTTATCATGAAGTCCTTCATTAACATGAAGTGTTAATAGGAAAGTGTCTGGTGCATGTAGAGAGAAGAGTGTTTCTACAGGTGGTTTGTCTGGCCCACTCATCTGTGTGTAGCTCACTCAGAATTGCAGTGTTTTGAGTTTTTCAACAGTTTATATTTGGATAAGAGGTGGGGTGAGGTGGCTGGAATTGAGGGCTCTCACAGCATGGGGAAAAAAGCTGTTGAGTAGCATAGCAGAGCGGGCTTTGATGCTCTTGTATAGTCTTCCTGATGGCAGGAGCTGGAAGAGACTGTGGGAGGCATGAGTGGGGTCCTTCACGATACTGGTGGCTTTACCGGAGCATAGTGCGAGAAAAATGTCCAGAATGAAGGGGAGAGGGACACAGATGGTCTTTGCAGCTGTGTTCACTGTCCGCTGGTCTTGCGGTAAGCAGCACTGCAGTTCCCGTACCAGACAGTGATGCAGCTGGTCAGCACACTCTCAATTGTTCCCCTGTAGAATGTGGTGAGGATGGATGGAGGGAGAAGACTTGCTCTTTTTAGTCTGCGCAGGAAGTGGAGTCGCTGTTGCGCTTTCTTGGAGACTGATGTAGTGTTGGTGGTCCAGATGAGGTGTTCTGTTATGTGCACCCCCAGGAATTTAGTGCTGGTGACTCTCTCCACAGTCAAGCTGTCGATGGTCAACAGAATTCCTCCTGAAGTCCATCACAACCTCCTTTGTCTTACTCACATTGAGGGACAGGTTGTTTGCACCACACCAATCAACCAGTTGTGCCACTTCCTTTCTGTAGGATGTTTTATCGTTGTTGCTGATGAGACCAACCACAGTTGTGTCATCAGCGTGAAGAGCAGCGGGCTGTGGGGCACCTGTGCTCAGTGTGGTAGTGCTAGAGGTGTTGCGGCCGACACGGACAGACTGAGGTCTTTCAGTTAAAAAGTCCAGAATCCAATTGCATACGGAGGTGTTAGGGTGTGTTCACACTTGATGTCTTTTTGGACAAGAAAAAGTCGACAAGGGCGCTTTTTTAGAAAAAAAAAAAAAACATCTGGCAGTGTTGCTATAACAACAGCTGCAACGGTATGAATGTGAGAAATGTCGAGAAAAGTGGAAGCTCACTCTTGCATTGGCTTTTTTATTTTTATTTTTTGTCATTTGCCTTTTAGTTAAAAGGACAGTATTTAAACAGGAAGTGGAGTGGGAGAGAGAGAGGGGGACGAGATCAGGACGGGTCTGCGACTGCGAGCCGATATGTTTGAGTCCTGGCTCGCAGACCTTTCGCGAACCCGTCCCCCTCTCTCTCTCCCACTTCGCTTCCTTTTGGTTTTGGAAGTTAATGGGGAGGAGAATGTCGATTCACAACAATTAAATCTATCTACCGGCACCTTCTCCATTTTTTCTTCTTGTTCTTGTTCTTATGGAAACGACAGGTCTCGCCACTCGCTTGTCATTGGTCAGCTGTCAAAAAGGTGCTTGACGTAGGGCATTCTTTTCAGAAAACTTTTTTTTTAACTTGAAAAGACGCTCTGAGCTGCAGAAAAAGACGCCGACGGTGGCGTTTAAAAAAGCGCTCAGGACTTTTTTGAAAACACGGCCTACTCCACAGGGTTATAATGTAAACGCCGGCAGTTAAAAAAAGACGCCAAGTGTGAACACGGCCTTAAGGCCCAGAATGTTTAGTTTGTTGATGAGCTGTTGTGGGATTATTGTATTGAATGAGTCTTTGTTTTCTAAGTGAGTAAGAGCCAGGTGTAGGGTGGAGGAAATTGCATCGTCTGTGGAGTGGTTTGGACAGTATGCAAACTGGAGCGGGTCAAGTGTGTTGGGAAGACTGGATTTGATGTGGTGCATGACTAACCTCTCAAAGCACTTCATCATGATCGGGGTCAGTGCGGACGGTAGTCATTCAGACAGGACCAGTGTTGGGTGTAACGCATTACAAGTAATGCAAGTTACGTAATAATATTACTTTTTTCAACTAGTAAAGTGACGCATTACTTTTTCATTTCTAAGAAAATATCTGAGTTACTTTTTTGTTTCCTTTATGCATTTAATCCCATTTTATTAGCCAATGACTTTGCTGTTGAACTTTGTTGATCCAATTCAACCGTACACTGCAAAAATACTTTTCTTACTTACATTTTTTGTCTTGTTTCCAGCCAAAATACCAAAAATAAAACTTAAATCAAGAAGGACTTTCTAGACAAGTAAATAATAATTTTCTTGTTTTCAGAAAAAAAGTCCAAATTAAGTGAGTTTTTGCTTAGAACAAGCAAACTAATCTGCCAATGGGGTAAGCAAAAAAATCTTATTTCAAACAGAAACAAGATTATTTTGTTTACCCCATTGGGAGATTATTTTGCTTGTTTCAGAAAAAACAAGACAATAATTATTTACTTGTCTAGAAAATCCTTCTTGATTTAAGAATTTTTAGATATTTTGGCTAGAAACAAGACAAAAAATAAGAAAAGCATTTTTGCAGTGTACTAATAAACAAAACTTACTTTAGATTAAATAACATTTGTGCTTTTTTTCCCTCATTGCTGAAGAGTTGAACTTTCTTTTTCTACAGTTCTACTGTACAGACATCAAGTTAATTTTCCTTTAGCCTTAGCCTTATTTACCTAATTTAATTTTGGTGTGAAAGGGCTTTTACATTTGTTAAGAATCATACTTTTTTATTTTAAAAACAAACAAGCAAACCCTGCCCAGATTTAAAAGTAAAGTGAAAGAAAGTAAGTTGATTTGAGTTTATATCTCATCACTCTCAAATTATTTCTCAAAATTATAAGTAATATACTACCTTTTTAATCATAGAGTGGTGGTAATAAATAAAATAAAATAAAATAAAATGATAATGCTATAGTTTCAACTATGAAATATATTTAGATTTTTTGCAGTTGCAACTTTTTATCTTATCACTCTTACATTATTTCTCAAAATTATAAGAAAAATAGAATTGTCAGATAAAAACTTGCAACTACTTTTTTAATAATTTTATTGAGTGGTGATAATAAAATAAAATAAAATAAATGATAATTTCATAGTTTTGTTTGTTTGTTTATAATAACTCTGACATTTCTTCTAAGGTAAAAAATAAACAATTCAGATAAAAACTTGCAACTACCTTTGTTATAATTTCATTCAATGGCAGAAATAAAATAAAATATAAAATAATTAAATAATTAAAAGTTTAATTGAAAGCCATAGACTTGCATTTCCAGTTAAAAAGTCAGAATTGTGAGATAAAAAGCTACAGCTGTTGTTTTTTTATATTTTCATTCTGTGGCGGAAATAGCAACATAAAACTATCCAGAACACAATAGCAACCTAGACTCTCAGAAAAAAGGTACTAATATGTACTATTTAGGCACTAATATTTGCACTTTAAGTACTTTTATGTATCTTTAAAGTAGTAAAATGCAGCCTTTTAGTATAAAAACAGTACAAATGTGTACCTTTGTGACAGCTTTTGTACTTTTTTTCTACACTGAAGGCCAATGCAGCATTCCTATTAAATTTGCTAGCAGTTTCTGAGTTACATTTGTTTCAAGGTAAATCCTACACCAGTTTTTAGCGTATAATCAAGTGTATTGTGTGTCAGTCACTTTTAAATCACATTAAGTTCTGGTAGATTTGCACCTTTAAGGGGTGAAAAAAAAAAAAAAAACGATTGCATGTTATACAGAGTATAAATGTCAGGTTAGGCTTATATTATGTGTTTACTTTGATACTCTGATGTGTTTGAGCAGAGTACGTGAGCAGACAAGCATAAACCTCACTGACACTGACTGTGGTTTGGAGAAACTCACTTTTTCTGTCATCATCTGATGACTGATGTCTGATTGAGAGAGACTCCGATGATATCATTTATGTGTTTACCTCATTTGCGCAGCGGCAATTTATAATCTGTGGTAAAATGTGTGCAGCTTCTGGTGTCACTTCCAGTTACAAAAACAGTCTGTTATGCTGGAAGATATTTCACGAAGTGGCCTCATATTATTAAGTTGGCTTGGGATATATACAATGAGACTTATAGTGTATTTAAACTGTCTATTGCTATAGCAAAGCTTAACGACTCCCTACTGAAAAAGCTAAACTAGTAGAATGCTAATCAAGCTAGCATAATGCTAGTAACAGTCTAATCATGCTATCAACATTCTAGTAACATGTTAATCATGCTAGAAAAATGGTAGCAACAAGCTAGTAAATTGTTAATCATGCTAACTACATATTAATAACATGCTAATAATGCTAGAATCACTTTCTACACTCGCCATTCTTTGTGTGTGTTTCTGTTTAAAGCCTTGCGTGGGACTGTTTTCTTAGGGGCCTGCGACGTGCACGTTTTATTTCAGGCACCACAAAGAGATAAAAACATCTCAAAGGACGTGACGTGAATGCCCCCCAACTTTTCAGAATAGAGCAACACGCGTCATAATCTGAAAACCACGCCCACCAGGGGGTGGGGGTGACAATCCAATGCTCTCCATTGACTTTATATTGCAGGAAGGTGCCTCCTTGTCATTTCTGACTTATAACAAAAAACAGAACAATGTCTAAAAGCTTATATGTGACTAGGTATAAAGTAAACAAGCTTAAAAAACACAGAACAACATTTTTATAAGCTGTCGACCCCCCAAAAAATGAGCGTTTAAGGACACAAAAGTAGAGCGCAACGTGTCATATTACTCTGAGAACTACGCCCACTGGCGGGAAACTTATTCGGCGACAGTAAACATTCATTATTTTTAACCATGTCAAAGGATTATTTCACCACCCTATATAAACCTGAAAGGACGGAGATATATTGAGAAACTAAATTTTATTGGTCTATGTCAGTGCTCCTTTTCCTTACCTTTCTTCTGCTGGAGAAATGATCCAATTTAATGGCCCAACTTGAAATACCCTGACATCTACAATTATATGTGTCCTTAAATGCTCGTTTTGGGGTCGACAGCTTATAAAAATGTAGTTCTGTGTTTTTTAGCTTGTTTACTGTACACCTTGTCGCAGCTTTTAGACATTGTTCTGTTTTTTTGTTATAAGTCAGAAATGACAAGAAGGCAGCTTCCCGCAATACAAGGTCAATGGAGAGCGTTCGATTGAAGCCTATGGGGGTGTCGCAACTCTTGCTGCGTCCCAATTCGCCTACTTATACTATGCCCTAAAAGTATATACTCTTTTTGTGAAGAAAAAGTACATACTTTTGAGTATGTAGCAGAATAGTAGGCAAGCTTCGGGACATACTACTTCGTCATAGCTGCGTCTTTAACGGACGCTCTGTTGCTTAGTTACGTATATCTTGTCACTGTTTAAACTGCCCTGTCAATCATCTTGTCAAACCGTTAACATCATCCAAATTTTGTTTGATTTGATTTCCTACCATATTGGAGAGAAATTAAGATGCACGTTGATCTTTCATGCCAGTCTTTCATGGGGAGAACTCCGCTCATGTGTTTGCATAATGACGCATTTAAAATAATGACCAAACGCATCATTATAAAAGTTCATAATGTTGCTGTAGATGACATATGACACGGATAACATTAAATAAATATGTTTTCATTATGTTAGACTGATTATTTATCACTCAAACCCCTTTCTGAACATGTCTTTCGGTCGCGCATATCCGCCATGTTTGTAGTTTTTTAACACATTTTATGCGTGTTTGTAGTTCTAATCGAATCCTCGTCCACCGCGCAATGTTTTGTGGGCAATATTAGAGTGTGGATCGATCTGCACTTCGAATTCCAACCGGAAGAAGTAGACCATCCGGGAATCTTTGGAATACTTTTTTAAACATACTATGATTTGGGACATACTAATTCTATTTTCGAATACTATTTAGGACGGATAGTATGCGAATTGGGACGCAGCATCTGTTTCTCAACGGCTCTGGGATGCAGCAAGCGCACCCCAGGTCATGTGACAAGAACCAACCAATCATTCTTTCCTGTTAAAACATTAAAAGCTCAGCCAAGATGGATGAATGAATTTAGTAGCAGAGCAACTACAAGCGATGTTTAGTGCTGGAAATCCATTTATCCTTTGCTGTAACTTCCGTGTCTTTATGGAGAGCGCAGGCCATTGTTGCTTAGCAACGGCAAGCGCTTTGGAAAGAAGGAGAAACGGTGCGCCTAGCGTTTTACACACATTTTTAGGTGCTATATGTGTACGGCCCCTTAATCCCGCTCTTGCAAACATTCTATTATTGAATATAATTTTCGCGCATCACTAAGTCGCTATCAATATGTGGAGCATTTAAATCGCTTTGGATACAGCTGGTGTTGGATGTAGGGTTGCCAAATTGGCATTTTTTACATGAAATTGGTCTGATTTTAAACTGTTGCTGCGGGTTGATTTTCTCCCGTGAGTTAAAAGTTTGAATTGTTGCATACATTCCATTGGACTGAAATGCTTGTATTGAAACATTTTGCGTTCTATCTGTGATAAATCTGTGGTTTGTTATTAGTTTTGGGAAGCTTTTTAGCTGTGTTTATGATTGATCATAACGGTGACTGTAAAATATGTAGTTTTGGTATGGAAATGACATATTTTGATACCAAAACTAGGACCCCAAACAACCACCACACTGGTTTGTAGCGGTAAAAGTTTTACTGTTAACTGCACTTTGTTATTCTTTTAGTTACTTACCGATCGGCTAATGAACGGGAAATCCCGCACATTCACAGAAACCGCTTTGCAAAACAAGGTGGATATCTTTCCAGGTAATCACATTCATCTTTGACTGTTTACTTGCTATTTTTTTAGATGGAATCTGCTTTTAAAGATATTATTTGTTCAACTATTATCTTGCATCTCTTTATTAGAGATTTCATAATCACAACAGACACACAATGAGGCTCATCATGACATGAAAAATAACATCTAACTGTATTTAGCAGTGCTGATGATTTGAACAGACAGAATAAAAAGCATATGAAGAAAATGAAAAATCTGAGACAGTTTGGTCACATGATCAAATAAATTTAATCTAATATATAAACAACGAACCCTAAAAAAAAAAGTTAATAAGACTACATTAGTTAGGTAGCATTTCCTGATGCTCACCACGCAAGTCCTTCACATTCCCTCAGACCGACCGCCAACACTTACAGTACAGGAGAGAAATGACACAATGACACGTCACCGATTATGAGTGATCAGACCGACAGATTCATTTACACCTCCAAAACATTCACAGGCATTTACAGGAAATTAATGTCATATACAGAAAACAAAAACTCATGTACTCTGGTGGTAAGGTAAATCTCTCAACTATGTCCAGGTCATATTTCACTCTAGGGAAAAAAAAAAAAAAAGTTTCTTTAAAGGAAATTAAATATATTTTTTAGAAGCAGATGACGACATGGGGGAAAAATGTTTTCTTTAATGTAATGCAAAAATGGAAATATTTTATTACATTAACTGTTTAACAACATTTTAAAAATATATATTTAATGTTTTTATTTTTGCTGATGTAAATACATTTGTTACACATTTATGAAAATCACCTTTGATAATGAGGGGGAAAAATCAAAACGCATCCAGACACATCAAGGTAACTCACAAAAATGTAACAATGTAATAATAATAATAATAATAATAATAATTAAAAATTGTGCTGATGGCAACTTCTATTAAAATGTCACAATGCAAAAAAAAATCATATAGTCCTAAAATTAGTATAATATAATTTTTAATGATAAATATCTATATGAGATTCACCTACAAATGCTTTACTAATCATATATCATAACTTTCCAACACTGATGATTTGTATTGCTAAAAAAAAAAACTAAACTAAAACTGTAGTGAACATACATATTAGTCTTGATTAGAGTTGAAAAAGAATTCTGCAACATGCAAAAAGACAGATGCTGGACGAAAGAGATTTCACCTAAATATTTTGGTAAACAAAACACGTCAACCTCAGAGGTCAAACCGCAAAACTCCCAATATTCAAGGCGTCTCACATTCAGACTGTTTACTTGCGCCGTATGAATGATCACTACGAACACAAACGTGAAACATCAATCCATCCTCCTGCCTTTAACACCATAAAAACTGATTTAAAAATCAAACCTATGCTCAAAAACATAACAGAAGGCGATTATTGCACATGCGAATCAAAAACAGAAAAACAAACTGTTTGACCCACTAAAAAGACGAAAAATTATGATCGCAGTTTCCCTAAGAACCTTCATAATAATAAAAACTATATTTGTTCCAATAATATAAGTTAAACAGAGGTTAATTAGTATTGAAGCTTGAGAGAAGAAATCTCACTGTACCAAACACTAAAAATGAACACATGAATCACACTGCAGGCTTTTCCTGATTGTCCACATGTTTGTCTTATCACTCCTGCACACATTTTAATGGTAGATAATTAACAGAAATATAAATAGAACCATAGTGTGGAACTTCCCTTTCAGGCTCTTACAAAACATGTGACATTTTTCAGCGCCTCCCTCATCTGACCAGAAAAACAGCAAACAATCAGCTCGCAAAAACTCGAACAGTTTACCAAAATACCATCATCATTATTCACACTCGAGTCATTCCTGACTGGTATGACTTACGATTCCACATGTTTCCTCTGTGGAATACAAAAAAGCCTGTATTAGACAGAATATTCCTGCTTTATGTCAAGCTCCAAGAAATGTGACCCTGGACCACAAAACCAGTCATAAGTCGCTGGGATATATTTGTAGCAAAATTATAGATTTTATCTTTAGGCCAAAAATCATTAGGATATAAAGTAAAGATCACGTTCCATGAAGATATTTTGTAAATTTGCTACCGTAAATATATCAAAACTAAGCAAAGTAATATGCATTGCTAAGAACTTAATTTGGGTAACTTTAAAAGGTGATTTTCTCAATATTTAGATTTTTTCTGCACCCTCAGTTTCTAGATTTTTCAATATGCGTCTCGACCAAGTATTGTTCTACCATAACAAACCATACATCAATGGAAAGCTTATTTATTCAGAATCTCAATTACGAAAAACTGACACTTATGACTGTTTTTGTGGTCCTGGGTCTTTTTAAGAATTACTGCAGGTTTGGAATGACATGAGGGAGAGTAAATGATCATTTTTAATTTGCCTTATGATTTTGAAAATACGTGGAAAAACACACCTGACGCCAACTGTCTTCGCTTGGAGGAAAAACGCCAGTGTTTTCTTTCAGAGTGAATCTCACAAAACTGGTCAAAAACTGCTCGTATTTCACCCTAAAGTCAAAAGGGTAAAAAAGAACATTGTATTTTGCAGAAAAGACGATGTGGCCTATTTTAAGACTTTCTGCAGTGCAAAAAATAAGTAATATGTTATTGAATTTGTTCAATGAAAAAACAGCAACCGAGCAATAAATGATTATGGAAAAAATAGGCCTTGTTTGTTTATGCAACACTATTAATGCTCATCCATGATTCTATGTGAAGCTGATTCCTCAGATTAACCAAACAGGCACTGGTGGTTTATGGTTTGATATGGCAGATATGCCGTTTCGACAACACGACCGCACACCGGACAGCAGAAATGTGAGGGAGAACAGAGTTCAAAACAACACCATCACACTACAGAATTTATTACTGGCATCAATGAGGATGTTTGTTTTTATGACTACGTTGAGAAGTCTAGGTCATATTTCACACAAAATCAAACATACTGTGTTAGAGTATTTTTATTTATGGTGAAACAATAAATAAAGTTGTATTATTGTATTGTACTACTGCTAAAAGAAACATAAAAAGAGAACTTGGCTAGAACTATTTTCATGAAAATAAGGTTAATTTGCAAATCATTTTAATTATGTTTAATTATTTGTTTAATATTTTGTTATTGTATTAATAAAAAAAAAATGAAGATTTGGGTTGAAAATATTCTTTATTTTAATGAAAATATCATAATGCAGAAAATATAAAGGCCTGTGTTTTCTTATTTCTTTTGACATTTTATTATTTTATTTTAATATTTTATTAATGCATTCTAATAAATACAATAAAATATAAAATAATAATAATAAGTGAATTTGGGTAGAAAATGTGTTCATGAAATTTCATGAAAATAATGACATTATGCACAATTTTTAAAGGTTCTTTAAAAAGCCAACATTATCTTATTTATTATTAGGTTTAATTATTATCTTAATATTCTATTATTGTATTGTAATAATAATTATGGACAGAAAATATTCTTAATTTTCATGAAATTTATTATTGTACTTGAAAATGAATTAAAAATAAGCATTTGGGTGGAAAATTGTTAAATTTTGATGAAAAAAAAAGTCATTTTGCAAAAATCAAAAAATCTTAAAAAAGGCCACATGCACTTTTCTATTTCTTATTGTGTTTTTTATTTGTGGATTCTGGCAGAAAATATGCTTCATTTTGAAGTTTATTGTTAGTTTTATATTTTATTATTAATTTGATATTTTATTATTGTACTGTAGTATTAACATTTAAAAAAAAACATTTGGGTGGAAAATGTCTTCAATTTTGATCAAAATAATGTCATTATGCAGAAAATGTAATGTTTTTATTATACGATTATAATACTTTATCATTCATTTGATATTTTATTACTGTACTGTACTAACATTTAAGAAATAATTAAAAAAGAGCATTTCATGTCATGCAGAAAACCGAAAGGTTCTTTAAAGAAGCTAACATTATCTTATTTCCTTTTACATTTTATTATTATTTTAATATTTTCTTATTGGATTATAATGTAATAATAAAGTGGATTTGAGCAGAAAATATGTTGAATTTTTTTTTATGAAATGAACTGATATTTATTGAATTCACTGAATTTCTTTGATATTTTATTATTCTGCTGTAGTACTAACATTTAAAAATTAATTAAAAAAGGCATTTGGGTGGAAAAAGTGTTCAATTTTGACAAAAATCATGTCATTATGCAGAAAATTCAAAGGTTCTTTACATTCTATTATTATTTATATATTATTATTGTTTTGAAATAATAATAAAACATAGTAATAATAAAGTGGATTTTGGCAGAAAATATGCTTAATTTTTATGAAATTCATTGATATTTATTGGAAAAAAAAGCATTTGGAATGTGTTCAATTTTGACAAAAAAATAATGTCATTATGCAGAAAATGTAAAGGTTCTTTAAAAAAGCCAACATTATCTTATTTCTTATGACATTTTATTATTATTTTAATATTTTACTATTGCAACAAATAATAAAATATGAATGGATTTGGGCAGAAAATATGCTTAACTGACATAAAATTCATTGATATTGATTGAAATTGATTGAATTTCATTGATAGTTTATGATTGTATTGTACTAACATTTAAAAATTTATTTTAAAAAGCATTTGGGTGAAAAATGTGTTCAATTTTGATGAAAATAATGTTCTTAAAAAAGGCCACATGGTCCTTTCTATTTCGTACTGTTTTATTATTAATTTCACATTTTCCTTTGTATTTTGGAGTGAAATATGACCCAGATATGATGCGAACAGAACGGTGGGTAAACGAACACTTCTAAAGTCCTCTCCACCACAACGCCATTTCACTTTCCTTCTGAAATCAAACGTCAAATAGAAAAACCGAACGGATTTCAGTACAAAGATATCAAAGGCTATCAAAGTCCATGTTCACTCGATGGCTCGTAAAGTCATTTCTCGCACACAACGCGCAGACAGAATCCCTTTATAAAATAAAAAGCAATCCCTTTCTGTACCATCCGACCTCACGGAATACAAACCCACAGTTTTGCAGCAAACGAAAACAGACGATCAAACCACGAAAATGTGGCTCCTGTACACATCTGAACGAGCGCTCGATTAAACCTTCTGAACGGGTGTCGGCGTGACCCGCTTGCTGCTCTTCTTGACGCGGCTGCGAGCGTAGATGCGGAGGAAGAGGGCGAGGAAGACCACTGCCACGCCAAGGGCGCCCACCAGGGTGACAGCGTGACCATAGAGGAAGCAGGACAGGAGGATGGCGATGGCCTGCCGCAGAGTCATGATGATGGTGAAGACGGCCGCGCCGAACTGCGAGATGGTGTAGAAGATAAAGAGCTGGCCGCAGGCGGAGCACACCGACAGCAGAACGGCGTGGAAGGCGAACTCGGAGTGGCGCGTCATGAAGGCCAGCGAGTCGAAGAAGGCGCCCTGTTCCAGCAGAGAGCCCACCGTAAAGAGACACGAGAAGAGGTTGACGCCGAACATCATCTGCACCGACGACATCTTGTATTTGAACAGGTTGTCCTGCCAGTTGGAGGTGAAGCTGTCAAAGACGATGTATCCTCCGAGGATGACGACGCCGGAGAAGGTGGTGACTGTGGACGGGTGTTTGCTTGTGGAGCTGGACAGCAGGAACATGCTGACGCCCACCGAGATCAGGACGGCCGTTAAGTACTCCCAGTACTCGTAGCTTTTGCGCGACACGATCTTGCCCATCAGCATCACGGGAATCACCTTCGAGGCCTTCGCCAAAACCTGCAACGGAAACACAACTAGCGTCGGATCATGGGGGATTTGACGTGTCAATCACTGCCAAAAATACATCAATCTCAAAGAAACTGTCAAGATTTCATAGATTTATAGAGAAATTATTTATATAAAGATTTATAGAGAAATGTTTGATTCAGTCAGTGTGGAAGAACTTGACTGGTCTGCATAAAGCCAAGTCCTAATCCCAGCTGAACATCTCTGGTGTGACTTTAAATGCAGACATTGAGCAAAAACTCAGACCAAACACCAATGACTTGTGCATATGGGTACAGTCATTTTAGACACTTCCAAAACCAAAGCAACAGAGATGGAAATACATTTTTTAAATACATGAATTATGCTTCCATCTTTTTTGCCTTTTTCTGTTCTAAAGAAGGGGGTGTCCCAATACTTTTGTCCATATAGTGTATGTACAAGTCATTGGTGTTTGGTCTGAGTTTTTGGCTCAAAGTCAGCATTTAAAGTCACACCAGAGGTGTTCAGCCGGGATTAGAACTTGTCTTATGCAGATCAATCAAGTTTTTCCACACTTTTTGAACCTTGCCTTATACACAGAGGCATTGTCATGTTAGAATAAAAAAAGGGTCCTGTCCAAACCGTTGCAATAAAATTAGAAAAACACAATCTCCTAGAATATATATATATATATATATATATATATATATAGTGGACATATAAGATATACTTTCTATAAAACATACCCCACCACCATGGTGATAGGGATGTAACTAAATAATAATAAAAAAAAATAAATAAATACGTGACACTGCCTTCATGGTAATTTTAATAAAAAAAAATAAAATGCCTTTTAAAAATTAAAAACTATATATAAAAGCTAAAACTATAAAAGCTAAAATATGGTGATTTTAATACAATAACACATAATTGAGAGAAACATAACAGAGAATGTAAAAAATGAAAACTATATATAGATAAATAAGTTGTACTGCTTTCATGGTGATTTTAACCAAATAAATTGTAAAATAATAAAAAGAAAATCTTAAAACATTAAATAATATATTGTAGATATTGTAAACATATGAAAGCTATAAACTTGTGCACATAAAGAGCAAAAAAAAAGTGAAAAAAAAATATTGATAATATTTGACTTTAATTTTATATTTTATTATTTTCTGTTGTTCATTTAAATGAATTCAAACTAAAATTCCAATGCAGAATTTATAATTTTGGTACAAGTGAAACCAGGAATTAAATTTTAGACTATATATTTAACAAACAAATCATGGATAACAGTTTAGCATTCTTGAAACCTCACAAATGATTTATTTATTGTTTTATTTAAATCTGTTAAATAAAGCACTGATATAATCTGCTTTCCATAGCTTTAACAGACCCATGCTAATATTTGAAAGATATGCAAATATTGTCTGACACTGATATGATCACAGATATATTGAGTAGCCCTAGTGTAGTGATTTACACACAGGGAAATATCTTTTAAATATCCACATGGTTATTCTCACAAAACATGAGGAAAATATGGGATTTTTTTTTTTTTAATTTTAAATAAAGAAAATGAAGCCCCAAATTCACATTAACAATGCATAAATAAATGCTTATAATATATTGTATAAATGCATTTATCTATCATATCATCATCTATCATATATATATATATATATATATATATATATATATAAAAATATAAAGAGTTCTGACCTTTGTCACATAAAGACTTTCTTTGTTGCCTTTTTCTCTATCACGCTTTAGAAATCATAAGAAATTATATATCACTTAAAAGCTTAATCTCAAAACTAAATGTTTTCTTTCATGAATTATAAAAATGTAAATTTGAATACTGCATTTTCACATCTATGTTCAAAAATGGGTTAAAGTATATATATATACACATATACATATACATATACATATACATAAACATATACATACACACATATATATATATATACTTTTTATATGAAAGAAAATATTGTAATTACACTATTGAGAACCTAATTAATGTCACAACTAAGAATAATGGGAAAACCCTGAAAAAGTAAAATATATAAGTCCCTTGGTGAAAATGAAAAATAGCGCAGTTCTAATGGTCTACTTGAGTACTTAGGACATTCCTGGGATTCGGTTCATTTTTAACTTGGAATATACATGTTTCTCAACTACATTTGATTCAACTTCTAAATACCCCACATCATTAGGCACATATCAAACCTCAAAAAAAAAAAAATCATAATCATAAAGAGCTCTAATCATAAAGATAGATATAAGACATTATTTTATGTTAAAAATATTAAAATGCAAGATTTATTTTTATTCATTATAACGGGCATCCCAAAGTTTTGTGAAAAGCTTCTTACAATTCATTTTGGTAAAACACTGAAATATGAACAAATCCCAGGACTGACCCTCTGACCATATTAAAATCTTTCATTTTATTTCTTAATTATCTGTTATGATTATTGTATGATTCATACAATGTGCTATGAAAGGTATTATATAAATATAATATATAAAAAAAAAACGCTGCTTTAGCATAAAACTCATTTACCCAGAATGCAGTGGCGTACCTGTGTGGGAAAGCTGATGTATTTGAGCGCTTCATACTGGCACCAGCTGCTGAGGATGTTGGACAGTGAAGCAAAGGAGTACTTGTACATGGGCGCACCATGGCGGGGCTGTTTGAACAGGACGCACCACAGACCGGACACAGTCAGGGCCAGGATCCGGTTCATGAACACCAGAAACTGAGAGTCTTTAAAGCGCTCGCCGCTGCCTTCCACCTCAGTCGCACCGTATGAGCGTGTCATCACCCGCTCCTGAAGAACACCCCACGTCAGGTACGACACCTGTACAAGAGGAAAAAAATTGATTAGAAGACCTTGTAGAAATGATGTGAACACATAAGGACTATTTATTTGTGCAAAGAGTTCAATGAAAAACAATCAAAAATTCTTAACTTATGCAAACAGCAATAATAATAAAAACATCTTAATATTAATATTATTTACATAAAATCTAAATATGGATGTAGAGAATCTGGGTATTAAAACTGAAAAAAAATGGGAATTACAAAAACAACTACACAAAAATAACAATGCATACTGTACAAAAATTGTCATTACTGAAATTCCAAAAAGATGATATATTACTTAAATTGTATTAAATATATATTATATAAAGTATTTTATCATCATTGGGAAAATATGTTGTGTTGCCTTCAAGGTGAATTTAATAAAATAGTAAAATAAAAAAAAAATTTAAATGTATATAGAGAAAAAATAATAATAATCATATATATGTACTGTCTTCTTAGTGATTTTAATTAAATAAAAAAAAAAATGGGTATGTTGTACTGCCTTAATGGTGATTTGAAATATAAAATAATTTATCAAATGAAAAATGTATATATAAAATGTTGTACTGCGCTCATAGTGATTTTAATTAAACAAAATAATTGTAAAAATATTGTAAAATAATTGTAAGTAAATATTGTTGATATTGTAAACATATGAAGACTATTAACTTAAATTAACAATAATAAAAAAAAAACTTAAAAAAAAAGAACAATTTAATAAAACAAAATTGTAATGCATACTGTATATATAAAAATAAATAATTAAATACTTTACCTAAATTGTAAAGTACTAAAAAAATGAACTGAACTAAAAACGTATATACTTTTTAAATGAAAGAAAATACTGAACACCAAAAATTATATTATATAATTATATATATATATATATATATATATATATATATATATATATATATATATAGACCTTGTGCATATAGTTAAAATTAAACAATAAAAAAATCAGGAAAAAATATATGTAGATATTGTAGATATTATTGTGATGACTATTAACATGTGCATGCATATAGATAAATGATCTGGTGTGGTGTCAAATAAACATATAACCTGGAGTCCAGCAGCACAGAAGATAAGTTTGACAGCCTGTTGAGCAGATGAACTGGATTCAGACTCATTTCTGGCAGTCTGTGAAGCATCATCCAGCAGTCCAGTCTTAGATTCATTCCCAAACACACACGTCTTTATGACAGGAAAACAAAGGCCACGACCTACAGACAACATCAGCAGTATGTCAGGAATCAGGTTGGACAAGTACTATCTGAACGCAGGAGCTGCTGCAACAATAATGCATTGCGTTGACAACTTTAAACTATGTTCAGGCTGAAATACAAACGTATTGCATAACTGAGAGAGAAGAGAAAATGGTAATGATAATCTGAATTATGAGCATTTTGATGTATTGAACATAAGTATGAAAAAATAAGTGGAAAGTACACAAAAAAGTGAAATATATTTAAATATACAGTGGAAAATCTAAAAAAATGGACATAAGTAAAAAAAAAAAAAAAAAAAAAAGTGGGAAAAATGGTAGTGGACATAAACAGGAAAAAAGAGGGAAATAAATTATAGCAGCTATAAGCAGGAAAAACTAGAAAAGTTGATGTAAGTAGGAAAAAATAAGTGGTCTTTTTTTTTTTTACTTAAGTGGAAATGTAAACAAATATGGAGTAGACATAACTTGGAAAAAATAAGTGTTAAAAAGTTACAGTGGACATAATAAGAGGGAAAAAGTAATTATAGCAGACATAAGTAGTAAAAAAAAACATGTTGACGCAAGTATAAATAAGTGAAAAAAAAAATATATATATATATATATATCTATATATATATAGTGGAAATAACTTCGAAACAATAAGTGGTAAACAAATTAAAGTGGACAAACAGTAAAGAAATTTTTAAATAAATTATAGCGGATATAAGTACGAAAATCTAACTGGTAAAAATAAAACCATGTTGATGCAAGTATGAAAAAATAAGGGGTAAAAATATATATAATATATTTATATATTAATACAATATATAGTGGTCATAAGGAGGACAAAAAAAGATATTGAACATAAGTAGGAATGAAATATGTGTTAAAAAAAGTGTAAAAATTACAGTGGACATAAACAGGAAAAAAAGAGGAAAAAATTAATTATAGCAGTTATAAGTAGGAAAAACTAACTAGTAAAAATTTAAGAAAAAAAAGTGGTAAAACATAAGTGGTAAAAAATGGGAAAAAATAATTATAGCAGACATAAGCAAAAAAAAAAAAGTGGAAATAAAAAAAAAAAATATATATATATATATATATATATATATATATAGTGGACATAACTTGGAAAAAATAAGTGGTAAAAAATTTACAGTCGACAAACAGGAAAAGAATTAAAAAATAAATTATAGCAGACATAAGTTGTAAAACCTAACCGGTAATTTTTTTTTCAAATGTTGATGCAAGTAGGAAAAATAATAATAAGAGATAAAAAATACAAAATTAAATATATTAGACATAAAGAGGACAAAAAAATAAAAATAAAAAGATATATCAGACATTGCAAATATGTGCTAAAAAAAAAAGAAAGAAGAAAAGTTGGAAAAAATGACAGTGGACATAATAAGGAAAAAAGAGGGAAAAATAAATTATAGCAGTTATAAGTAGGAAATACTAACTAATTGTATTTAATGAGGAAAAAATGGGAAAAAAACATCAAAATTATAGCAGACATAAGTAGGAAAAACTAACTAAAAAAAAAAATTAAAAATAAGGAGTAAAAAAATATATATATATATATATTATAGGACATATATGGAAGCCCATTTAAGCCACTGAATAAAAAATAAAAAAGGTAATCGCAACAGTCTTATTTTTCTTATTTTTATCTCACAATTCTGTCTTTATTTCTTGCAATTCGGAATTTTTTTCCTCAGAATTGCGTCATAAACTCGGTCAGAATTGCAAGAAATAAAGCCAGAATTGCGAGATATAAAGTCCAGTTCTGAGGAGAAAAATAAGACTGTTCACAGAATTGCGAGTTTATATCACAGAAATCTGACATTTTTTCTCACAACTGCGAGCTTATTTCTCTGATTTTCATGATATAAAAATAAGCAGAAAAAAATTAGTGTACATGAGTAGGAAAAAAGTATAATGGACATAAACTTTCCGGAAATGACACAAGTAGTAAGTGTGCTCAGGGTGGGTTACTTCAACAAACCTGTTTCTAGATAGTTGATTCGTTTGAAATAGCTGATGAGAAAATATCCAGGGATGATGATGGTGGCATAGCCCAAAACATTGAGGAACAAGCGGAAGAGCCACACGTCCTGCCATCCGCCCAGCAGTGAAGCATCTTCAGCGTCCGCGAGCACAGGCGGCAGAACACACAGCGCCGCACACCAACACAAACTGAAGAGAAGAATATTACACATTACTCTTCCTTGAGTACATGTTTACTTGTCTTTATACAACTAAAATAAACAAGGATGTCAAAAAAGGCCCAAAACGTCACATCTGCAAACCTGGTGGAAATGCAACACAAAAGTCTTCAGAAAAGAAATCAAACTGCATAATTTAGCACTCCTGTCAGAGAAACGTTCCTGTGTGTCGTGTGAATTCAACATTCCTGGAATCCAGCAGGACTGATCCCATTCCAACAGAACGGCTTTGTGTTCAGAGCTCAGGACAGCCTCTCATGCCTCAAACTAACCCCTATTGCACCCGTTACCTGACACCTCCGATTAGACGACTGCTATCGGGTCTAGCTGAATGCTTCATTAAAAAAGGAGTGCGTCACTATGTAAAAAAAGCTTTGTAATTAACAGACTTCATAAAGGTGTTTGCCAAACGTCTCTGAAAGACTTCATTCAGCAAACTGCGTTTCCACACCTTCTCACCAGTGAATTTCCACAACAGTTTTCATGACTACTCTTTTTCTCTTTTAAAGTACCAGTTTCTAGAAAATTAAATGGCTTACAACTGGAGCACAACCAGAGCTGGGTAGTAACTGATTACATGTAATCTGGATTACGTAATCAGATTCCAAATATTAAGTACCTGTAATTACAGTAAATTACATTTTAAAAGACTCATAATCAGACTACAGTTAATTTTTGACCTCTTTCACCTAATATATTTACTTTAAAGGAGTGGTCAATCAGCAATTCTGTAAAAGACAATATCTCCCTTTGCACTGAGTGTCATAACAGATGTTGTTTATGCTCAAAAAGTAACATTATACTAAATAAAGTTAAAGTGAAATCACAATCAATGACCCCTTTAAGTACCCCTGAGATCTTAAAATAAACGTTATAATCACATTTGCATGTTCGTGTTCATTTGCATGCACAATATTGCATCTTTTTTGGCAAATGTATTATTTTGAGTGTTATTTTAAAATGATTTATATTCATTTTACATTTTTATGATTTAATTACTTGTTAGCCTTTCATTAAAAAATATATAGCAAATGTGGTAAAAAAATTAAAAAATAAAAAAATACTGTGGACATAAGGAGGAAAAAATAAAAATTATCTAATGCGCTGATATTTATCTAAAAAAAAGAGATAATTATATAT
Organism: Cirrhinus molitorella; assembly: GCA_033026305.1. Classification (NCBI taxonomy): domain Eukaryota; kingdom Metazoa; phylum Chordata; class Actinopteri; order Cypriniformes; family Cyprinidae; genus Cirrhinus; species Cirrhinus molitorella. The sequence goes on along the minus strand of CM065133.1, from coordinate 19,490,450 downwards.
AAAGTCTCTTCTGCTCACCAAGGCTGCATTTATTTGATCAAAAATACTGTAAAAATATGAATTTTTTTTTACTTTAAAATACCTCTTTTCTTCACTTAAAAGATTACTTAAAAAAAATCACTTAAATCACTTAAAAGAAATATAATATAATATAATATAATATAATATTTTTTTTTTAATAAATGGGTAGAAAATTAATTGCTACTCTTTTTTTGTTATCAAATCAAAAAAAATTTTTACCTTTACAATACGTTTTTTTGTGAATTAAATCACTTAAAAGTGGAGCACAACTATATGTATGATGATAAAAAAACATATACATATATACATATATACATATATATATACACATATATATACATATATATACACATATATATATACATATATATACACTATATATATATATATATATATATATATATATACATACATACATACGTACGTACGTATATATATATATATATATATATATATATATATATACATACATACATACATACATACATATGTATGTATGTATATATATATATATATATATATATATATATATATATATATATATATATATATTAGGGCTGTCAAACGATTAATCGCGATTAATCGCATCCAAAATAAAAGTTTATGTTTACATACTATATGTGTGTTTACTTTGTATATTTATTTTGTACATATAAATACACACACATACATGTATATATTAAAACTAAATATTTATATGTATATATATTTATACCTGTATACAATTTAGATTCTAAATAAATATATATATTTTATATATAAATCTAAAATATTTTTCCTTAATATATACATGCATGTGTTTGTATTTATGTATACATAATAAATATACACAGTACACAAATATATATTATGTAAACATAAACTTTTATTTTGGATGTGATTAATCGTTTGACAGCACTAATATATATATATATATATATATATATAACATTTTTACAAATATTTTGGTTTAAATAAATGAATTATCAGAATAGACTTCTTTCAAAAACATAAAAAAATAATTATTTTATAATAATTATTATGATTTTTAATAATTAATTAAATTAAAATCCTCCCTCTTTGTCCATATTCTAAAAAAATAATAATAATTATTATTATTACAAACTATTTTTTTTATGTTTTTGAAAGAAGTCTCTTCTGCTCACCAAGGCTGCATTTATTTAACCAAAAATATTTTTTTTAAAATTTACAATACCTCTTTTCTATGTGAATTAAATCACTTAAAAGTGGAGCACAACTATAATATATATATAACAATAGAAACTTCAAATGAATACCATGTTTTTGCTTATTGATTCGTAAGTAATTTTACATTAAAGCAGGCAGAAGATATGAATTATTCAAATTTAGAATGTGAAATGTTTCGTGTCAGTGTTAAAGTGCTGTCTGTAATGCTGCTTTAAAAGTGAGTTCGACATCAATAATGTTCTATTTAAATGTTATTGTGAGATTTGAGCATCATGTTTCAGTACCTCCATGGAAACAGGGGCATTTTCCACCAGCAGAAGCCGCCGCTTCTCTTCAAAACTCCCTAAAACGGCCGCTGAGAGACTTCTCCAGACAAGCTCCTGCGCCGAACATGTATCGATTAAGCCTTCGGACAGGGATTAAACAGTCAACATCCAAGATCCGGACAAATCCCGAGTGTTTCTGAGCTGAAACTTCTCGGCCTGCTTCATTCATGAGTTCATCCGTACTGACGTGTTAACACACATTCACACACTGCAGCGCTTCCGGTTGTGATAGGAGACACACCTTCGCGTATCCGTATTGTTTCCAGTTTAGTATTACGAGGCTTCGGTAAATATTTGAATGTTATATTGTCTAACAGTCGTGTTGACACAGTTGAGAGAGAAAAATGCCCTCGGGTTTGTGGGCGGGGGGCTCATTATTCTTTATGCGGGACTTTTAATTTGGAATTTAGTCGGCGCAGATTCTCAAAGCACTGGAACATGTAGCGCCCCTCTGATGTCAGGCAGCACTGTAAACTCAACGGCTCTGTGAAAACTTAGACGCTTATATTATCATACGAGGGAACATGAATATAATGGAGATAAGGAGATATTATAGCTGCTTCTCTGGCCTTTTTTTGGGTTTGTTCAGATGTATTTATAAAATTTCGCACATTTTATTGTAACAGTTAACTGTATTAAAACTATTTTTTAAATATAAATTCAATATTTAGTCACCACATATTAAAAATAAAAATATAAATATTAAAAGATTGCAAATGTACTAGTATACACATTTATTTTAAGCATTTGGTTGATTCTATATATTTTATAATTAAAATTTAAAGATTTTATTTAAATATTAATATTGTTAAAATATATTTTAAATATATTTACAAAAATATTTATATATAAATTTATGCAATTGTATAAAAGTGTTGCAATATTGCACGTTATTATAACACTTAAATAAAAGTACTTTTTAAAAGTAATTTGTGTTATTAAATATATACAACTAAAACATCAAATATTGTACATTTTCTAAGATACACATTTAGTTTTACCATTTAGTTTCTAGATTATTTGTTTGCATTTTAATATTGTTAAAATATGCATACAATTGTATAAAAATGTTGCAATATTGCACATTTTATTATAAAACAAATATATGTAGTAAAAGTACTTTTGAATGGAAAATATTTTTTTGTCATTAAGTACAAAAAACTACAACATCAAAAGATTGTACATTTACTAGGATACACATTCAGTTTTAGCAGTTTTATTCTATATTATTTATTTTCATTTTAATATTATTAAAATAAATGTATAAAATTGTGTAAAAATGTTGCAACATTTCACATTTTATTGTAAAACTTAAATGTATGCTTAAATGTATATAGAAAATAAATACACATTTAGTTTTTTTTTCTTTATTATTTGTAATAAACAAAAGCATCAGATATTTTAATAATATATTTATTAAAAAATTGTATTCTAAAAATATATTTATATATTCAGTCGCCAAATACAATTGCAATCATACAGTATACACTGTTATATTGTCATAAATATATTACATATAATTATAGCTACTTCCCTAAAGTTTTTTTTACGATTCCTATTATTAAATTATTTCCTCAACACTTATGCTATTTCAAAATATCAAATATTTTTTAAAATATATTAATAAAATTGAAAAAATATGAAAAAAAAATGCTGCATTCAACTTTTTAATAGATTATTAAAATTAAATTACATATTACATATTAAAATAAATATTTATTATAACTTATTAATGATAATTTTATTATATGTATTTTATAAGTATTATAAGAAATTAATATTTATTATCCATGTTCATAAAATGTAGTATTCTAAACTAGAATTCTAATTTAGTTTTAGCTGCTTCTTTTTTTTTTGGAGATTTTTTATTCATTCATTATTTTTCTGTTATCACATAGTGTCATTTTACAAAAAAGTAACAAAATATTTAGAAATATCAAATAGTATAAAAGATATTTACACAATTTTGCAAAAACAAAATATACTTTAAAGTATTTTTTTCTAAAAGTAAGCATTTAATGCTATATTTATATTAATATTACTATTAATAATAATAATAATACACAATTAAAATAACATTAAATTAATATTTATTATAATTTATTAATGAAAATAAATTAATACTTAATGTTTTAAAAGAAAATTAATACTTAATACTTAAAAGAAAAATCTGTTGTTTATATATAATATTTTTTATGTAAATATATTCAAAATATATACTGTGTATGCGTGTTTTTATACACACACACACACACACACACACACACACACACACACACAAACACATATATAATATGTACACAACAAAACTTTATTTATTCTAAAAGTAAGCATTTAATGCTATTATTATTCAGAATTTGTACATTATTTCTTATTGAGTATACCAAATATTAAAAATAACACCTTTAACATTAGAAGATAGTAAATTTACTAGGGTTAAAATTTAGTTTTAGCTGTTTTTTTTTTTTTTTTTGGCTATTATTTTTTATTTCATTATTTTCCCTCAGTGTCATATTAGAAAAAAAAAGTACAAATATTTTAAATTAATCAAATATTGTAAAATATAGTTAGACATGAATTTTGCAAAAACAAAATATACTTCAAAATAATTTAGTTTTATTCTAAAAGTAAGCATTTAATGCTATTATTATTCAGAATTTGTATATTATTTCTTATTGAGTATACCAAATATTAAAAATAAAACCTTTAACATGAGAAGATAGTAAATTTACTAGGGTTAAAATTTAGTTTTAACTTTTTTTTTTTTTTGTATTTTTTTTTTTATGAATTCATTATTTTTCCTCAGTGCTATATTAGAAAAAAAAGTGCAAATATTTTAAATTAATCCAATATTGTAAAATATAGTTAGACATATATTTTGCAAAACCAAAATATACTTCAAAATAATTTAGTTTTATTCTAAAAGTAAGCATTTAATGCTATTATTATTCAGAATTTGTATATTATTTCTTAGCTGCTTTTTTTTTTGGCTATTATTGTTTTATTATTTAATTATTTTTCCTCAGTGCCATATTAGAAAAAAACCCCAAATATTTTAAATTAATCAACTAACATAAAATATAGTTATACATGTATTCTGCAAAAAAAAAAACAAAAAAAAAAAAAAAAAAAACTTTAATTTTAATTCTAAAAGTAAGCATTCAATGCTATTAATATTCATACTTTTTATATAATATTCAGCATTGAGTATACCAAATATTAAAGATAAAACCTTTAACAGTAGAAGACAGTAAATTTACTAGGGTTAAAATTTTGTTTTAGCTGTTTTTTTTGGGGGGGGGGGGGCTATTATTTTTTATTATTTCATTATTTTCCCTCAGTGCCATATTAGAAAAAAATAAATAAAAAAGTAAAAATATTTAAATAAAATCAAATATTGTAAAATATAGTTATACATGTATTTTGCAAAAACAAAACATACTTTAATTTTGTTTTATTCTAAAGGTAAGCATTTAATGCTATCATTATTCATATTTTGTATAATATTTAATATTGAGTGAAAAAAAAACAAATATTTTAAATTAATCTATTATTGTAAAATATAGTTATACATGTATTTGCAAAAACAAAATGTACTTTAAAGTAAATTCTAAAAGAAAGCATTTAATGCTATAATTAGTCACCAAATACAATGGCAATAACATGCTGTACAGGAAAGAAAAGGAAGTTATTATTCATTTACAGAAATATACTTGTTTCACAACAAGTGGAAACGTGTTTTAACCTGTCTGAGTTTACATGAATGGGACACATTTTTGGTAAGTTATGAGGAAGAGTGATGTGCCACATGATGGAAACACGCACACACGGTTTCACTCCATGTTGTGCTTTTGACAAATTTACCAGGAACTTGTTTTTGTGGCTTTTCCTGTATGTTCTGCTCATTATTGTTTTCCTAGTATCAATATTTATGAGAACAGCAGCACATTTCTTCTCTTAAAAACTCCAAAGCATGAATTTGGTCTGTTTGGCTTGCATTATTAACATTGAAAACCAAAACGTACCACAAAAAAAATGACATGAATGTGAAGTAAACAACAGTTATTGGCAGATGTTCATTTCACCCATCTCGTAAAAAAAGAAAACGCTGCACGTAAATATTAAATTTACTTTTATTGGCGCTATGACCTGGATTTTTAAAAAACAAGTTTGCAAAGCAGTGATTTGCTCATCTTGTTTACAACAGCACAGAATTGCTACAAAACATTAATATTGCTAATGATCGATCAGAATGCATTTGTGTCGTTTTTCATGAAGATTGTTCAACAGACTACACACAACACGAGTGACGTCCGCACGTTCCGACCAAGTAGCAGCAAATTGTTCTGCTGGAATGGCTTGAAGCTGTTACTGCCGCACAAGTCAAACAGCATGATCACTGCTGGACATAAATAGATGAGGCGACAGGCAGACGTTTCCAAAAGCTGTACATCATTAAGATCAAAGTCCTGCAACTTCAGATCAGTTTTTAAAAACACAAAGAACATGCCGCTGACATGTTCATGAGAAGTTCATGACAGTCCTGCCCATGATCTGAATGTCATCGAACGGGAACAAGGCCAAAATCTGCAAAAGCAAAAGGAGAAGCTGTGACCACATCATCCAGACGCAAAGCTCACAGAGCAAATGCATTTACTGTATGAAACAAAACCATGAAAGTGCATAGGGTCAATTATGATTTCATGTTGACTTCAAAACCCTCAAGTAAATTTGTAAAAAGCGTTGGTAAAATATTGGTTGCACATCATGCATACTAAAAATCTCAATTTAAACTATTTTTAGAATATTTTATTACTTTTGTAGTAATATTTTAATTTATATTTTAGTGTACATATATACACATACATTTATATAGAAGTCAACATTTGTAGTGGATCCAAAAACTTCAAAGTTTTCCTAAGACAAGAACGGGTTTGTTTTAGTTTTAGGACAATTTAAACTTGTTTTTTTATTTTCAGTTTTCATTTTAATTGTAGTAAATTTCTGTGCTTTTGTCATTTTTATTAGGTTTTTTTTTATATATATTCTATTTATTAAAATTATTTTAATACTCCAAAAGCATGTCTAGACAAATGACTTGATAAAAACTTTTACAAAAAAACTTTTGAATAATAATTTTAAAACATATCTTTTAAAATTATATGGCCAATTATATTTTTGCTTTTTATATTGTTTTCATTTTTACTTTAGTTTTAGTATTTTTTGGGACTTTAGCTATTTTTATTAGTTTTGAAACATTTTGTTTTTCAAAAATTCTGTGTTGTCCGTTTTTTTTTTCTGGATTTACATCATTAATAATCCAAAAGCATGTCTAGTCAACTTTAGGTTAATTTTGAAATTATATGAATACAATTATATAAGATATTGCAATATTGCACATTTTATTGTAAACTACTATATATGTTTTCAATGTAAATAATAATAATAATAATAATAATAATAATAACAACAATAACAACAACAACAACAACAACAACATTATTATTATTGTTGTCGTTATAAAACACATGCGTTTATAAAGTTATTATTTATAATAATTCATTATTAATAATACATTCATATTTATTAATCAAGCATAGCAAAAATTGAATAAAACCCTGAACATCACAAAATTGTAAATTTAGTTTTAGTAGCTTTTATAATAATAATAATAATAATAATAAATATTATATATATATATATATATAAATTACTAAAATGCATAAACTTTAGTAATTTTAGTTATACTAAGTACTTTGGTACTTCAACTTTATTTTAGTTAGTTGCCAACATTTGCCAAGTTTACGTTTTCTTAAACTAAAACGTTTTCTTAAACTAAAACGTTTTCTTAAACTAAAACGTTTTCTTAAGGTGAGCCACTGCAGGTGAATAGGGTACAACAAAAAAATAATTTAATTGCAAACATTTCTTGTACAAGTTTTCTAAAATGTTGGATGAAGTCAGTTTCAAAATTCTTGTTTACTTTTTTGGACAAAAGTTTTTACAGAGGGAATTTTAGGTATCTCATTTTGTCACTCGATAATTCCGAAAATACTACAGACAGAAAACAATATATTTTAGCAATTTTGGGGGGAATAAAATGTTGTACATTATCAAGCAAATTACATATGAACAAATCCCTCTGTCAAAAATGTCAGGATATAAATAGGAATAAAAATGTAAAGTCTCAAAATGAGAAAAACTCATTTTGAGATGTACTGTAACTAAAATCTATTGACACAAATAGACAAATTGCTATAAAAGAAGCACTTAACAGCGTCTTTTGGATGTTTTCTTTCCACTAGTCTGAAAAAAACACTATAAAAAACAAAAAGCCCAAAATCTCAAACTTGACAGTGCAGTGTCTCCCCTTAAGTCATCTAATATTTACATTTAATAATATAATTATATAATATAATTCATCCTTATTTCAATGAAAAAAAAAAGAAAAAAAAAAAAAAAGTAATTTACATTAGCAACATTGATACAGGGTCAGTTAAGAAAGGAGGCGGCAAAATGTTCTCTCTGACAATAAAGATTTTTACTAGACTTTTAAGCATTTTAGTTAGATAACAAGGTGATTTCGATCTCCTTACATCATCGTTGCCATCAGCTAGATCCAGGGCGGTCTCGTCCTCCATGTTTCTGATCATCTTGTCGGCTCCAGCCTGGCACAGGAGGTTGGCGATGGCAGCGTCCTGTCGGCCCACGGCCAGATGCAGCGCGGTGCAGCCGTTGAACATGGCAGCGTCCACATTCACCCCTTTGTTCAGCAGCAGGTTCACCGCCTGCACATCGTGCAGCTCCACAGCCATATGTAGCGGCGTCTTCCCGCTCGTCCCTTCCTGAACGAAGAAATCAGGAGAACGTTTGGTCACAAGACTGAAGCTTTTCACTTCACACAACAGATTAGCCTCGACCAGCTCACCTGGATGTTCAGATCCACGCCGCTCTTCATCAGAAGCCGCATGAGACGATGATGCTTGTGCAGCGTGGCCACATGGAGACACGTGAGACCTGCAAAATGAAGATCAGATGGAATATTTTATGCCTTGATTAATGTATAACATCAACTCTGATGTCAGAAACATTCCACACTGACTGACAAACATTTCTCTATGAACCTTGCCTTATACACAGAGTCATGTTAGAATTAAATAAGGATCCTGCCAAACTACTTTATTTAGTTTTAATCACATTTTAATAATATAAAAGCATGTCCAATCAACTGAATTAAAAAAAATAATAATTAAAAAAAAAAAAATGGCCAAATTAATATGGCCATATGATTTTTTTTCCCACATGTTTTTTGTCCCGCAATTTTTCTGGGTTTATTTTAATCATCTAAAAGCATATCTAATCAATTGAATTGAATGATTTTACAATTTCTATTTAATTGTAAATATATTTTTTACACAATTATATGACCATATGAATTTTTTTTTTTTTTTTTTTTTTTAGAAATTCTGTGTTGTCTGTTTATAATTTTTCTAGATTTTTTTTAAATAAGGGTTTAAAAACATCAATTAACTATGCTTTTTACAATAATAAATGTTAAAATTAGTTTTACAATAATTTTACAATATGAAATGTTTTCCTTTTTCAGAAATTCTGTTTTTTTTTTTGTATGTTTTTTACATTTTTTGGATTTTTTTTTAATCATGTAATAGCACGTCTAATCAATCGAATTCATAATATTTTTATAATTCTGTGTTGTCTGTTAATAATTTTGGATTTATTTAAATGGAAAATCTAAAAGCATGTAGAATAAGTTGAATAATAAATCTTTTACAAGAATAATTTTAAAATAATATTTATACAATAATATGGCCATGTTTTTTTTTCATAAATTCTATGTTGTCTGTTTTAATTTTTTTCTGGATTTAAATTAATATAATAATAAATGAAATAATAAAATAAATAAAAAACAAAAACAGTGATAAATCAAAAAAAGTTAGAAAATATTTACAATGTAATCTTTTAAAATGTAATAAAATAATAATAATGTAACAATTCCTTCTGCAACAATATTAAGATAAACCAAACTCTTATTTTGATGAGTGTATTGAACTACTTTTGATTTATTATCCAAAACTTAAAATTGAGACATTCCATTTTGAAAACTACTTCTGATGTACATAATTATTCCGAAGTATTAAACAGCTTCTCTGCCAGGTCAGCAGATGACATGAAGAGAAAGCTGAATGACATTATGAAATGCTGATACTGGAAGTTCATGACAGCATGGAAAAACTCCAGGGCACCAATTGCTGCCAACTTCCTTGTTCTGACAAGACCGTTTCTGTTCACTAAAAAACCTCATGACCCACTCAGAACCAACACAAGTGAAGGAACTAACATCACAGAAGCGTGATGCACTTCTCACTATGACTCTACAAAATACACAGACCAGAAAAACACAAAAATAGATGCTGTATCTTTATCTGTATAAGTTGTATAAGGTGTTTTAAGCATGTTGTTATGCAGTTGCTACAACAGAAGTCATTCATAAACACTGCAGGATTATTTACACACTCAGCTTTAATACTTAGTGGCAGAGGTTTGTTCAATTCACTATCGAGTATGAGTCTCACCTCTCCAGTTCTGTGCTTCCAGCACATTGGCGAGTTTGCTGGGTGAGGTGTTGTGGATCATCTCATTGGCACAATCCCAGAATCCGTGCTCACATGCCACATGGAGAGGAGTGTTTCCTTCCTGGTCCTGAAGCTCCAGTGAGACCCTCTTTTCTACAAGGCCCTTCACTACAGGGGGCTGGTTCAGGTACGTGGCCAGATGCAACGGCGTCTGTAGACAATAGAATTAAGTTGTCATTGCATAAAATGCTGTTATGTAGGCCTGAAATGGCTAATGACAAAAAAATATATATTATAATAATAATAATAATAATAATAATAATAATAATAATAATATATTATATATATATATATATATTTTTATGCGATTAATTTGCAGCCTGCAAAATGATTAACTGCATTCAAAATAAACATTTGTTTGCATACTGTGTGTGTACGGTGTATATTTATTATGCATATATAAATATACACATGAAAAAAAAAAGTTTGTATATTTTTAATTGTATATCATTTTTTTGTATTTTTATTGTACATAAATATACTTTTGTTTTATATAATAATCTAACGGTTTTCCTTATTTGTTTATTTTAATAATCGTAAAACAAGAGAATAAAAATCAAATAAAACATATATTGTTTAATACGTTTTATTTTATATATTCTCGTTTTACGATTATTAAAATAATCAATATATTATTATTAAGCTATATGCATATAAGAATTAAATTCTATATTATTAAATCACTTATTTTAATATATATATATTACCATGTATAATTTATTATAATATATTGATAGTTTTTATCAAAATCATAAAACATATACAAATAAAACAATTATATAGAATTTCGTTATTTTTATAAATCATAGTATTTTATGATTGTTAAAATCAAAGTTATATGCATATTAAAGTAATGATATAATACATCTAGAAATGTATATAATATATATATATAAAATATAATAATAATAATAAATATATATATAAATTAAACAATTACACACTTTTTTCATTATTTTTTATAAATCATACTATTTTATCATTATTAAAATAATCAATAAATTAAAGTTATATGCATATTAAAATAATGATATGATAAACATTAAATCAATTATTTAATTGAATATATAAAATATATTGCTTAAATATTGCTTGTATAATTAATCAATTTATTTTTACTATTATAACTAAAAAAATAAATCTATCTGCCAAAGGGGTACATGTGAACCAAAATATGGTTTCATTTTTCTATGCAAACGGATATGTTTTGTCTGTGTAGTATGGGGACCGTCCCCATGTCTCTTGCAAGATTACAACCTCAATGCTTCGAGCGATCATGCTTGATCTGACAGCCTGTGCGGATATGCAAAAGCACAGTAGAATGACATTAAACTACCGACTCTTGATTTAATGACATAAAGGAAGCACAACAAGAACTGAAGTTCACCTATTCCAAAGAAGAGGGACCATGCACAAGTTTACTCAATCTGGGAGTTACACACTGACTGTGTCAAAAGGAAACATGTGAGTAATATGTCCAATGGCCTGGCCTTAGTTGATTACGTGGTTTTTGGTAAAGCTGCAGTAGCACTAGTATTACTCACAGCTTTAAGTGCTGACTGTCAGATTTCTGCTGCATTTCCTTTAGACCAAGATCCTGATGTGCTTTAAGACCGTCTGACCCAAATCTGACATCCTCTCATTTAATAAAACCCAGCTAGCATAAAAAGTCAGCATCAATTTGTTTTTGCACCCTTTTTTACTTAAAACAGTATATTGGAATCGATTAAATGCAGGGACTTTCCATTCCAGAAAAAAAGTTGCTTCCTTAGGTGGAGCAAGTTATTACACTTGATGAAACATTTCTTTTTCTGAATAAAACTGGTGAATCAGTGATGATAAGCAGGGCTGATTTTGATTTTAATCTGTAATCTAAAACTAATCAAATTAATCTGCGTCTATATTAACTGCTAGAGTATTTTGGGGGGCGAAAAAAAGAGAAAAAAAAGTGTTTGTACAGATACTGTAAAACAAATAATTCCAGGACTTTCAAGCACTACTTTTTTTTTTTTCAAGGACTTCAACCATCTCACTTATCAAACAATGTCTTCTCTCTAAAACTAAAACCAGAGTTAATTTTGTAAAAAAAATAAATAAATAAAAATAAAAAAGTAAGTATTTAAAGGGATTTGTATTTGTATTTGCATGTACTTTTTTTCTTTGTTTTGTTTTTATAACTGTACTGTCCTAATAGTTTCATGTTTTCTACTGTTTAACTGAAACAAATGATTTGCGATCCATGCTCTGACGGCCCAAACTGATTCAAATGATTTGTGAACCTGCACCGAAATCTCGATCAGAATCAAATGATTTGTGAACCTTCACCAAAGTCTGGATCTGAATCAAATGATTTGTGAACCTGCACCGAAATCTCGATCAGAATCAAATGATTTGTGAACCTTCACCAAAGTCTGGATCTGAATCAAATGATTTGTGAACCTGCCTCAACATCTCGATCTAAATCAAATGATTTGCGAACCTGCACCAAAATTTCAGTCTGAATCAAATGATTTGCGAACCTTCACCAAAATCTTGATCTGAATCAAATGATTTGTGAATCTTCACCGAAGTCTGGATCTGAATCAAATGATTTGTGAACCTTCACTGAAGTCTGGATCTGAATCAAATGATTTGTGAACCTGTACCGAAATCTCGATCTGAATCAAATGATTCGTGAACCTGCACCGAAGTCTGGATCTGAATCAAATGACTTGCGAACCTGCCACAACATCTCCATCTAAATCAAATGATTTGCGAACCTGCACCAACATCTCAGTCTGAATCAAATGATTTGCGAACCTTCACCAAAATCTTGATCTGAATCAAATGATTTGTGAACCTTCAAAGTCTGGATCTGAATCAAATGATTTGTGAACCTGCACCGAAATCTCGATCAGAATCAAATGATTTGTGAACCTTCACCAAAGTCTGGATCTGAATCAAATGATTTGTGAACCTGCACCGAAATCTCGATCAGAATCAAATGATTTGTGAACCTTCACCAAAGTCTGGATCTGAATCAAATGATTTGTGAACCTGCCTCAACATCTCGATCTAAATCAAATGATTTGCGAACCTGCACCAAAATTTCAGTCTGAATCAAATGATTTGCGAACCTTCACCAAAATCTTGATCTGAATCAAATGATTTGTGAATCTTCACCGAAGTCTGGATCTGAATCAAATGATTTGTGAACCTTCACTGAAGTCTGGATCTGAATCAAATGATTTGTGAACCTGTACCGAAATCTCGATCTGAATCAAATGATTCGTGAACCTGCACCGAAGTCTGGATCTGAATCAAATGACTTGCGAACCTGCCACAACATCTCCATCTAAATCAAATGATTTGCGAACCTGCACCAACATCTCAGTCTGAATCAAATGATTTGCGAACCTTCACCAAAATCTTGATCTGAATCAAATGATTTGTGAACCTTCAAAGTCTGGATCTGAATCAAATGATTTGTGAACCTGCACCGAAATCTCGATCAGAATCAAATGATTTGTGAACCTGCCTCAACATCTCGATCTAAATCAAATGATTTGCGAACCTGCACCAAAATCTTGATCTGAATCAAATGATTTGTGAACCTTCACTGAAGTCTGGATCTGAATCAAATGACTCAAATAAACCATCATATTCCTATTCCAATGAGATTTTAATCATTTCCAAGGCTGGAAATCACAATTTTAACACTCTGATACATGACTTTTTCATAAAGAAAACCCCTTAATGTTTTTTTTTTCAAAGCAACATTATAATTGTGTTTTTTCCCCAAAAATAATGTGAAAGTCATGCATCTGTCCAGCAATAGATATTCCAGAAGTGCATCACCGCTTTCCATTTTGTGAGTAATCACAATAACCACCTGTGGTTATTTTAGACATTACATCAGCAGCTTTAGAGGGTAATTCATTGATATTTCCAAGTTTCCATGACTGTGTACATTTATCAATCTGTTGGCTCGGTCACAGCTTCCTTCAACCAAAATGCCAAAAGAAGTCAATAAATGGTTCATTTTGTTCTTCTAACTATAACAATCACACTTACAGTCTGCGTAGGGGGTTTCTTCAGAAAGCCCCTCATCTGTTGTCACCGGATAAACCCCAAATTTCAAAATAACAATTGAAACCAAGGCTGTCAAACGAGTGTAATAAACCCCCATCGTTCTTTGATACGCGCTCGGGGAGTTTCCCTCAAAGGGGAAACAAAAATAACCAAACTCATTACAGCATTCGTACAAGATTTCCCTCAACAGTTTTTCTGTTCCTTCAGGGTCTTATTCATGAAACATGAGCAGAACAGGTTTCTGTAAAAATCGCTCATGAATTCATTGAATGCAACAATTTGCATTTGATACCTGATACAAGTTGTTCTGAATATCCATCAGCTCTGGAGGAAACAGGTCTATCAACTGATGTGCAAAACCTTCCTCTTCATGGATTATGGCCAAATGGAGAATCCTAGAAAAACAAACAAACAAAAACAGTTGCTGGTTAAATGCCAGTTAAACAATGGTTAAAAGCTGAAGCAAAGCCAACGGTTAAGGGAAGGAACTATCAAGCAAACCGCAGTCTAAAAGCAGCACATTTCACAATGTGTGATGGAAAAAAATAGGGCGAATGATACTGAGAAATATGCCACACAAAAGCGTATGCCGCTGACAGATGCTTTCAGCCGTTGCGCAACACTGGAACTTTTGCGCATTTTAAGAGCATTCGTATCAGCAACCGTCTTGCTATTGAATGATAAAACTCTTCAGAGCTGCTCTGGGTACTAAAAACCTACAAAAATGACAACGCAGCTGATTTAAAACACAGATGACATGTGAAGACACAAAAAGCGAGGGATTTGTAGTTGAGTGAATCCTTATTGCATTTTGCATAAAGAAAATAAACACACTTTCTTTTGATTTTGAGCTAAAATATGACCTAGACCTGTTTTTGACTGGTTGCATAAAATCGTTTCTCTTAATTCAGCTCTCGGATGTCTCTGAGTCATACAGAGAACCAGTAAATGATGTATGCAGGAACAAAAATTAATGCACACACATTATCTTTTTTTCCCATCCTCTGGCTGCCATATTTCCTCGCAGGTGTGCAATTTCTCGGCTACTTTCCCCACACGCGATAACCTAGTCTTTAGTTTTACAGTAAGCCAGAAGGAAGCAGGTAGTTGGAGCGGTTTCAGCATGTAAATAATGTGAGAGCAACTTCAGTGTCATCGATCTGATTGTGGTAAAACGATCGTGATTCATTATATTTCGCTGCATATGAAATTAACAGGTTCAAGTTCACCTAAAAACGAAAAATCGCTCATCGTTTACTCCACCTTGTGACCTCGTTATGTAAAACACCAAAGGAGACATTTTGAAGAGCTCCATAAAATGAAAGTGGATGGGCTGTACTGTATATGCAAATAATGCAATTTAAAAAGCCCACATGACTTTCAAGTCTTCTGATAGCAAATTCCCAATAAATTTCCCAACAAAATGAATGTGCATTTAAAATTAAGCTCCTTTATTTGCTTACACTTGTACTGGGTAGATTACATATAATCTGGATTACATAATCACATTACAAAAATTAAATTACTCAATTACTGCAGATTAGATTACATTTTAAAATACTCAATCAAATTACAACTACTTTTTATGCATTACGTGATTACATATTCACACAATGACAGTATTCATAATTTGTTTCATCCCAGTTCTTTTTTTTTTTGTTTTAGAATGTCCTTTATAAAATTAACCTACCACTCATATACATATAAAGTTACTGCTAAACGCATACTAAACATAAATATTAAATGCATTTTTGTGAAATACTACATCTTCATATTCTCTGACAAAACCAATTTAAACCTGGAAGACTTTGACAATGTAATGTAATGTCATGTTTTAATGTTTATTAATATTTGCTGATGTAACCAAAGGATTTCAAAGGTTTCTGAATTTTTTTTTTTGAGTTCATTATTACCTTTATTTTTATAAATTAACTTTCCACTGATGAATGATTTTTAGGATAGGACTATATCTGGCCGAGATTCAACCATTTGAAAATCTGGAATCTGATGGTGCAAAAAAAAAAAAAAATCTATATGTTGAGAAAATTGCCTTTAAAGTTAAAGTTCTTAGCAATGCACATAACTAATCAAAAATTAAGTTTTAAAATATTTACGGTAGGAAATTGACAAAATTTCTTCATGGAGCATGATCTTTACTTAAAGGAACACTCCACTTTTAGAGTAAAACACATGAGTTTTACTGTTTTTGAATTCATTCAGCTGATCTCCGGGTCTGCCGTTAACATTTTTAGCATAGCTTAGCATAAATCATTGAATCAGATTAGACCATTAGCATCTCCCTCAAAAATTACCAAAGATGTTCAATATTTTTCCTATTTATAAATTGAGGCGCAATGATATTACGCAGCACCTGAATATAGTCCCCAGCTATTTTACTATTACCTTAGTGGCTTAGTGCCGGTTACATTGGAAGTTACCTAGCTGGGGACTATATTCAGACGCCATGTAATATCATTGCGCCTGCTGTATCCATGGTACGGCAGCAAAGTTCCTTGATTATTACGCCGGAATGAGAGTATAGTTCCGATCCATATCAGCCTGGAAAATCGCAACTTTTAAGTTTCTGTTGGTCTTAGTAGGCAATGTAACTACAGAAGAGTCAAGTTTTAAATAGGAAAAATATTGAAAACCTTTGGTTGTTTTTGAACGAGATGCTAATGGTCTAATCTGATTCAATGATTTATGCTAAGCTATGCTAAAAGTGCTACCAGCAGACCCGGAGTTTGGCTGAATGAATTAAAAAACGGTAAAACTCATTGGTAAAACTCTAGAAGAGTTGAAAAATTAGCCTATTTTCAAAAAAAAGTGGAGTGTTCCTTTAATATCCTAATGTTTTTGGCATAAAATAAAAATGTATTTTGACCCATACAATGTATTTTGGCTATTGCTATAAATATACACATGCTACTTAAGACTGGTTTTGTGGTCGAGGGTCACATATGGTACTTAAATCACATTCAAGTCTATGTGAAAAACAAGTAATCTAAAAGTAATCAAAAAGTAGTCAGACTACATTACCTAATATGTGCAATCCAAATAATGTTACCAACTACAATTTCGGTCATGTAGTTTGTAATCTGTAACAGATTACAATTTGTAATCTACCAAGCACTGCTTGAACGAAAAGCTACTTTAGTTAATATTCAAATAGTTCAGATATTATTCAAAAACATAATTTTAATTTCATTTATGAGAGTACACCATAAAAAAAAACATGCATTACAGAGTACAAATCTAAAGTTATTGTGAT
Organism: Cirrhinus molitorella; assembly: GCA_033026305.1. Lineage (NCBI taxonomy): Eukaryota > Metazoa > Chordata > Actinopteri > Cypriniformes > Cyprinidae > Cirrhinus > Cirrhinus molitorella. The sequence goes on along the minus strand of CM065133.1, from coordinate 19,472,919 downwards.
AAAAAAAAAACACTTGGAAGTTATTGTAAATGATTCACTTGTGACACCGGACCAGTCATCAGCTTTTTAAATAAATAAATGAGCTTTCTATTGATGTATGCTTTGTTAGGATAGGACAATATTTGGCTCTGGAATCTGAGGGTGCAAAAAAAAAAAAAAAAAAAAATTACACTTAAATTTACTAAATATTTTCAATCATCAATCATTTTGACCCATACAAGGTATTGTTGGCTACTGCTATTTAAAACTGGTTTTGTGGTCCAGGGTTTTTTCAGGCATTTATAGGTAAACTACTAATTAATAAAATGTTCCTGAGCATATAAAACTGGATACCATTTGCTCATCCTGGCTGTCTGGGGATTTCATTTGGCCACTGGCATTTCTTTACTCTGATGACATTCAGGGAAAAGACAAAGGAGTTTTCTCTTGCAACAGCAATGCAAGCAGGCCAAAGGTAAACCTTAGCAGGCCACTATGATTCAAGATGAATCAAAATGCAAGATGTTCTCAAAATAACCATGTTCACATCCTGGCTTGTTACTGTGAAAACCAATGCAGAAATGAAAACAGGCTGACATTAACCAGGCTGTGTGTTACGTGCCCACTTGTGCGGTGAATGTTTGCGTATGTTTTTGAACATATACATTGCAGGTTGAACCACACTCTGGTGTAAAGGTCACTGCTTGCATAAACAAGTTTGTGACATGTGCTTTTGGAGTAAATAAGCATTAAAAGCACATAAATGAGTGTTTAGAACAAAAGCTTTGCACTTTCCAAAAAGCAGCCATCAGAACGCGTTTTCTGACCCAACGAGGGGGAATTCCACTGCTTGTCTGCATACTTCTGCTTTCTTCTTCTCATGCGCCATAAACGGCAGATCCAGTTTCTAAACGTCTGTTAACTGAGTGCAGTGTTAAAACAGAAAAGTCTGCTACTGTAATCAAAACTTAAATCGCTCACATGAAAATGTGTCACTCAGCAAGCTAAAACAGGCTGTAAAATCAATCAACTTAAAAAAAAATTGCTAGTATCTCGACTACCACCTTTTTTGAAAAAAAAAAAAAAAAAAAAAAAATCTATTTTCCCAAATTCAAATACAATTCTTCCAATAAAATGAATGTGCATTTAAAACTGAGCTCCTTTGTAAGTTGTTATTCAAATATTATTCAAAGCAATCTTTATTTCCAGATATGTGGGCCTTAGTTATGAGAGCACACTGTGAAAACTTATACTACAGACGTTATCATTTGTCTCATCCACAGAGTGCCAGATTGCCAAAAACTTTCTATTCTCTCTGTTTGACAACATAACATGTGGTGAATGAACATTAAATGTCTTGCAACAGAAACCAAATGTTTGTGAAGGGTTGAAACAGCATCCTGCACACCTTCTAAACAGCATTCATTTCTGTGCCATGTATATATCTAACAGCTTTGCATTTTTAAAATGCAAAGACTATTTTGTTTTGAATTTGGTCATTAAGCACGCCAGGAGTGTTTTTGGACTTAAATGACAGTAAAATGACACTAAATGCATATAAAACATCAGTTGACTTGTTTTATCTCCTGTTATGACTTAACAAGCATCTCATTTAGACATTTTTTAGAGCGCAAACCTTTCTTTGTCTGATTATAGCCATTTTGGCCTTAGCACCTAAATCATTGGCATCATTGATTTGGATTAAAATTGAGCAACAAGGTACAAATGTGTGTCCCTGGACCACAAAACCAGTCATAAAGGTTCATTTTTGAAAATTTTAGATATAAATAAGCTTTCCACTGATGTACGGTTTATTAGGATAAGACAGTATTTGGCCAACATACAACTATTTGAAAATCTGGAACCTGAGGGTGCAGAAAAAAAATATTGAGAAAATCGGCTTTAAAGTTGTCACAATGAAGTTCCTAGCAATGCATGTTACTAATCAAGAAAACATTTCAATATAGTTACACTAGGAAATTTACAAAATATTTTCATAGGACATGATCTTAATATCAAAGATTTTTGGCATTAAAGAAAAAAATCGATCATTTTGACCCATACAATGTATTTCTGTGCTACTTAACACTGGTTTTGTTGTCCAGGGTCACATATAGCCTGCAACCCATTTGAGCTCGATTATTTCCACAACACACGACCCAAAGTGCCTTACTTACTGCTTTTATAAAACAAATGCATTTTCTTAAAATACACTGTTTTTCCACTGTTAATTCATGTTCATTCTTCCGCTAGAAAATATAGTCCCTGGCATAACAGAACAATGCAACGCAATCATTATATAGATTAAATGAGGCTACAGTAAAATGTCAAACATGTATTTGACATTATAATTATCACTGTATTTTGGATTTTAACAATAGTTAACAAAACACCTGTTGACCGAATCACTATGCAGCGCCCACACTATTAACACTGACAGGGGAAATGGCACCTAAAAATTGCTTTTCAGAAGTTTTAACGATTACGTGTGTCTTTAAAATACTAAAATATATATAGTTACTTTTTTTTATTACGTAGAAACCGTTAAAAACAATACTGCATAGTAGCCTATAGAGCGCGTTATATTTTGAGTTGAATATTACTCCGCGGCGCGGACTCGGGACTTTATTACCTAAACCACGTTAATAAAAATGACAAAAACGCAATATTTAGATATCAAAACACATCGGAATTGCATTCAGGTGAAGCATGGGAACTTATCAATGAAGGGGAGTTTTATAAACGTACGTGTCTCCATCCTCTGTAACAGTAGTTAAGAAATTCACTTCCTCTTCAGTGTATTCACAGTCCGTCGTGTTTTCACATTCAGAAATGCTGCATTTCTCGATAAAATCCCCCAAACTGTCCACTGTTAGCGATGAAGAGACGTAAGCAGAGTCCAGTCTCTCGTCTGTAGCGCAGGTTTTATCTTTATCCTCAGAGTTGTCTAAACTCCCGTCCGGTTCTCTGGATATCGATTTGTAAGAGTCGATTCCAGAGTCGATCCGACTCTCGTCGAATTCGAGTTTGCCTGGTTTCTCGCCGCCGCTTCGCGCCATTTCGAAGCTTTGATGCGTACAGTCAGTATATAAAAGTAGCGATGTGAAAACGTAAAATCACCGTGACATTATGACACCAGAGACATCCGCTTTTGTTTCTCATCCCACCACCGATGACTCCGCTGGCCGCCTTAGATACTCCAGACGCAAAAGGCTTCACCGACGGCTTTTAAACTATAAGTGTGAGCAAAAGTGTGCGAGACAGACTCTGTAAAATAATGAAAGCGCTGTGAGCGTGCTGGCGGTAATGTGAAGCACACAGGGAAGCTGTTCTGTAGGCGGAGTCTACATCAGTCTAAAGTGGGAATTCCCCACAGGGAGTGGCAAACCTATATCATTACCGATCCAATCCAAACACAGCATGACAACCCCATGGAATCTCCTGAAAGACCTCAACTACAAACCTGTTCTCTATTTTGACACCCAACAACTTCCTAAAACCACCTGTGACTTGACCCGACAGGCTTCATAAAGTCCTTTTTTTAAACCCCGAATTGCAACACAACTTTAATCTGGGCATTTATGGGTTTCCCAGGATTGCACACGTTGACAGAATCACATGAAATCCATCACATTTAGAAGGATAAAAATGGTAAAAAAAAAAAAAAATTATATATATATAAATGTTGTACTGCCTTCACTGTGATTTTAATTAAATAATAAAATAATAATTTAAAAAATATATAATATAATATAATATAATATAATATAATATAATATGTCTTCGTGGTACAAAAAAAAAAACAGCAACACATGAATACTGTTAACTTGTGCAAATAGTTACATGAAATAAATGCAAAAAATATATTACTTAAACTGTATTTTTTAAAAGGTATTTTTATACTGTAATCACTGGTAAAATATGTCGTATTGCCATACTGGTGATTTTAATTAAATAATAAAATAATAATAAAAAAAAATCAAGCATATGTGTATATGTATGTATGAAGAGAGAGAGAGAGAGCGAGAGAGAGAGAGAGAGAGAGAGAGAGAGAGAGAGAGAGAGAGAGAGAGAATATTGAGAATATATATATATGTTATAGAGAATACTGCCTTCATGTTGATTTTAATAAAAAAAATAGATTAAATACGGTTAAATTGTGCAAAAAAAAAAAAGTTGATTAAATTGGATTTTTCACAAAGTATTTTTATAATCACTGGTAAAATATGTTGTATTGTCTATATGGTGATTTTGATAAAATAATAAAATAATTTTAAAAAAGAATAGAGAGACATGAAAATACATAAAATTACACTGCAAAAAATATTGTATTGCAATATATATTTTTATTTACTTTATAAATAAAAGCAAATAAAAAATAATTGTCTGTTGGTGATACCATTATGTTTTGCATAGCCTAGCCTACTACCAACTTGTTAGTTGTTCATCTCATATGCACATAAATTCACAGAATTTGTATTTTAAAAATCCCTTTTTTATCTTCAATGCTGCAGCTGTCGTTGGTATGTCCAACAATGACCAGAAGGTGGCACTGTATTCCGTTTTTAAATTCTGTCCTGTATATATCTATGCGTGGTGTATGATTGATTACAGCACAAATGATCTGACAGATATCTACAAAAATGATATAACACTGGACAAAACGTCTGCTGAAGGTTGAAATACATGATCTTTTCGCATTTGAAAGGTCAAATAACTCCATGACGTTTTTCACAAGTCTTTTCACTAGGCTATATGTCATCTAAAAAAAAAACAGGACATATGACTTTCGGTGGGGGAAATCACGTTTTGAAAAATTAGGTCGTACCACATATTCTTTACGGTCAATATTTGTGCTGAACAATAAAGACAAGGAGTGTTTTGAGAGATAGAGACAGCTTTGTTTAGACCTCTTTTTTGTTCAGACCCTTAATTATGAGGTCAAAAAGAGCAAAGCAATGTTTAAAGCAGGGAAATGATGACAGAATAACATTGAACAAAAAAGAAAAAAAAAACATGAAGAAATACATTTATAATAAACTACATAAGGCTGAAAATCATGCTAATCATTTTATTGTTTTTTTTTTTTTTTTATTTAGTGTAACCCATTATGTTGTGGTGAAAGATAAAATGCAAACTGTTATTAATAGGCTAATATTCTGCTGAACAAAAGTACAAATAAAATGTTTTTATAAAATGTTATTCTATTTGGATCATAGTAGAATAAAACAAATTATAATAAATATAAAACGAAATTGTAAAATATGAAAATTATATTATAGAAATAAAAAAGTATGTATTTGATAAAATGTTAATTTATTTTTAATAAATATAATAAAATACATTAATATATATATTATATTATATAATGGAATTATAATATAAAAAAAGAAAAGAAAAATAAATAAATAAATAAATAAAACAATTATTTAATTGAAATGTATTTGGTATTTGGATAAAACATTTGATAAATTATTTAATTAAATTATAAAATAAAATGTGCATAATTTATTTTATTTATTTATTTTTATTCTATCTATCTATCTGATGAATGTGAACATAAATTTGCTATTATCAACAGGCTAATATACTGCTGCAAATTATAAATAAAATGTGTGTATTTGATAAAATGTTTTTTATAAATGTATTTTTATAAATATAATAAAATGCATCAAATATATATTATATAAATAAATTATAAAATAAAATGAAAAAACAAAAATAAAACAGAATTAATTGTATTTATTATTTGGACAATACAAATATAATGTAATTTCCGTTTAATAAAAAATAAACTTTTTTTTTATTCTATGAAACCCATTATATGATGATGAAGGGGAACATGCAAACTGGCTATTTTTATTACTTGAATATTCTGCTTAAAATATAAATAAAATTGTTCTTGATAAAAATGTTATTCAATTTTGATCAAATATCAAATAAAAGCAATTATACAATACATAAATTATATTATATAAATGAAATTAAAATAACATACACATTTTTTTTTATTATTCAATGTAAACCATTACTGATGAATGGGAATTCATTCATCAAATTCATAATTATTAATAGGCTAATATTCAACTGAAAAATACAAATAAAGTATATGTATTTGATAAAACGTTATTTTAATAAATATAAAAAAATACATTAAAATTGATTATAAAAATAAATTGTACAGAATTATTTAATTAATAATTAAAATGAAAAAAGTAAAGTTGTTTTTAAAATATAAAATAAATATAAAAACATACATTATAAAATATATAAATTAAATAAATTATTTGTATGCAATCTATTATATGGTGATAGATTTTATTAGTTTAACATTCTGCTTAAAAATATCATTAAAATTGTCTGTGATAAAAGGGTAATTTTATTTTGATCAAATATAAAATAAAATAAATTAAAAGATACATAAATATAATATATAAATAATAAATAAATATAAATATAGGCTAATATTCTGCTGAAAAATACAAATAAAATATATGTATTTAATAAAACGTTATTTTAATAAATATAACAAAATACATTAAAATGGATTATATAAATAAATTGTACCGAATCATTTAGTAATTAAAATGAAAATATAATATACAAATATAATTTCATTTTAATATATTTTTAAAATATTAAATAAATAGAAAAACATACATTATAAAATATATAAATTACATGAATTCTACGCAACCTATTATATATGGTGATAAATGGGAACATGCAAACTGGCTATTATTATTAGTTTAACATTCTGCAGAAAAATACAAATAATATTGTTTTTGATAAAATATTATTAAATTTTGATACATTATATAAATAAATCATAAAATAAAAACACGTTTATTTAAGAAATGGGAAACCACATGCATGAAGTCAAGGTCACGTACAATCCTTAGCAGAAACGACTGGGATAGATAAACAACACCTCCCCCTTTCTCTCTCTCTCTCTCTCTCGTCCCCGTTACCTGGATCTGAGCTGCGCATCCTTGTGGATTCATCTCGCGCCTCATTGTCATTCACTCCGCGTTCACGTGCTCGTGTGGATGTGGATGCGCTTCGCATTTTCATACGCTTTCTGCGTCTCGACGTGGCTCAGATTCGCTACTTTTACGTCCAAAACACAAATCTTGAAGGAAATGTTCGCGGTTGCCCGGACAGCAAACAATCCCTCAAGTATTTGTTTGTTCGCGGACTCGTAAGGATACAGAAGCGCGCTCTCGTGAGCAGGATGCTGCCTCGCTGAGGAGCTGTAACGGAGTGTGATGGATGACACATGGCTGTGATGCTCCAGGATCATCATCTTCATCATCACCACCATGTCTCCGGCAGCTCCGGTAACGGACAGTAGTGCTGTTGATGTCCTCCACGAGCAGACGGACGCGCCGCGGGAAGCGGTGAGTTGAGCCGTGGCGCGCGCGTTCCCATTTCGACTCGATGTGGGGAAACCTTTGTTAAAAACCGTGAGAGACGAAAACGAATAAACGTTATATTCTGTACGTTTTTTAAAAAAAGGCTAATTAATGCAGTGCGATTATGTGTAATTGCTTCAAAAGCATGTGGAGGATTGTGTGTGTTTGTGCAGGTGAGTGAAAGGAGACACACAAGATTCATATGTGTCTACTGTAGACTACTGTAATGATGTACTATAAACCAATTACACGGTCCAATTACAGCGGCACACAGTAATAGAGTGAATCTCAGGAAACTTCATAGGTCATGGTCATATTTCACCACCACCAATATATATATATATATATATATATATATATACACACACACAAACACACACACACACATGTTGTTTCATATGAAAAACATTGAACATTATATTTTGCTAATTTTGCATTATTGTATTATTATTATTATTATTATTATTATTATTATTAGTCATATTAATGCTTAAGTACGCTTGATTGTTATTAAATGAATGTACAAATGTACAAAAATCTTTTTTAGTAAAATAATTCTTGAATGTATTAATTAAAATGTAATTATTATTATTATTATTTACATAATTATATAAAATGTTATTATTATTATTATTATTATTAATATATTTTCCTTTAAAAGTATGCTTGATTGTTATTAATGTACAAAAATCTGCAAAATATTATTTTAAAATTATATTACTAAAATAATCAAATTATTAAATTTAAATGCTTACATTATTTTGGAATTTATTTGCATAAATGATGTAAAATAATTAATTACTGTACAATTTATTTACGTATTATTATTGTTATTATTATAAAATTTATAGTATAATTTAAATTTAAGAGTATGCTTGTTTGTTATGAAAATAATGCAACTTAAAAAAATAATATAATATATGATTAATAATAATAATATATTTATTTACATAAATTGTATATACTTTTATTAATAATAAAAATATTTTTCTTTTAAGTGTATGCATGATTGTTATTAATGTACAAAAATCTGCAAAATATTATTTTAAAATTATATTATATTTTAATATTTTATTTATATTTATATTTTATAAATTATATTACATTTTATTATTATTATATTATAATTTATAATATAATTTTAATTTAAGAGTAGGCTTGATTGTTATGAAAATAAATGTACATTTTTTATTTTTTAGTCAAATAATTATTGAATTATTGTATTTATTTATTTACATAAATTATATTTAATTGTATCATTAATAATAATAGTAATACTTTTTACTTTAAGAGTATGCTTGATTGTTGCACAGATGTCAGCAAAAAAAAAAAATAATGCACAGAAATCAGCTAAAAAAAACACTTTTAATAAAATAATTAAATTAATTCATTCATTTTAGAATTTATTTACACTACCATTCAAAAGTTTGGGGTCAGTAAGACTTGCACTTTTTTTTTAATGAAGTCAAGGCTGCATTTATTTTATCAAAAATACAGAAAATAAACTGTAATATTACAAAATGTTATTACAATAGAAAATAATGTTTTTTTATTTTCATATACTTTAAAATATAATTTATTCCTGTGATGCAATGCTGATTTTTCGTCAGCTGTTACTCAGTTTCCCAGGCTTAAGTGTCACATGATCTCTCAGAAATCATTGTGATATTCTGAATTATTAGTAGAATTATCAGTTTTGGAAACAGTTGTGCTGCCAATGTTTTTTTTGTTTTTGTTTTTTTTTTAAGAACAACATTTATTCAAACTATAAATCTTTTCTAGCAATGTAAATCTATTATGTCACTTTTTATTAATGTAACAATTTATTAATTTCTTTCAAAAAAAAAAAAAAGAATGAATAAACATTTACTGACCCCAAACTTTTGAACGGTAGTGTACATAAATTATTATTATTTAGTATGTATGTGTATTTTTCCTTCTTTATATTTTGGAGTGAAATATGACCTGCAGAATCACCCAGTGACATTTTAAGTTGTTTGTAATGATTTATTATGTATATTTTAGGCTTCTGAAAACTGCTTCTAAAGTTCTAACTTACATGTTACCGACAGTTTAGTCACACAGGGTCTCGCTGATGATCTAAACCTCATGAATTGGCAGTGAGGTCAGCCTCAGTTATGTCACGTTACTTAAACTCCAGAGCGCTAAAATAGCCGAATGAAAGTGGGACGCCTCGCTCACACCTCCCAAAATACACAAGACGACAGCAGCAGAGAATCCTCACTATAAGAGAGCGTGAGTTTTCACTGGGACCGTCTGACAGAAACTCAGCCTTGAGCACATTACAGAGGCTTGGTTTCACTGTTCAAGTGCTTTAGAGAACAGATCCGTCCCTAGTGCTTCAGCTTCAACTAATACAGTTAACCTAAGAATGTGAGGAAATGTGTTTTCTCTGTTGTAATTGTCTCGTTTCATGCTCTACACATCATTTGGCTGGTTTGATCATTATTTCCTCAGAAGTGCTTAAGTGTAAAATGCCCCCTTGGGTCACTGAAAGCTCTTTATTTACTAATTAGTGCCTAGAAATGATGTGCATGAACGCTTTTAGTCAAAGATAATTGATTTGTCTAATTGTAATCTGTTTACAAAATTAAACAGCATCTAATTCATATATTCTAAGACTAAATTAGCTCAACTTATGAAGCTCATTCAGAAAATGAGTTCGCTGAGGTTTGGTAACTAGTTGAACCAGTTTTTTGACATTAACCTAGTTGTGGGTCAGTTTTTTTTTTTTTTTTTTTTTTTTTTTTTATTTAAAAAAAAATTATAACAATTTGTTCTATAATTGTTTTCATTTTAAATTTGGTAAAATGCAGTTGTAATTTTTAATTAATATTTAAATTTATTATATTAATTTAATTTAAATGATTTATTGCTTCCAACTAAAATGTAATTTCAACTTGTATGTAATAAAATAATTAAAAATGGAAACTGGAATGAAAATTAATAAAAAACTACACAGACATATTTAAAAAAAAAAAAAAAAAAAAACTATTTAAATGAAAAAAAAAAACTTTAACTAAAATAAAAATGAAAACTAAATATAAACCCCAAAAATATTTAATAATATTAATAAAAATTATAATAGATAATATTTATTATATTCTAATACAATAACACTGTTTGCAACCTGTTGTCTAAGTTTTTCATTTTTTATTTTATTTAAAGTAGTTTTAATGTTTTTATGGTTTTAAGTTTAGTTAGTTTTAGTCCCCACTGCTAAAACACACTTTCCTCAAATAAATACTTGAAAGAACATGAGGAGACTCAAAAACACGAATGAGTGTATTATGCATTGTGTATTAATGGCTGAGAAATACTTCATAAGGGCTACTTGTCATAAGTGCTGCGGTTCCCGCTGAGAGCTCCGGTCATGAGGGGCTCCAGGGGCCGTGGTAAAAGGTAGAGCGGATAATTATGGAAGAACATCATCAATTATTTAATGCCAGCTGCCATGTTAAGGGCATAAGACAAGCATGCAATCACATACTCCAGAAACTGCTAAATAAAAGCCTGAGATGTTTCTTCAGAATGAATATGATGAATATGATGAATATGATGAAACCAAGACTTTTCCGGAACCATCGGTAAAATGCTTCTAAAGCAGAATCAATGAGGGTTATTATTATATTTTTTTATGCACTAAAAAATAAGTTTTTAAAGTTATTGGGTGGTTTACAAGATTTTTTTTTTGTCTTTTTACTTCAAAATTCTATGTTCAGGCCAATGTGTTACTTCTTGCTGTTTCTTCAGTTTTTGAGCGAAAATTGTTTCAAAGTAAATCCTACACAAGGTTGCAAAAAAGATACAAAAAAAAAATTATATATAATGCAAGGTTTAGTTTTGGTCCATGGCCCTTAATCAAGATTTTGGGCCCTTTATATGATTTTTTTATTTTTATTTTATTTTTTGTAGGTTTTGCCTTGAGAAGTCTTTAGGAAAAAAAGGAACATCATTAGCAATATTTCCTATTCCAAATACATTTCTTTACTTGTAAGACACAAAATAAGAAGAAAGAGTTGTAGTTAAATATTTGGAAAAAGTTGGCATTATCATCATCTTATAATCAATCGAATGCTTTTTCTTCCACCTTTAGAGTGATGGGGCCAAATTCACTAAAATCTTCTTATAGAAGTTAAGAATAAAGTTAACTTAAGTTTCTTAAGATAAATTAGTAAGATAAATTTCTTAAGAAATTAGTAAGAATGTTTAGTAGACTCTTAAAAATAATGGTTACAAAAGTTATTTTTTTCAGTAGCAATGCCACAGAACAGCGGTCAGCAACAGGCAGCCAGCTGTAACAGTGTGTCACAGGCAACTCTAGTTGCATTTTTCATCAATTTCTTACATTTTTTCTTTTACTTTTTGGCCCGATGCCAAACTTACTTGCCGACCCCTGCCATAGAAGAACCATTTTTGGTTCCATGAAGCCCCTCTCAGAGAACAGTTCTTAAAATAACCATTTTTTCTTAGTGAAAAGTACATTTTTATAATCTAAAGCACCATTGTTGACTCCAGAGAACCTTTTGTCGAATTGAAAGGGTTCCATGGATGTTAACCCTTTAACTGTCACTCCCATTTTTGAACATAGACGTGTATTGAATGCAGTATTCAAACTTAAATGTTTATAATTCATGAATGAAAACATTTGTAATATGATTTTGATGTACATTTTCCATGGTAATGCAATGTCTGATTTAAAAATGGTTTTCAAGGGGTGAATTTTGAGATTTTAAGATTTCAGCTGATATATAATTTAAAAGGCAACAAAGAAGTCTTTCGTGACAAAAGTCAGAACTCCTGTTATGAAGTAGATTTTTGAGGTGCGATCTTGTCATAAATTAATCCATTACTTTTCCTACATCATTCATAACACATAAAAATGGCAAAATATCTATTTAGGAGTCTTAGACCTTTCCAATGATATATAGTTTGTCATCATTAGATTAGGATTTATTTGTAAAATGGTGAAATAATCTTAGGGGTCCCATTGACAGGACTGGTGACAGTTAAGGGGTTAAAGGTTCTTCATGGAAGTATCCTTTATTTATACATTGTAAAAAGTTTTCACCAGTTTTAACTTAAAAACTTTAAACTTAAAGTTTGGCAGCTGCCTTAAAATTTTAAGTTAAATCAACTTAAAACTACAAGTCATTTCATCTCACTTCAATAAAAATGTATTAAAATGACTTGTACTTGTAGTAGATTTAACTTAAAATTAAGGCAGCTCCTAAACTTAAGTTTTTAAGTTGAAACTGGTGAAAACTTTACAGTGTAAGAGCGTAGAAGAACCATTTTTAGTTCCCCAAACAAACTTTCACACTGTAAAAAATTGTTTTGAGTCAGCTTAAAATTTTAAGTTCAGTCAACTCAGAAAAAGTTTAGTCAACTTGAAATGTTATGTGACAACTTAGATATTTGAGTTGATTCAACTTAACATTTTAAGGCAGCCGAGTAACAAACACAGCTGTTAAGTTTAACAAACCATTTAGCTTTGTCAACTTGAATATCTAAGTTGTCACTTAGTACAACTTAGCATTTCAACTTGAATAAACTTATCTGAGTTGACTAAACTTACATTTTTAAGGCAGCAGGGTAACAAATTATTTTAAGTTGACTCAACAAATTGTGTTTTTTGTTTATTACAGTGCAGTCAACAGTTTTTTTAGTGTGAAGAACATCTAAACAACATTTTTCCACTAGAGAACATTTGTGGAATGGAAAGGTTAAATGTTCTTTATGGAACCAATTCTCTTTATCGTTTATATCTTTACAGCTACGACCCGTAAAGCAGTCACTGAGCAAGTCTCTGTGCCGCGACTCACACTGGAAATGCCTCCTTCTGTCACTGCTGATGTACTGCTGCGTGATCGCCATGACCTGGTGCCAGGTCACAAAGGTCACGCGCCTCACCTTCGACAGCGCTTTCAAGGGCAAGTCCATGTTGTACCACGATAGTCCCTGTTCCAATGGCTACATCTACATCCCGGTGGCCTTCCTCGTCATGCTCTACGTAGTTTACCTGGTGGAGTGCTGGCACTGCTACTCGCGCAACAAACTCCAGTTTAAAGTTGACCTGGAGAGCGTCGGCGAGCGTCTGCAGCGCATGCAACAAGCCACGCCGTGCATCTGGTGGAAGGCTATAAGCTACCATTACGTACGGCGGACGAGACAAGTGACGCGGTATCGCAACGGCGATGCCTACACGACCACACAGGTTTACCATGAGCGCGTGAACACGCACGTTGCGGAAGCCGAGTTCGATTACGGGAACTGTGGAGTTAAAGACATCTCAAAACACCTCACCGGACTGGAGAGCTTTCCGGTGACCAAGCTGCGCTTCACTAAGTGCTTTAGTTTCGCCAACGTCGAGTCCGAGAACTCCTATTTGACGCAGAGGGCGCGGTTCTTCACCGAGAACGAAGGATTGGATGATTATATGGAAGCACGTGAAGGGATGCACTTAAAAAACGTTGAGTTCAAGGAATACATGCTTGCTTTTGCAGATCCGGATCGCTTGCCTTGGTACGCGTCGCAGTGTAGCTTCTGGTTGGCGGCGGCGTTGACTTTTTCCTGGCCGTTGCGGGTCCTGACGGAGTACCGCACAGCGTACGTTCACTACCATGTGGAGAAGCTTTTCGGCTTCGACTACGTCGCTGTTACACCTCTGGATGAGCGTCCATTTTGCCGGCATATCCCGCGGGTCAACACCATTGACAGCACGGAGCTCGAGTGGCACATTCGTTCTAACCAACAGCTCGTTCCCAGTTACTCCGAAGCCATGCTAATGGATCTGGCGCAGCAGTCCAGTTGCAACACGTTCTCGCCACGTGGGATCGGTGCGGCTGGGGGAAACGGTTTTGGTGGATATCGGCAGAACTGCGAACGCTGCCATCGCTCTATAAGCAGCTCGTCGATTTTCTCACGCAGTGCGCTGAGCATCTGCAACAGCAGCAGTCCGCGTTTGCCTTTCAGTGGCAGCCGGTTTTCGCTAGGCCGCTTGTATGGCTCGCGCCGCAGCTGTCTTTGGCGAAGTCACAGTAGTAGCCTGAACGATCCCAGCTGTCCGACGGAAAGCACACGATGCTTGGCCGGACAGTCGGGCAACGAGGAGAGCCCACCTTCGCCTCCGGCCTATCAGGATGCACTGTATTTTCCCGTGTTGATTATTCATCGCAATGAGGGATGTGTCGGTCACGATCACCATTCGTTGCACCATAATGGATCCTGTGTGGAGACTTCGTTATAGCATAATGACGAAAACACAAACCTGGTGTTGCTACTGTATGTATTTGCAAGCTGACAGACTGGTACAGAAATGTTTGTATGAATCTTTACTTTATTCCTGTAAATGTGCATTAGTACAAACCCTTTCAGTGGCACCTAATTGCATTTCTTCATAACAAAAGCAGTCTGGCTTTTATTGATATTACTTTTTTTCTCAGAACTGAGTGATACAAACTCAAAATTAAAAAAAAATTTCTCTAAATTGTGGTACAAACTCAAAATTCTAACTTTTTTCTCAGATTGCGTAATACAAACACAAAATGCTGACTTTTTTCTTAGAACTGCGTGATACAAACTCAAAATTCTGATTATTTTCTCAGATTGTGTAATACAACCTCAAACTTTTTTCCCCAGAATTGCGTGATACAAACTCAAAATTCTAACTTTTTTCTTAGAACTACATGATACAAACTCAAAATTCAGATTTATTTTCTCAGATTGCGTAATACAAACACAAAATGCTGACTTTTTTCTCAGAATTGCGTGATACAAACTCAGAATTCTAACTTTTTTTTCTCAGAATTGCAATACAAACTTGAAATTGTGACTTTTTCTTAGAATTACATGATATAAATTCACAATTGCAAATAATGTAAGAAAAAAGTCAGAATTGTGAGTTTATATCTTGCAATTCTGACTTATAACATGAAATTTTGAATTCATATCATGCAATTCTCAGAAAAAAGTACAAATTGCGTAAAAAAAAAATATCGGACTTTATTTCTTGAAATTGCAAGTTTATATCTTGCAATTCTGACTTTTTCCTCAGAAATGCGTGATACAAACTCAAAATTCGAACTTTTTTTCTCAGAATTGCGTGATACAAACTCAAAATTCTAACTTTTTTCTTAGAACTGCATGATACAAACTCAAAATTCAGATTTTTTTCTCAGATTGCGTTATACAAACTCAAAATTCAGAAAATGTTTTTTTTTAGAATTGCATGATATAAACTCAAAATTCAGATTTTTGTTTCTCAGAATTGCATGATATAAACTTAAAATTCTGACTTTTTTTCTCAGAATTGCGATACAAACTTGAAATTGTGACTTTTTCTTAGAATTAAATGATATAAATTCACAATTGCAAATAATGTGAGAAAAAAGTCAGAATTGTGAGTTTATAGCTTGCAATTCTGACTTATAACATGACATTTTGAATTATATCATGCAATTCTCAGAAAAAAGTACAAATTGCGTAAAAAAAAAATATTGGACTATTTCTTGAAATTGCAAGTGTAAATCTTGCAATTCTGACTTTTTCCTCAGAAATGCGTGATACAAACTCGAAATTCGAACTTTTTTTCTCAGATTGCATGATATAAACTCAAAATTCAGATATTTGTTTCTCAGAATTGCATGATATAAACTTAAAATTCTGACTTTTTTTCTCAGAATTGCGATACAAACTTGAAATTGTGACTTTTTCTTAGAATTAAATGATATAAATTCACAATTGCAAGTTCACAATTGCAAATAATGTAAGAAAAAAAGTCAGAATTGTGAGTTTATATTGTGAGATATAAACTTACAATTGCAAGTTAAAGTGCGAGACATAAACTTGCTATTCTGAGAAATAAAAGGCAAAAAGGCAGAATTTATATCTTGCAATTCTGACTTATGCAATTTTGAGTTTATATTTTTTCTCTGGATTCAGATATAAACTTGCAGTTGCGAGTCAGAATTGCGAGACATAAGTTTGCAATTCTTGAATTCCTAGAAATAAATCATGAGAAAATAAATTGTGAGATTTAAAGTCATAAAACTGACTTTTTTTCCTCAGAAATGCGTCATACAAACGTTCTAACCATTTTTTTTTTTAAGTCAGAATTGTATAACATAAACTCTTTTTATCTCATAATTCTAACTTTATAACTTACAATTGCTAGTCTTTTTTTATCGCGCAATTCTGACTTTATAACTGGCAAATGTGAGTTTACATCTAACAATTCTGAATTGTGAGATAAAAAGTCACAATAACCTTTTTTTAGGTTTTATTCAGTGGTGAAAACGGGCTTCCATACATTTCAAACCTATTTTACTTGCTTAATATTACATTACATAAGTAAAACAACACATTCAAAGAGTATAAATGAGAAATGTAAAATAATCCTTGTAAAAATGTAAAACTTTATCCATGGAGAATCGACTAGATCATGAAAGATGGTTGGAGGTTAAAGATTGAAAACTAAGGTGAGCAAGACAAGGACATTATCTTCTTTGCAATAACATGCACTGAGAAATCATTCACATTACAACACATTAACACAGTAAATAGGGTTAGTTTGAGGTCATGTTGATTTTAAATTAAAATTGAATATTTTAAGTTTTTGTATTAAATGTGACCTTGGACCACAAAACCAGTCTTAAGTAGCACAGGTATATTTGTAGCAGTAGCCAAAAATATACTGTATGGGTCAAAATGATAGATTTTTTTTTCTTTTATGCCAAAAATCATTGGGATATTAAGTAAAGATGATGTTTCATGAAGATATTTTGTAATTTCCTACTGTAAATATATCAAAACTTAATTTTTGATTAGTACTATGCATTGCTAAGAACCTCATTTGAACAACTGTAAAGGTGATTTTCTCAGCATTTCGATTTTTTTGCACCCTCAGATTACTGATTTTCAAATGGTTGTATTTCGGGCTGAATAATGTCCTATCCTAATAAACCATACATCAATGGAAAGCTTATTTATGATGTATACATTATGATGTATGATGCATAGATCTAAATTTTCAACAAATGACTGGTTTTGTGGTCCAGGGTCACAAATAGAAAACATTTATTTAATTTTTTTCTAGGGTTAATTTGAGTTCATGTTGACTTCAAATGAAAATTGCAAATCTGAAAAGGACATTTCCATCATTTTCTCTCCGATGATTTGCAAAACACTTTTGCAATGTATATACAGTATAAATGCACACACATATAAGCTTCAGCATTAACAAAACAACATATTTCCTTAATGTTGGATGCCAGGATATTGACTGTTTACCAGAAACACAAATCAACAGCTCATGAAATGTTTTATCTCATGATTATGATGCACATGAGCGGTCATGACAAAGGCATAAAAATGTAATAATGTAAAAATAAATGAAACCATTAAAAGCATAAAATCACTTATTAAAATAAGGCATGATACAGAACAGAAAAAGATTCAGTAAAAAACGTTTTTCTTCTGATCTATTTATGGCAACGGTTTCAGTGCTGTGAATAATTTAATACTTGCAGCCTAAGGACATGAGAACCTCAAACAAAATACAAACCCTGCTAGATATTTTATAATCATCATCTTATCTATGTAAGATAATATTTAATATATAAAGATGAGACTCGACTAAAGCATTCCGGTTGTTTTGGTTTTTTCATTTTCTGCAACTACCTCTTCTTTTTATAGGAATGTAAGTGCCTCGAACTGTGTTATTTTAGTGTTCATGTTTAATTATTTAAACGCTTTGGTGTTGACATCGCACTTATATGTTTCCCAAGTTGCTGTGAAAAGAAAATGTCAAAATCATTTTGAGCATTTAGATCAGTCCTGGCCAAAAACAGAGAAAAGCAGGGCTAAAAATAAGAGGCAACACTCAAACAATGTTCAAAATGAATGTTAAAATTAGAAATATAAATATAGATATTCCTGTTTCATCAAATCCAGAAACTGCTACTACAATCTACCATGCGAAGGGAAAATATTTGCTGCAGTATATCGTTGTCTTTATTTACATCAGCACCAAAACTTTGATAGTTTAAGAGAATCCGAAGTCATCTGTATAAAGCATTGGGAAAATAATGTATAAACGCCCAACTTGACGGCATAATATATGACAATACAGTGAACCTCTGCATGAGCTCTGACATATGAACATACTGTAAATATCAGAGTGAAATAAAGGCCAGTGACTGAAGCACAGAACAGACTCAAACACACAATTTGTACGTTTCCAAGTCACTTCATCCTGTGGTTTAAAACGCTGCAGAATAAAACAATGTTTAAAATCATTCATAAAATTTGTTGTTACTCATTTAAAATTTGTTAAATTAATTTACTTCGGATTTCATTTGGCAAACCTTTCAGATTTTCAATAATAATGTTCATTGTCGAGGTCATATTTCACCCAAAATCAAAAGTAAAAAAAGCAGGAAATCATATTTTATACATTAGGAAAATTAAATCATTAGTTGTCTTTTTTTTTATGACATTATTTTCATGACTATTACTATTATTATTATTCTTATTTATATTATTATTACTAAAATGTAAAATAATTACTATATGTTTCTCATGTTAACGTTTTTAGATTCATTTTAGTTAATTTTAATTTAAATTTAATTTAATTAATTTTAGCTAAAAATAATAAATAATTAATGTGTTACAAGTTTTAGATTTTCAACGTTTTGTGACAATATCCAATAATTTGTGATATTATTTTCATCACTTTTACTATTATTATTATTACTAAAATATATTTAAAAAAAAAAAATATTAATAGTAATAATAATAATAATTAGGATTTATTTATTTAATTTTTTTAATAAATATTTAATAATTTCCATTTATTAAGGATTTAGTTTGGTAAACAACTTAGATTTTTTGATCATATCTGGGTCACATTTCACACAAAAATTAAAAGGAAAAAATATATAAAATTGTATTTTGCATATATAAAAGAAAACAATCAGGTTTTCATGACAGTTAAGGACATTCCACTTTCAAATGATGATTGCAATAATGTAAAATAATAATAATAATAATAATAATTATTATTATTATTAATATTATTATTTTTTATATTTTAGTAATAATAATAATAATAGTCATGAAAATAATGTCACAAGATCCACATGATTGGATATTGTCCAAAAAAAAAAGTAAAATATTATTATTATTATTATTATTATTATTATTATTATTATTGTAAAATATTGAAAAAAAAATACAAATAAAAATGTTAAATGCTAGGATTCATTTTATGCAAAATAAATAAATACATTTTAGGTTGAAATATGACCTGGACACATTTCAAGAGATTTATCCTATGATGGATTTTGCAGGTGACCACACATCTTGTATCTTTTGAAAAGAAAATCAGTTTTATGTCTTGATAAATTGTAATAAAAAACATTTTATTTAACAAAAAAATTAATGCGCACAGAAAATGTCATCATTTTGAAAGCAATTGTTTATTTGAGCATTACATGTGTGCTAAAGCAAACATCAGTATGGCTATACTGATATGACAGTATTGTGTGTCAATAATCTTACAGTATCACAATGCAGAAACAAACTTTAAAAGGCAAAAAGTGAATGTTTCTTGGCATTGGGTGGACATTCATAAAATATCCCACTGACCAAATGATACTTTGTAAGCATGGACGATTATTGTAATTCCCTGCCATTTCGATGCCATGCACAATGTTTTTATGCTGCTAAAGGCCATTTCAATGGAAACAGTGCTTACACAATAGTCAATGTCATATTTCACAGAGTCTGTAAACACGATGTTGCCTATACAGTTTGTGGCATATCTCAGGTTGGAGGCCAAATATGTGTGTCCTAGTTGAATAAAATGTAACAAAACTGGCTTGGCTATGGGTTTTAATTTGAATCAGAAATTATTCAAATAAAAAAGACGCTATTTACTTTCTTTATACACACTGCTGTGTTTTATCCATTTCTTTTTAATGTCTGAGTCTATGTTAAAAATGATAGCCGGTTGGCAATTAGCCGTTTCTCTCTCATTACGTCTTATTCCTGGTACAGTATTATAAAAAAAAATTGGGGTTGGGTTGTTTTTTAATGTTCTTGGAAGAAGTCTCTTCTGCAGTGCCCCCAATGTAATTTTATTACACTGTGATAAATAAAATATGATTTAACTTGATTGGTCTAAATTTAATACATCAATTGAATCTTTTAACTTAATATTCATTTTCACTAGTTTCATGTTTAAAGCATTATGGTTTTATTAAAAAACCATGGGGGTTATGGGGGTTCCCTTAATGCTTATGGGAGATCCGGGAGCCCTCAAACCCCCCCTTCAATTCGAACACTGCTCTTCTGCTCACTAAGGCTGCATTTATTTAATCAAAAATACAGTAAAATTGTGAAATATTTTTATAATTTAAAACAGCTGCTTGCCATGTGAATAAATGTTAAAATGTAATTTATTCCTGTGATCAAATGTACATTTTCAGCAACAATACTCCAGTCTTCAGTGCCTAATATGCTGATTTGCTGCTCAAGAAACATTTCTGATTATTAGCAATGTTGAAAACAGTTGTGCTGCTTCATATTTTTTGGAAACTGTGAAAGCTTTTGTTTTTTAGGATTCTTTAATAAATACAAAGTTTAAAAGAACAGCATTTGTAAAAGAAATTCTAAATGCAATTAAAATAATTGAGTTGAGTGTGACTATAGCAGATCTGCTGGTTCTGATTCTCCACCTTCAACCTGTTCGCTGTCAGTGACCTTTGCCACTTAATAAACGCTCACTAATTATGAGCTAATTCCCCCTGTGGGAGTCAAATGCTCTATCAGCACCAACAAACCCACAATCACCGCCAGCCTGTCACACACAGCCCACATACACATCAACATTTGAGCCAAACATGCTGCTCTTAACATCTGCTCATGTGTGGTTATGAATGAATATTTCATTTCACTGTTTAAGGCAACAGTTTTCTGTTATTTTGCTTCCATAACATGATTTGTATGAAAAATACAAAATGCACATTAAGGGCGTGTTCACACTTGGCGTCTTTTTGGACAAGAAAAAGTCGACAAGGGCGCTTTTTTAGTAAATAAAAAATCTTGCAGCGCTGCAGCCGAGGGCGTCTTTTGTTGCTATAACAACAGCTGCAACAGTATGAATGTGAGAAATGTTGAGAAAAGCAGAAGCTCGCTCTTGCGTTGGCTTTTTTATTTTTATTTTTTTACATTTTTGCCTTTTATTTGATAGGACAGTATTTAAACAGGAAGCGAAGTGAGAGAGAGAGAGGGGGATGGGATCAGGAAAGGTCTGTGACTCACTGTTGCGCTTCTGGCGTCCGTTTTTCGAGTTTCGGCTCGCAGACCCCCCCACGCCCCCTCCTCTCTCTTACTTTGCTTCCTTTCGGTTTTGGAAGATAATACCGGGGAGGAGACTGTTGATTCACAACCATTAAAGTATATCTACCGGCACCTTCTCCATTTTTTCTTGTTGTTATGGAAACGGCAGGTCTCGCTACTCGCTTGTCATTGGTCAGCTGTCAAAAAGCCGCTTGACGTAGGGCGCTCTTTTCAGAAACGTTTAACTTTTTCAACTTGAAAAGACGCTCTGAGCTGCAGAAAATGACGCCGGCGGTGGTGTTTAAAAAAGGGCTCAGAACTTTTTTGAAAACATGGTCTACTCCATAGGGTTATAATGTAAAACAGACGCTGGCAGTTAAAAAAAGATGCCAAGTGTGAACACAGCCTAAGTGCTTATTTTATTAAACTTCATCTATTTGAGTTTGTAGATTTAAAATAAAATACATTTCTTTTAAAGGCTGTTTTCAGAACATTAGTTTCTGAAATTTTTATAGAAGGGTTTGCTCATATATCATTCGGCTGGTTTTATATAGCATTTTATTGCTAAAAACATGTTTTTCTGGTTTACACATAAACAGAGAAATCAAAAGTCTAATTTATAAAAACATTGGCTTTCTCCAATGTGAAGATTTCACTTCTGGAAATGTATACAAATTAGTGCATATTTACTTACACGACCAGTCAAAAGTTTTTGAACAGTAAGATTCATAATGCTATTTAAAGAAGTCTCTCCTGCTCACCAAGCCGCATTTATTTGTTCCAAAGTACAGCAAAAACCGTAACATTTTGAAATATTTTTACTATTTAAAATAACTGTTTTCTATTTGAATATATTTTAAAATATAATTTATTCCTGATTTCAAACCTGAATTTTTAGCATCATTACTCCAGTCACATGATCCTTCAGAAATCATTCTAATATTCTGATTTGCTGCTAAAAAAAAAACATTTATTATTATTATTCTGTTGAAGATAGCTGAGTAAAATTTTTTGATGAATAGAAAGTTCAGAAGAACAGCATTTACCTGAAATCTTTTGTAACATTATAAATGTCTTTATCAACACTTTCGATCAATTTAAAGCATGCTTGCTAAATAAAAGAATAATTTCTATAATTTCTTATAGAAAAAAAAAATACACTGACTCCAAGGTTTTGAATAGTATAGTGTATAATACTGCAAAAGCGTTTTATTTCAGATAATTGCTGATCTTTGGATTTTTCTATTTATCAAAGAATGTAAAAAAAATGTACTCAACTGTTTTAAATATTGATAATAATAATAAATGATTCTTAAACAGCAAATCAAGCATATTAGAATCATTTCTGAAGGATCATGTGACACTGAAGACTGGAGTAATGATGCTGAAAATTCAGTTAATATATAATAAATTAATAAATTACATTTTTAAATATATCCAAATTGTTATTTTAAATAGTAAAAATGTTTCAAAATTTTACTGTTTTTCTGTACTTTGGATCAAATAAATACAGGCTTGGTGAAGCAGAAGAGACTTCTTTAAAAACATTAAAAATCTTTGACTGGTAGTGTATATGCAGTGTGTAAATATGCAAATGAGGCATTATTTAATAAAATATGCACTCATTAGCATAAATCTATAGTACAAAAATCCAAAATTCTTGTTTTATTTATTTATTTATTTATGGCATATTAGAGTCAAACGTTTTTACAGAGGGAATTTTGAAAATACTTAGAACAGACAGAAAACACTATATTTTAACAGTTTTGGGGGGATATAATCAAGCAAATTATATATGAACAAATCCCTCTGTAAAAACTGCTGTAAAAAATGCAAAGTTTGGTGTGTCTAAGTGCTACTGAAGTGGAGATTTATGGCTCAGTGTAGAAGGAAAAAACTCATTTTGAGAAAACGGCCTTTCAAAATATGTATTGTAATTGAAATCTATTGACACAAATAGATAAAGTGCTATAAAGAAACACTTAACAGTGTCTTTTTGATGTTTTCTTACCACTAATCTGAAAAAACTATTTATAAAAAACCAAAAAGCCTCAAACTTGACAGGTGCATGAAAAAAACTTTTTTTGCCCTTAAGAATAACAGATATATTGTAGGTCATTTGGTTGTTTTTTATTCGTTTACAATGTTTTTCAATGGCCTGTAATTATTTGCTGACAGGCACAGTATGTCCAGCTCAGACTTTGGCACTGAGATCATATTGTGTTTGATTTTTGCGTGAGGCCTGGCTCTGATTGGTGCGTAGAGCCTGAATGATGCAGTACTCACTGTCCTGACCCACATCGGTCAGCCGAATGTCACACTCCACCAAACTGCTGTTGTGGGACATCCCTTCCTCCAGAACCTTACCGCCATCCTGCAGGAGACACACAGGAGATGTGACATCTTATTTGGATTACAGTGCTGTGTTTCACACAAATCAGAGAAATAACTGTGTGAGAGGCTCATTAAAAGAAGTCCTAGGTTCGATTTATTTAATTCAAGGCTTCGGATTTTAAACCAAACCCAACATGAAATGGCATGTGCAGTCCATTTGACTTCTGCAAAGTGACATATTTCCAGGAAAACACGTTAAATGAGCATAAAGGTCAACGTTTCACCCCAACAAATATAAAACACGGGAGAACTACACTACCATTCAAAAGTTTTTGAACAGTAAGATTTCTTTATTTCTTTCTTTTTGGATTTATTTAATCCAAAATACAGCAAAAGCAGTAATATTGTGAAATATTTGTACTGTTTACAATAACTGCTTTCTATTTGAATATATTTCAAAATGTAATTTATTTCTGTGATCAAAGCTACACTTTTAGCATCATTACTCTTTATATGATCCTTCAGAAATAATTAGTTATTATTATTAATATTAGTAATATTTAAAACAGTTGAGTACATTTTTATCAGGATTCTTTGATGAATAGAAAGATCCAAAGATCAGCATTTTTCTAAAATGAAAACTGTTGCACTTTATGGGAAAGAAATTATAGAAATTAATACTTTTATTTGGCAAGGATGCTTTAAATTGATCAAAAGTGATGATAAAGACATTTATAATGTTACAAAAGATTTCTATTTCAGATAAATGCTGTTATTCTGAACTTTCTATTCATTAAGGAAACCTGGGAAAATTCTACTCGGCTGTTTTCAACATAATAATAATAATAACAATAATAATAATAAATGTTTTTGAGCAGCAGATCAGCATATTAGAAGGATTTCTGAAGGATCATGTGACACTGAAGACTGGAGTAATGATGATAAAAATTCAGCAAAGGAATCACAGGAATAAATTATATTTTAAAATATATTCAAAGCAGTTATTTAAAACAGTAAAAATATTTCAAACTTTTACTGGATCAAATAAACGCTTGGTGAGCATTAGAGACTTCTTTAAAAATATAAAAAATCTTGTTAGGTAGTGTATATCAATTTATTAAAAAGTTTTAAAAAGCACTTTTAAAAAGTTTGGGGTCAGTAAGATTTTTTTTATGTTTTTGAAATAGGTCTCTTCTGCTTACCAAGGCTGCATTTATTTGACCAAAAATTGTGAAATAATTTAAAATCAAATAAAATAGCGGTTTTCTACTGTAATACATGTTAAAATATAATTTATTTCTGTGATCAAAGCAGAATTTTCAGCATTATTCAGAAATCTTTCTTATATGCTGGTTTGCTCCTCAAAAAACATTTCTGATTATTATCAATGTTGAAAACAGTTGTGTTACTTTGTATTTTTGTGAAAAAAATGTGATACATTTTATTTTTCAGGATTCTTTGATGAACAGAATTTGATGAAAGAACAGCATTTACTTAAAATAAAAATCTCTGTAACATTATAAATGTTTTTAATGTCACTTCAATTTAATGCATCCTTGCTGAATAATAATATTAATGTTTAAAAAAAAATACTACTGACTGTAAACTTTTGGTGAAAAATGCAAAAATGGGTGAAAAATGTATGAAAGATGCGCTGATGAATCATTAATAATAGGAACAGAGAAATAATTTAAAGAGAGTCAATTTTGATTTCAATGTTTTGATGAATTCATACCATCTTTAAGTAGACTAACATAGTATCAGGTTATTGGTTAGTGCCAAACCTCTCTACTTTCTACTCTCTACGGTATCACACTTTTCTCAAGGTCGAAGTACTCGGATGACAAAGCATATCACATTTTGCAGCACGTCTGCATTGAGATGCTTTTACTCAGAGTATGCAGACTAATGTTTCTGGTGAGGAGCGCCAGAGTTCTTTCCTGAATGAAAGGCGATTGTTTGAAATATGATTTGCCTTGAAACGGAAAAGGGAGGAGCGGATAAATGCAGGAACCATTTGGACCATCCATCCCAGGAGAGAGGTAATCCCCATCCCACACGTCTGTTAGCGCGCATCTATCCTGCAGCCATGAATTATTGAACGTGAACGATCATTTCAAATTCATCTCTTTACAGACAATTAAGTGCTTTAAAAAGTTGTTTGTTTCTCACTGAAAACATGTTTAACAGGAATAGTAAAAAGGGAGAAAGTAAATTTTACAGTATTATGAATACTAAGGTGTGGTTGTAAAAAAAGTTGTCACTATATGGGATTGATTTCTGGCAATTTTAACATCCAAAAGATGACATTTACAAGTCTAATAAATTTAAATATATATATGTGTATATGTGTATATATATATACATACATACTGTATATATTCAGGATTTTTGTATTGTCTTTCAGTACAAATATCTAAATATTCTTAAATCAAGATACATTTACTTCAGATGGAAAATTGTTTTGTTTTCAGAGAAAAAAAATTCAAGAAAAATTAATACAACATGAAAACAAGTATTTTTCATATACACCAAAGGTCTCATTTTTAGAATTAGAATATATATATATATATATATATATATATATATTTTATTATTATTATTATTATTTATTTTATTTTTTTTTTACAGAAAAAAGACTTAATATCTTATTTTGCATCTTAGGTAAAATACATTAAGTCTTGTCTTCTAAAAAATCTAAATAAAGTGAAGTCTAAGCTAAAAAAAAAAAGAAAAGAGAGAAAAATATCTGCCAATATGCTAAACATAAATAAAATAAATAATACAAATGGAAAACAAGTTTACTTTTCCTGCTCAACTGGCAGATAATTCTCTCATTTTTAGCATAAATGTACCTAAAACCTACTTAATATCTTATAATATTTTGCATTTCAGGAAAACGATATAAAGTCTTGAAGTTGGAGGGGAAAATAAAGAAAAAAAAGTAAAGTTTATGCTAAATATGATAAAAAAATAAACCTGTTTTCCCTTTGCATTAATTATAATTTTAATTAGAAAATTATTTTTGCAATGGGGTAAGAAAAATTTAATTAATATCCCATCAGCAGATATTTTTCTTATTTTAGCATAATTTTGCTTAATTTTAATTATTATTATTATTATTATTTACAGAAAACAAGACTAAGTTGAAAGATATTAAATCCTGTTTTCCAAAACTAAATTTGGGTTGTTGTTTTTTTTTTTTTTTTTACAAAAAAACTACAACAATAATAATAAAATAATAATAAAATTAATAGTATTTTTTCTACCTCAATGGCAGATATTTTTCTATTTTTTTTTCCATTAAGTTTACTTAATTTTGATGTTTTTTTCAAAAAACAATTAATATCTTATATTATTTTGCATCTCAGATAAAAGAAATAGCACTGATTTTTTCAAAATTAAGTGAAGCTAATGCTAAAAAAATTAATCAAGTTTATTTCTCTCAATCCATATTTTTTTTATTGATATATTGTTTTAATTTATTTCCTAAAAATGTATCATTTTATATAATAAACATTTATTTTTTTGTATATTTTACACTTGAAATGTTGGCTTTATTTATTTATTTTTACTTTTATGCACATGTACCAAAACCACAATGAGAAAAAAGAAGCATATTCTTAAAAATAATTTTCTGAGGTTTACTCACAACTCCCAGTCTGTTGTTGGATAGGTTTAGGTTCTTGAGGGTACAGTTCTCCACCAGGGCCTGAGACAGCGCCACAGCTGTGGGTTCAGTCATGTTATTGCCACCCAGGTGAAGGTTCACCAAGGTGTTGTTCTTTACCAGAGCCTGAGCCAGAGCTTGACCCCCTTCATCCCCGATGCGGTTGAGCCTCAGGTTGAGGGACATAAGGGTTGTGTTTTTGGACAGAGCGTGAGCCAGTGCCTGAGCTCCTGGACCTCTGATCTGGTTGTTGCAGACGACCAGACTCTTCAGCTGACTGCGATTCAGGAGTTTTCCGATGGCTCGGGCTCCACGGTCGCCAATGTGATTATGTGAAAAGTCAAGCTCATGTAGGGATGGGTGATCCAGCAGTTGGCTCACGAGCATGCAACACTTCTCATCGTCCACCTTACTGCGATGGATCCTGAAGACCTAGTGCAAAACAAAATGAATTTAACAACCAAATTCCAACATGCACCAATGCTCTGAAAAAATGTTGTTGTAAACTAAATCTAAAAGTAAAAACCTGAAACAGAGCCTAAGTAAAAAAAAGATAAATGAAAAATAAAAAAAAACTAATGAAATTTAGAAATGTTGACTTGACTTGACAAACTTTATGCTATCTCATGAAGAAACTTTCCATTCTCTAACAAAAGTATTGCGTTCCTCTGAGAAACTTCATGCCATCTTATGAAAGTATTGCATGCCCACGAGAAACATTACATTCTCTCATGAAAATATTGTGTTCCCCCCAGAAACTTTATGCTCTCTCACGAAAGTATTGCGTTCCCCTAACAAACTTTACGCACTCTCACAAAAGTATTGCGTTCCCCCCCAGAAACTTTACGTTCTCACAAACTATTGGATTCCCCCAAGAAACTTTATGCTCTCTCACAAAAGTATTGCTTTCCACTGAGAAACATTACATTCTCTCATGAAAGTATTGCGTTCCCCTGACAAACTTTACACTCTCTCACAAAAGTATTGCGTTCCCCTGAGAAATGTTATGTTCTCTTACGAAAGTATTGCTTTCCACTAAGAAACTGTACATTCTCTCATGAAAGTATTGTGTTCTGCTGACAAACTTTACACACTCACAAAAGTATTGCATTCCCCCAAGAAGCTTTATGCCATCTCACAAAAGTATTACGAACCCCCCCCAGAAACTTTACGTTCTCTCACAAACTACTGCATTGCGTCCCCCCAAGAAACTTTCCATTCTCTCACGAAAGTATTGTGTTCCCCCGAGAAACTTTATGCCAGCTCATAAGAGTATTGCTATCCCCCGAGAAACTTTACACTCTCTCATGAAAGTATTGCTTTCCACTGAGAAACTTTACACTCTCTCATGAAAGTATTGCATTCCCCCCAGTAACTTTACGTTCTTTCACAAACTATTGCATTCCCCCAAGAAACTTTATGCTCTCTCATGAAAGTATTGTGTTCCCCGAAGAAACTTTACATTCTCTCAAAAACTATTGCATTGCGTTCCCCCAAAAAACTTTACATTCTCTCACGAAAGTATTGCATATCCCTGAAACTTTATGCTCTCATGAAGAAACTTTCCATTCTCTCACGAAAGTATTGTGTTCCCCCGAGAAACTTTATGCCAGCTCATAAGAGTATTGTTATCCCCAGAGAAACTTTACACTCTCTCATGAAAGTATTGCATTCCCCCGAGTAACTTTACATTCTCTCACAAACTATTGCATTCCCCCAAGAAACTTTATGCTCTCTGTGTTGCGTTCCTCCTGAGAAACTTTACATTTACCCACGAAAGTATTGCTTTCCACTGAGAAACTTTACACTCTCTCATGAAAGTATTGCATTCCCCCCAGTAACTTTACGTTCTTTCACAAACTATTGCATTCCCCCAAGAAACTTTATGCTCTCTCATGAAAGTATTGTGTTCCCCGAAGAAACTTTACATTCTCTCACAAAAGTATTGCGTTCCCCCCAGAAACTTTACGTTCTCTCACAAACTATTGGATTCCCTCAAGAAACTTTATGCTCTCTCATGAAAGTACTGCGTTCCCCCGAGAAACTGTTCTCTCATGAAAGTATTGCGTTTCCCCAAGAAACTGTTCTCTCATGAAAGTATTGCGTTCCCCAGACAAACTTTACACACTCTCACAAAAGTATTGCGTTTCCCCCCCAGAAACTTTACATTCTCTCACAAACTATTGCATTGCGTTCCCCCAAAAAACTTTACATTCTCTCACGAAAGTTTTACGTTCCCCTAACAAACTTTACGCACTCTCACAAACTATTGGATTCCCCCAAGAAACTTTATGCTCTCTCATGAAAGTACTGCGTGCCCCCGAGAAACTTTACACTCTCTCATGAAAGTATTGCATTCCCCCCAGAAACTTTATGTTCTCTCACAAACTATTGGATTCCCTCAAGAAACTTTATGCTCTCTCATGAAAGTACTGCGTTCCCCCGAGAAACTGTTCTCTCATGAAAGTATTGCGTTTCCCCAAGAAACTGTTCTCTCATGAAAGTATTGCGTTTCCCCAAGAAACTGTTCTCTCATGAAAGTATTGCGTTCCCCAGACAAACTTTACACACTCTCACAAAAGTATTGCGTTTCCCCCCCAGAAACTTTACATTCTCTCACAAACTATTGCATTGCGTTCCCCCAAAAAACTTTACATTCTCTCACGAAAGTTTTACGTTCCCCTAACAAACTTTACGCACTCTCACAAACTATTGGATTCCCCCAAGAAACTTTATGCTCTCTCATGAAAGTACTGCGTGCCCCCGAGAAACTTTACATTCTCTCACGAAAGTATTGCTTTCTACTGAGAAACTTCACATTTTCTCATGAAAGTATTGCGTTCCCCTGACAAACTTTACACTCTCTCACAAAAGTATTGCTTTCTACTGAGAAACTTCACATTCTCTCACGAAAGTATTGCATATCCCTGACAAACTTTGTGCTATCTCGTGAAGAAACTATACATTCTCTCCAGAAAGTATTGCATTTCCCCAAGAAACTTTCCATTCTGCCAGCTCATGAGAGTATTGCTTTCCCCTGAGAAACTTTACGCTCTCTAATGAAAGTATTGCGTTCCTCTGAGAAACTTTATGCTCTCTCATGAAAGTATTGCGTTCCTCTGAGAAACTTTACGCTCTCTCATGAAAGTATTGCGTTCCTCTGAGAAACTTTATGCTCTCTCATGAAAGTATTGCGTTCCTCTGAGAAACTTTATGCTCTCTCATGAAAGTATTGCGTTCCTCTGAGAAACTTTACGCTCTCTCATGAAAGTATTGCGTTCCTCTGAGAAACATTACGTTCTCTCATGAAAGTATTGCATTCCCCCAAGAAATTTGACAATCTCTCACAAAAGTACTGTGTTCCCCCAAAAAACCTTTCTTACTCTTGCAAAAGTATTGTATTCCCCCAAAGGAACTTTACGCTCCCTCGCAAAAGTATTGCATTACATATAAGAATAAAAAGTATTGCAATAACTGAACCTGTAAAGTCTTGCAGGAATTTAGGGCTTTTGCAAGGGATTCACAGTCTCTAAAGGTGAACTCAAACAAATTCCACTCAAAGTTCATGCCGCATCCTTTCACTCCATACACCACACTGAGCTCTTCCAGGTTCGGCAGTTTGTCGAGCAGAATGCGGAAATCAAAGTGATCAATGGTGGGTCCCTCACTGCCAGTATCGCTGGCACAATCGGAACGGTCATCCTCATCAAATCTGGGCACCTCTTTGATGGGTGGCAGCAGCTGAGAGACTTTCAGCCGCTTTACATAGTTTCGACACAGTGGCACCACATCCAGGACTGTCTTGGTGTCAGTTGAATCTGGGATGAAGAATTCAATTATGTTCTCTAGATAACGCTCAAAGAACATGCGTTTCCAGCTGTTGTCGTATGTAGAGATGTCACAGACAGCCCAGCGACCTTCACAGCAGCGTTTCCAGAAGCTCTCATCACTGATGAGGTTTGCAGTGACTGTCAAAGGAAGAGATGTTGGTAGTCGCTGAAGGACATAGGCTTTATAGTTAGCTGCAAGTTCATCCAGAATGGGTTTCCCTGCAAAATAGTTCAGTATAGGTTTTAATACGGGTTTCATGCAAACTGAGAACATGTTTTCATTGAAGTAAGAAATTTCAGGCAAAAGCATTGTTTTTTCATGCACTGGTCAATTTTGAGATGTGGGGCTATTGGGCTTTTTAAAACATGCTGTTTCAGACCAGTCTAAAGAAAACACTCAAAACACACTTTTAAGTCTTTTTTATTGTATTTTATCTGTCTGCAACTGTAGATTTTAATTTCTTTTAAAGTCCATTTTCTAAAGATAAATATTTTCCTTGACTTCAGCAGCACTTACAAGAACCAAATTTTACAGTTTTATTCCCATCTATATTCTAAATATTTTTAGGTGTTTGTTTATATGTATTTCCCTTGTTTTATTATTGAACTTTCACTATTTGCATCTGTAGATTTTAATTACAATAATTCAATAATTTTCCAAAATGAGTTTTTTCTCCACTTCAGCAACACTTACATGCACCAAATTTTACAGTTTTATTCCCATCTATATTCTGAAGGTTTTTACTGAGGGGTTTGATCATACTGTATGTCATTTACCAGATTTGACTGTTGCACTTTATTTGCGCCTGTAAATTTCAATTACAATACATGTCTTTAAGGCCTTTTTCTCAAAATGAGTTTTTTTCTCCACTTAGACAGCACTTACATGCACCATATTTTACAGTTTAATTCCCATTTATATTCTGAATGTTTTTACTGTGGGGTTTGTTCATATATAATTTTCCTGGTTTTATTATTGAGCTTTCTCTATTTGCATCTGTAGATTTAACCTTAACTGTCACCCGTCCCCTTAGTGGGACGCCTAAATTTACTTCACCATTTTACAAAAAAAATCCTAATTTAATCATGACAAACTATATATCGTTGGAAATGTCTAAGACTCCTAAATAGATGTTTTACCTTTTTGTGTTACAAATTATGTAGAAAAAATAATAGATTAATTTATGACAATAGTGCACCTCAAAAATCTACTTCACAACAGGAGTTCTGAACTTTCTTAGTTGCTTTTTTCCTATCACGCTTTAGGAATCAGAAGAAATTATATATCAGTAGAAAACTTAAAATCTCAAAATTCATCCTTTGAAAACCATTTTAAATTCAGACTTTGCTTTGCATGGAAAGTGTACATTAAAATCACATTAGAAAATATTTTCGTTCATGAATTATAAAAAATTAGGTTGGAATACTGCATTTTCACATCAGTGTTCAAAAATGGGAGTGATAGTTAAAGGGTTAAATTACAATGCATATCTTTAAAGGTAATTTTCCAAAATTAGTTTAAATAAAATTTTACAGTTTTATTCCCATCTATATTCTTAAAGTTGTTACAAAGGGGATTGTTGTATGTCATTTACCAGGTTTTGGACTTTATATATTTGCGCCTGTAGATTTAAATTACAGTACATATCTTTAAAGGCCTTTTTCTCAAAATGAGTTTTTTTCTCCACTTCAACAGTACTTACATGCATTAAATTTTACAGTTGAATTACCATCTATATTCTGAAGGTTTTTACAGAAGGTTTTGTTCATATATTGTTCGCCTGCTTTTATTATATTTCTTCTATTTGCTATTTTCAATTACAATACATCTTTAAAGCCCTTTTTCTCAAAATAAGTTTTTTCCTCCACTATATTTTGAAGGTTTTTACTCATGCTGCATGTCATTTACAATATTTTATAATTACATCTGCTTATGCCTGCAGATTTCATTCATAATACAAATACATTAAAGGCTGTTTTCTCAAAATAAGTTTTTTCTCCACTTCAGCAGACATGCACAAAATTTTACAGTTTTATTCCCATCTATATTTTAAATGTATTTATAGAGGGGTTTGCTCTTATATAATTCCCCTGGTTTTGCACTTTATCTATTTGCACCTGTAGATTTCAGTTATACTAATCTTTTAAAGGCCATTTTCTCTAAATGCATTTTCTCCTCCACTTTAGCATCACTTACATGAACCAAATTTGACAGTTTTATTCCTATTGATAATCTGAAGCTTTTTATAGAGGGGTTTGTTCATATATCATTCACCTGATTTTATTAGTGCACTTTATCTATGTTTCATTAGAGTTCAACAAAAACAGTTTTCCCAAAAATATTTCTCCCTCCACTTCAGCAGCATTTGCATCTACTCTAAATTTTACAGATTTATTGCTATCTACATTCCGAAGCTTTTTAAATGGATTTGTTCATATGTTTGCCTGATAAAATATTTTATTTTTCCCCCAATTTGTGCATGTTAAAATCAGAAATCTTACACCCCCTCTGTAAAAACCTTTTACTCTAATATGTTAAAAAAAACGGAACAAGAAGTTTTAGTCTGAAAGATGTCTGTTCTGGAAATGTATGCAAATTAGTGCATATTTAAATACATAATGTCTCAGTTGCATATTTAGAAATTACATTTTAGATATCTATTGGTAATTTATTTACCCTATTCATCGGTGCTGTCTTGCCTTTAATAACATGTGCAAACATAATTTCAATATATGAAGCATAATGTCTATGGTGGTTATGAACGATTATACTACGGGGCGTTGAATGCTTGAATCTGATTGGGTGACGAACGTTCTAAAGGTGTGCATTATTTTCAGGGAAACGCATGGCGAACGTAGTCCAGGCAGCTTCTGACCGCATTACATGTCTATATCACTTCGCCACACTATTTCAGTTATTTCAGTCCTTAAAGCCTAAAACAGCAAAATAACCAAAACCCACAATGACGCTGGCCAAACAAATAAATACAGTAAACAACAGGATAAAAACGGCAGATTATTTCCATGTTTTTGCCGCAAAATTACGTTTTATTATGTACGGAAAGCACACACTCTATTTCTCCCACTCTAACAGACGCACACACCTTAACATATCTGCTCTGACCATTAACAACTTCCTGAAGAAAATTAACTTATTTCACTATAAGTAGAGAGGCTGCTGCTGATTACGTTTGAGAGAAGCACAGACTCACAGAGGTAATTCACGAGCTCAGTCTCTCTCTTTCTGTCTGTCTGTATGTCAGTCTAAACTACATTATTTGCTGCATAGTCTGCTATCAACGGCTCAAGCGCCCTTACTAGATCTAAAATGAGGTTTTGGAATTAGCAACGAAAGGCTTTGGATGAGCTGCGTAAGAAATTAATCCTACTCACAATAGCATTTTAAAGGACAAGAACCGGACCAATGCCTTGAAATATATCATCTGATCGATGTCTTGAGGTCTGGTAACCATAGTATAAGCGGAATAATTAATATCGGTCCGCTGAATTCCTAGAAAATAATGCACACCGGAGGTGTAAGGACCACGAGGCTAATCACCACCTCAGGTGTGCATTATTTTCTAGGAATTAAACGGCCCGTCGTCAATTATTCATTAGGCCTACATAAACTGAATAATAGACTTAAGTTACATTGTTTACCTTCAAAGTGTTTTATAATATATTGTAGGCAGAGTGTTGTTAGCAGAGGAACCAGCTCCAGGGACCACTCAGGATCCTCCGCGATGATGCTGCGCATTTTCCGCGCGTCGGCGGCGTTCACCGGTCTCATGCTCCCGGTTCTCTGTGAAGACTGCCTCCGAGACATGCTGTTAAAACTGGCAGAAAACGCGAATCAGGAACAATATATATAATATATATAAAATATAACTCATTACTGTTGCAGATCATCAACAACTTTTCTTGAAGGTCTTAATTGTGTATTTCCAGCATATTAAAAGTTTTAAATAATGAATCTGAAACTCATTCATTAATTAAATCGATTCCAAATGCTGGCTACTTACTTTCAGTTCCTCCGTAAAGTTTGTTGCTGTCATGGAAACAGAGACGTGCCTCGCGCGCTGCCGTACGTCACTTGCTGCTGATCACGCGCCTATACTTTAAGCTGTATGTGTGAAACAGCCTCACCCGTGATTAAAATAAACCGTAATTCACACCATCACACCATGTAAATGCATATAAGACAGAAGGAAAAAGAAGAATGAAAAACGAGGAATGTCAGGCTGAAAACTGAAACTTGTATAGGCTATATAAGATAAAGGCAAGACTACAGTAAAAGTTGGGGATATGAAGTCTTTTTTTTACCATAAAATACTATCGTTTCGTATTTTGAAGTGAAATAAATTAAATACAATAAATATTTTGTTTGAAATGTCATTTATGTAACAGACTGTATAATGTGATTATGCATATACGTATATTTTTGCATCGCATCATACAGTAAATAACATTTCATATGTGTTTTGCACAAGCCCACGAATTCACATCAAACACATGCAAATCACTGTGAATGAAGGCTTCACCTCAGAACCTGCTGAGGATTTCCCTTGTGTAATACATATCTGGGGCAGGTCATGCAAAGCAAAATATGTATTTGTCAAAAAATTTACTTTATTAATATGAGCAGAGAGAATTTAAACAGCATAAGGGCACAAGTGCATATATGAGAAAGACAATTACTTTTATAAAAATGCATTGCATTATAAAAAATTGATTATTGCAAAACACTGTGGATGGGAACATCACATTGGAGGACATTTCACACATCTGAAAATGAGGTCAGACTTCAATGCATCACAGTATGGTGAATCTAACCACAGCACCTGCACATGAGGACACACGCAGCGTGGGAAAAACATCCGTTCAGTGCAGATCTCATGAAAGTGAAAACTCACAATAATAATTGACTTGAGTTGGTAAAGAAACAGATTGTTAAACGCAGTTATTGCAAACATCCAAGAAATGTGCCTAATGTAGTGAACCTTTTGGCATGTCTGGGCCTCACTTCATCCCAAAAAATTGAAAGGAAAAAAAAATATTTTTAAAATTTAATTTATTGCATTTTTTAAAAAATGTCTATATTTATTTTTAATTAAATTTTTATTTATTTGCTTTGAAAATGTTTTTTTTTTATGCAAACATTTAATTTTATAATTTCGGGAATGTTACTTTTAAATCTTCTCTTAACATTCTGAAACAAGTAGTTACATACAAAAAGCGTTCCAAGAACTGTGTATAACGAATATTTTTGTGCTAAAATTAACTGAAGACCAGATAACATTCTATTAACATCACTGGAGGAACGTTTGTTCATAACTTTGACAGAACCTTGCCAGAAAATTCTGAGAATGTTCCCTATTAGCTGGACATACAGTTGAAGACAAAATTATTAGCCCCTTATAAAATATTTCATTATTTTTCAAGTAACTCCCAAGTGTTGTTTAACTGAAAGACGTTTTTAATCAACACAGCATTTTTAAAAATAATACTTTATTCAGGAAGCTTTTAGGGTTTGTAATACAAATAGAAATAAATGTATAACCAAGAGTTTTAAAAAGTCCACTGGTCAAAATTATTAGCCCTCTAACGTTAATAGTCAATAGTGTATCCCTTTTGCTTGATAACAGCCTTTAGTCGTTTGCTGTAGTTCTCAACAAGTTTCAAGCATGTCTCCTGAGGAATGACAGCCCATTCTTCCTTAGCAGATCTCTCAAGCTCATCCAGATTTGTTGGTCTTCTGTCACAAACTCTGGACTCTAGTGTGCCCCACAGATTTTCTATTGGATTCAAGTCTGGGCTTTGTACAGGCCAGTCAAGTACACTCACTTTGCTCATTTGGAGGTATTTCTTCACCAGAAATGAGGTATGCTTTGGTCGTTATCAGGCTGGAAGACAAAATGTCGACCCAAACCAAGTTTTCTTGCAGACTGTCTGAGGTTGTCTTTCAAAATCTTCTTATAGTCTTCCTTTTTCATGTTTCCTTCAATCCTGACGAGATTCCCTGTTCCAAATGCACTGAAACATCCCCACAGCATTATACTCCCACCACCATGTTTCACTGTGGAAACTGTGTTCTTGGGGTTGAATGCCTCTCCCTTCTTTCTCCAAACATAGGCAACATCTCTATGGCCAAAAAGCTCTGACCAAAGGACACGTTTCCATGATGCATCACATTCCCCCAGGCTGTCCTTAGCAAACTTCATTCTAACTTGGAGGTGTCTCTTCTTCAGAAGTGGAGTCTTTCTTGGTCGGCAACCTCGCAGTTCACTCCTGTGCAGGGCTCTAGTGACTGTCTTCGTTGAGACATCAATTCCAGGCATTCACTAGTGTCTTGGCAGTTGTTCTTGGGTCTTTAGAAACCTCTCTCACTAGTTCTTTCCAAAGTTTTTGAAATCTTTCGCTTCCTGCCTCTGCCTGTCTTGTTCTCCACTGTGTTGGTCTCTTTAAACTTCTTGTAATGCATCTCACTGCAGTTCTTGACACTTGAAAACGCTTTGATAAACGTGTTTATCCTTTAACAATTCTTTCTCTCAAATTCAAACTAATTTCTTTTGTCTTTGCCATGATGACAGTGCATATTATTTTACTAGTTGTTTCGCAAGATACTAATCCTCAGCTTAAAGAGCAATTGAAAGGCTTAACTAGGTTAATTAGGTTAATCAGGCAAATTAGGTTAATTTGGCAAGTCATTGGACAACAGTGGTTTGTTCTATAGCTAATCAAACTAATAATTTCTTAAGGGGGCGAATAATATTGACCTTAGCAGTTTATTATTTATCTTTAATTCTTTTATTCTAGCAACTCTAAGAAATCAGACTTTCTCTAGAAGAAAAAAATAATATGCAATAATGTGAAAACATTCTCTTGCTCTGTTAAACATCACTTGTGAAATATTCTAAAAACAAAAAAATTACAAATTTCACAGGGGGGGCTAATAATTGTGTCTTCAACTGCATTCAGTGATGCACAATGTGTTCTGAGGCGTACAAGTCGTCTTAAGCCTGTCTAGACAAACACATGCATAATCAGCGATAACTTGCAAACACTCATTATGCTCATGCCAACCTCAGCATGAACAACTAGAGACAGCCAGAAGTGACTCCAGACCTCAGCAGCAGATTTGAGACGTGCTGCAGGACGCTGAGTGCTTGACTGATACCCCAAAACTGCTGAGA
Organism: Cirrhinus molitorella; assembly: GCA_033026305.1. Lineage (NCBI taxonomy): Eukaryota > Metazoa > Chordata > Actinopteri > Cypriniformes > Cyprinidae > Cirrhinus > Cirrhinus molitorella. The sequence continues at coordinate 19,434,134 of CM065133.1, read as the reverse complement.
TTTCAGCCCTCTTCAATACTCGTCTATTTTGCCCTAAAAGCTAATGTCACGCTTCATCAGAGCTGTTTTGAGAGCGGCAGCAGCCAGAGAAACACGTCAGCCTTTTTATATGAGACAAATAAAGCCAAGGCAGGTCCATTTTTAAGAGTAGTGATTTAAAAACACAATACTCTTATGCATATAACCCATGCAACCACCAAAATATTCAAGCATGGTTGCATACTCGCACAAAAATCTAATTTAAACTGCAACAAAATTTAGTTTTAAATGATGACTGGTGCAGCAAAAAGTGTATTTGCAAAGACCTCACTATGGTAGCCTGTATCTGCCACAGGATAAAAAACTACATTTAAATCTAATTGTGACAATTTGGACTGTTTGGTCTTGTAATTCTGAGTTTACCTGGCAATTCTAACTTTTTCTCCCAGTTCATAACTGTGAGATATAAACTCGTTTGCGAGATTCAAACTCAGTTTCTAATTGCAAGATATAAACTCTGAATTACATGATTTTGCAATTCTGAGAAGTTGTTATTGGAAAATATAAACTCATAGTTTGTGAGACAAAAAGTATCAATTACCCTTTTTATTTTTTATTCCATAAAAGGAACAAAACAGTTCCTGTGAAATAATTTGGATTGGAACTTTGGAGCGGTTCGTGAATCTCTGATGTCCCTATCTGAAATTATTGTTCACTAATCATTTGATGTAGATTGGAACTCTGCGTATTGCAAATGATTTTGACTTGGATCAGGACATCAGAGCACAGATCGCAAATCATTTGATTCAGATCAGGACTTTGGAGCGCTTATCAAGAATTATTTAATTTAGGTTGGAACTTTGGAAAGGGTTTGCAAATCATTCGATTCAGATCGGGACCTCGGAGTGGGTTTGCAAATCGTTCAGATGGGGGTTTCAGAGTGAGTTCACAAATCATTTGATTCAGATCGGGATTTTGGAGCGGGTTTGCAAATCATTTGATTCAGATCAGGACTAAGGAGCACAGATCGCAAATCATTTGATTCAGATTAGCTTTCGAAGTGAATTCACAAATCATTTGATTCAGATCGGGATTTTGGAGCGGTTTTGCAAATTTTTTTTTTTCAAATCGGGACATATTGCAAATGATTTGATTCAGATCAGGACTACGGAGCACGGATCGCAAATCATTTGATTCAGATTGGGACTTCAGAGCAGGTTTGCAAATCATTTGATTCAGATCAGGACTTCGGAGCAGGTTTGCAAATCATTTGATTCAGATGGGGACTTCGGAGCGAGTTCACAAATCATTTTATTCACATCAGATTTTGGAGCAGGTTCGCAAATCATTTGATTCAGACTGGGACTTCGGAGCATTATCAAGAATTATTTAATTTAGGTCAGAACTTTGGAGAGGGTTCATGAATCATTTAATTCAGATCGGGCTTTCGAAGTGAGTTCACAAATCATTTGATTCAGATCGGGATTTTGAAGCGGGTTCGCAAATCATTTGATTCAGATCAGGACTTTGGAGTGCTTATTGAGAATTATTTGACTTAACTTTGGAAAGGGAACTTTGGAAAGGGTTTGTGAATCATTTGATTCAGATCGGGACCTTGGAGTGGGTTCCCAAATTGTTCAGATGGGGGTTTCAGAGTGAGTTCACAAATCATTTGATTCAGATTGGGACTTCAGAGTGAGTTCACAAATCTTATGATTCGGATCAGAACTTTGGAGCGCTTATCAAGAATTATTTAATTTAGGTTGAAACTTTGGAAAGGTTTTGCGAATCATTTGATTCAGATCAGGACTTTGGAGTGCTTATCAAGAATTATTTGATTTGGGTCAGAACTACGGAGCAGGTTCACAAATCTGCTTTCTGAAGTACCAATCTGAAATTATGGTTCACAAATCATTTGATTTAGATTGGAATTTCACATATTTCAAATTATTTGACTCAGAGTGGGACTTTGGAGAGCAGAAGGGATTGTGCATACCCACAGTTTTACTACATTGGTTAAACTACAGTTAGTGTAGCAAAACCATGGTTAATTTGTTGTTGTTTTTTTACCTTAAGAGGACACATAGGATAAATATAGAGATGCGGTTTTCACTACTTTAGGATTAACAATTTAAAGAGCCTGATTTTTTTTTATGTATGTGAAATTTAGCTAGCAGGAAAAAATATATAGTTATATTTTCCTACAGGCCTATTCAAAAAAATATGACCAAAATGTCTCTGTGTGGTTCATTGGCAAAACAAGTGAATGAATCTTCCTCAAAATAGTGAAAAACAAAAAAACAGCAACTCACTTCGGTGTCTGATTTACATTCAAATTAGGCTACGTCCATAAGTTTTTTATGAAATTTAGAGTAAAGCATTAATTTGCTGTTTGAGCTCTTCATATTTAAGGAGAGAACTATAGTTTCCAAAGTTGGATGTCGCTTATGATTTTTTTAAAGGGTGTAGAATTTACATTACATCCCTACTCTGTAAAAAACAATTTGTTGAGTCAACTTATAATAATTTGTTACCTGGCTGCCTTACAATTTTAAGTTCAGTCAGCTCAAAAAAAAGTTGTCAACTTGAAATGTTACGTTTTACTAAGTGACAACTTGGATATTTGAATTGATTCAGCCTGAAATTTTAAGGCAGCTGAGTAACAAGATTAGCTGGTAAGTTTAACAAACATTTTTTTTGTTTAGTCAACTTGAATATCTAAGTTGTCAACTTAACGTTTTAACTTAAACTTGAGTTAACTGAACTTAAAATTTTAAGAAAGCAGGGTAACAAATTATTTTAAGTTGACTCAACAAATTGTTTTTTGCTCTTTTACAGTGTAGCATTAATTTGGATCAAACAATTAAATGTCTATTGTCTGCCGTTCAATCCCAACAATGCCAAAATCAATCATATACCCTTGCAATTCTGAATTCATAATTTTGAGGGGGAAAAAAAACCCTGCTTCCTCAACATTACAACATCAGCCACAGTCAATTGCTCATGGTTTGACAATTTTATCAAAATCTTCCTAGAAAGAAATCAAACCTCTCACATTGTGGCACTCGGCCCCTGAACCAGCAATGCAACATGACAAGCAAGACAGAGAAAGACAGAGCTGCGGGCGAAAGCGTTGCTGCCTTGCTTCTCTTTACGACACGCAACGGCCCACGTGCAGCCCGAGGCAGCCTGTCACTGTCGTGCCAATGTAATCCCACCTGACAAGACACACGCTTTCCCGTACCGCTGCGCTAATAGACTGGAATGACACAGGAGAACTGCAGACGTTGGCGGCGAAGTGCGCTCTCCATGCAGTCCAGATGAGTGAATCACAGCTCTGGCGTTCGACAGCTGCTTCAGACTCACAGATCACGAGACTCTCATGCAGTTTAGTCAGGCTTTCAGGATAAATAAACAATGGTTAAGTTGGAACAACAATGCAGCATGCAAGAAATTAGCTGAGATTGTCTAGATTTTGGGGTGTTTGCTATGAAAAAAATGCTGCCACAATGACAAGGTGCTGGGAATGTGGTGCATCTTTTAACAAAATACAGCTTTTCTTCCCAACAAAACAAAAGTATTATTAAATCCCTAACCTTAAGCATGAACTATAGCAATAGTGATGCTTAACTAATAGTGAAGTACTTGTCACCTTGAATTTTAAGGCAAGACACAATAGGTAATATCATTGTTTTTTTTGTTAGTTTTTTTTATACACTTTATATATTTTGTATATTTTTTATACAACTTTGCTTCCATAACTTGCCTCTTTCAGAGAAAAGAAAAGAAAATATCCAAAATTAATGTCTTGTTTTTTTGTGCGTATAAAGTTCAGTAGCACCTGCTCTTTAAAATCTTTTGACTGGTAGTGTAAAAATTTTAATGTTTTTACAAAATAAGTCTCATCTGCTCACCATGCCTGCATTTATTTGATCCAAAGTACAACATATATACATATACACATAAACATACATTTAAATAAAAAATTAAAAATAAATAAATAAATATATATATATATATAGCAAATGTAACTTATTACTGTGCTCAAAGCATTTTTATTATGATCCATTTTTAAAACATTTTAGTACATTTTTCAGGTTTCCTTTAATAGAAAGATCAGCATTTATCTGAAATAAAAATATTTTGTAACATTATACAGTATTTTTTTTTGCAAGTATCTTTTAAATTGATCAAAAGTGATGATAAAGGCATTCATAACGTTACAACAGATTTCCATTTCAAATAAATGCTGTTCTTCTGAACTTTCTACCCATTAAAGACACCTGAAAAAAATTCTGCTCAACTGTTTTCAACATAATAGTTTACGAGCAGCAAAAAAGAATATCAGAATGATTTCTGAAGGATCATGTGATTGGAGTAATGATGTCATCAATTCAGCTTTGAAATCACAGGAATACATTACATTTTAGATAAGTTATTTGAACTAGTTATTTGTTTTTGTTGTACTTTGGATCAAATAAATGCAGGCTTGGTGAGCAGAAGAGACTTTAAAAAAAACATTAAAAATCTTACTGTACAAAAACTTTTGACTGGTAGTGTACATGCATCACATTTTAGTTTTATTCCTATCTGGAGTGACAAAAGGAGAAATCCTTTCTGTAAAAACCTTTAACGCTAATGTGTCTTAATATGGCAGATTTCTGTTCTTGAAATATATGCAAATTAGTTACTTGAGAATTATAGAAGTTTACAGATACAATCTGGAAATCAATTTAAACTAAGTAACTGTAAAGGTAAAAAAACAACAATAAAAGTCTAGTTTAAGATGCCAAATACATTCAACAGGGATATACAGGCCCATACTGATCAACATTTAATAAACACTCATAACACACTGCTGCCCTCTTGTGTCAGACACTGGAAATGACCAATTGTTCCCATTACAATCAACAATCAATACAGCCTCATTGATTATAATGGGAGTGACAGTTGTCACATCATTTGCTTTGAGTGAATGTTTCACAGCTGATTTTGGGAGAAATTCTGTGAGATTTAAACGATTAAACAATATTGCACGGAACATCTTTCTGTGCAGCTCTGAACATGCAAATGTGAAGTTCTGTACAAATTCGATTAAAACGACATCTAAATGGCTGAGTGCAAAATAATTATAAAGTTTATTTTAACAAGGAAAGCCCAAACAAATCATACAGTGAGCTACAAACATAAAAATACGCATGGCTAAACGAAACCAAACAAACGAGCTGTGCCCGTGTTCTTCACAAGTGCATGTCCGAGTTTTTCTCAGAGATAATCGTCCTCGTCAGTCCAGGACGAGTCGTCATCGCTGGGGAAATGAACCAGAGAGTCGTTAGACCCAGAGGAGTCCAGGAACACGGAGCTGTCGCTCTGAAAGAACGCATCACTGCTGCTGCTGCTGCTGTCGCTGTCGTCGTTTATTACCACGACGGCTGGGGAGACGCTCGCTTTCTGGCCTGAGAACAGAGTTTGGATTTTGTGTTTCAGACAGGACTTTATACTGTATTTAAAGGACTTGTTTTTTATGAGAGCTTACCTGTTCTTAACAGTTTAAAGCAGACAGCTGTTGCTTATATTGTTGATTTACAGCAAGACACTATAGGCAAAAACTTTTCTCATGCACCGCTCAATTTTGGGAATTTGGCCTATTTGGCTTTTCATAACCTGCTGTTTCAAATTAGTGTAAAGAAAACATTCAAAATACACATTTGGAGAAACTGCATTGCATCACTTGCTCACCAACTTGATCCTCTACAGTGAATTATAAAAACATCACACTAATCCACATCACTCCAGTCCATCAAATGGCTTTTTAAGTGAAAATTGTATTTATGAGAAACAAATCCATTGTTTTTAACTTCAAACAATCGCTTTTGACTAAAATATGAGTAATCTGGTCTGAATCAGGAGAGCTATCTGCACAGATCAATTACACTAAACAAATAAGTTAGTGCGTTTTGATAGGAGAGGACAACAGGAGGAAGTGTTATTATGAATAATGGACTAATATGCAGTGTTGGGGAAAGTTACTTTTAAAAGTAATGCATTAAAAATATTGCATTACTCCCTAAAAAAAGTAACTAATTACGTTACTTAGTTACTTTTTATGGAAAGCAATGCGTTACATTACTTTTGCATTACTTTTTAAATCTGGGCAGGGCTTGCTTGTTTGTTGTTAATATAACAAGTTAGATTTTTAGCAAATGTAAAAGCCCTTTCACACCAAAAAGTGAAATGAATGAGCCTAAGGCTGAAGGAAAAGTAAATTCATGTCTGTACAGTAGAACAAGTCCAACACTCTTCAGCAATGAGAAAAATGAAGAACAAATGTTAATCTAAAATAAGGCCCAGGGTCACATATTTTGTCCAGAAGAATAAAAGAATAAAAAAAAAGCCTTAATGAATTTGTTTCTTACAAACACCAGGTTTTGTCTTCTCAAGACGTTAACTGATGGACTGGAGTGGTGTGGATTATTATGATGTTTTTATCAGCCGTTCTGACAGCACCCATTTACTGCAGAGGATCCATTGGTGAGCGAGTGATGCAATGCTACATTTCTCCAAATCTGATGAAGAAACAAACTCATCTACATCTTGAATAACCTGAGGGTTAGCATGTTCTCAGCAAATTTTCATTTTTGGGTGAGCTATTCCTGTAATGCTGAAAAATTGTGTCACGCACCTCTCACCTTTCCGCTCATTAATCAGCGCCAGGCGTCTTTCTCTCATGTCGGCGCTCAGGTTCTCCACCATGCGGTCGATGCAGTTGTCCAGGACCAGAGAGCGAGTTTGAGACGTGATGGTCTGCCAGCACATGGGACACTTGTCCTTGCGGTTGCGCCACTCTCGGATGCAGTGCTGACAGAAGCTGTGGGCGCAGTTCAGCGTCACGGCCTGAGGGGTCACAGAGGTCAAATGTCAGGAGAAATAAGCAGTTTCCTATGCATAGTCATTTACCATCAGATGCTAAACAAACTGTAACCTGTCACTTTACAGTAAGTTGCAAAATAGGCCAGCCATTATGCTGATATCCAAATCTGACCATGCCTGGAGTAATGATGCTGAAAATTCAGCTTTGCACCACAGGAATAAACTACACTTTAAAATACATTCAAATAGAAAACATTTATTGTAAATTGTAATAATATTTCACAATATTACTGTTTTTACTGTATTTCTTATAAAAAAAAAATGCAGCCTTGGTGAGCATAACATGACTTTACAAGTTGTATTTACAAAAACAAAACAAAAAAAATACAAAAACATGCATTTAAATGTATTTTTAAAAAGTCTCTTCTGCTAATGTATTTGATCCAAAGTACAGCAAAAACAGTAAAACTGTAAAATATTTTTACCATTTAAAATAAACAGTTTCTATTTAAATATATTTTAAAATCTAATTTATTCTTGTGGTCAAAGCAGAATGTTCAGCATCATTACTCCAGTCTTCTGTGTCACATGATCTTTCAGAAATCATTCTAATATGCTGATTTGTTTTCTCAGATTAGCATTTACCTGAAATAAAAAGTTTTTGTAACAGTATACACTATACCATTCAAAATCTTGAGGTAAGTATATATATATATATATATATTTATTTATTTTTTTTTTTTTTTTTTGAGGGAGGGGAAAATTTTTTAGAAATTAATACTTTGTTTAGCAAGGATGCTCTAAATTGATCAAAAGTGATGATAAAGACATTTTTAATGCTACAAAAGATTTCTATTTCAGATAAATGCTGTTCTTCTGAACTTTCAACTACTCAGCCATTTTCAACTTAAAAACTAAAGTTTTTTTTTAAGCAGCAAATCAAAATATGTGACTGGAGTAATGATGGTAAAAAATTCAGCTTTGAAACCATAGGAATAAATTGCATTATACAATATATTCAAATAGGAAAACAGTTATTTAACTAGTAAAAATATTTCAAAATTTCACTGTTTTTGCTGTACTTTGGATCAAATAAATGCATGCTTGGTGAGCAGAAGAGACTTCTTTAAAAAAAAATTAAAAAAAAATCCTAATGTTCAAAAACTTTTGACTGGTAGTGAATCTAACAATCAAAACGAAATTCAGCACAATGACATTTTTTCAATCAAAACAATTCACAAAATGAAGTTTGTTACATTAAAAAATATAAACAATAAATGTATTGCTGAAGATAAATAAAAGCCAAACATTTTGGATTTTTTTCTGATTGTCAGAAAGACGATTAAACTATTGGTTATTCCGAAATGACACGTGAACTTGAGAAGAACTGATTTCATACATCCACTAAAAATGACACGGAGTGCTTTAAAAATAATTGTAGAAGTGGCTCTGATGAAAAGCTTGAGTATTGTTTGTTGGCATTGCCACTTTGTTTGATATTTTATATCTAATGCAAAGAAATGCAAATATATTTAAGAATGATGCAAACGTACAAATACTTTTGGGGCCTTTGTATAATTCCATAGGAGTTTTTGCACAAAACACTACGTCAACCTACACTCTCGTTTTTGACAAAGTGAACTTTATAGAAAATAACTTTTTGATATTTTGAAAAGTCAGTGTTCTTCCCCTCTCATTCCTACATCTTTTCATATGACCTGATGTTTTTTTTTTTACCTCAATAAAGAGCTCAGAACAAATGCTGCACTGCAGTTCACTCTCCAGCACTTCAGTCATCTGTGTGACCACTTCTTCTTTCTGAGCTTTGGCCTTCTCTTTCTCTTCCTGTGGAAAAGGTTACAAAGTATTGCAGAGAACAGGTTATTTTTCGATTTTTTTGGGGGCATTATGTCATTACACTTCTACAAAAATACTGTACGAATCTGGTCACCCATGAAGATTGCGATACACTCATTTTAGTCTATGAAAACTTTTCTGAGCCTGACAGACCATGTTTCACTTTCATTACATAGAAAAGAACAGCTAGGAAATTCATCAGAAATTCACCTTTAGAGTTTTACAAACAATACCTTTTCATGTTTTGGCAAACCCTTAAATCTTGTAATATCCTTTATTTACCTCTTGATTATCTGCATTTATCTTAGTGTATATCTGTTTCCTATAACTACCTTTGTAACTTCCAGCTCCTTATCTTTGGCTTGAAGAACTTCCTTGAATCCTTCTCGAGCGTGTTTGAGCTCCTCGATAACTTTCCGGTGCTGACGAAGCAAAGGAAAGCATTATGTAACACTCACGCTTAAGCTCATAAAATATTGATGAGGTGTCGTTTATTTCTTTTACCTCTTTCAACGCCTCCTCAAGTTGTTTTTTCAAGCCGTCCTCATTCTGTTGTGCTTTTTCAGTCTTGGGAAAACAACATGGTTGTGTAAACACACAAGGCAACGTGATCATAGATATAGATAGTTATGCCAGGAATAAGTTGTAAAATGATGTTCTTTTTATTAACAGATCCGAAAATAACCAGGAAATTTTATATAGAGAGAGGATTGTACATTTAAATCTGCTTCACCCAAATGAGCACAGTCTTTTAGATCTTTTAAATCATGGTTCGCACCAAAAGAAATGTATTAAATAGCTTTTGAATCTTTTAGAAAATCAAGTTTCCAGCAGATCAGACAAGAATTTCAGATTAATTAGTAAAGCTTATGCTTTATTAATTCGTCTAAATGTGTGATAAGATGAAATAAGATGCTCATGGACTCCAAATGGGAAAGTGCAATGTGAACTAGATACATTCCAAAAAAATATATAAATATTAATCTAGTAAAGGTGCTTATCCAAACCTTGTCACAATGATGCGTTAGATATGGCTCTGAAATTCATTCACTATGGTATTTCAATTCAGTATTATTCATATAATAATATTTATTAACTAATAATTTAGGCCTTTATTTTTATATATTCAGTTTCATTTAAAAAATTTTTGTAGTCATTTTGTTGTGTTAATCATTTATATTTTTTTAATTTAGATTTATAATCATTTATTTTTTTTAGCTTTAATTTATTTTAGAATTTTATTAATTAAATTAAAATTAATTTCAATTTCAGTTTCCAAGAAAAAAAAATCTATTTATTTTTTATTAAGTAAATTATATTCATATTTTTTTTACTTTATTTCAAATAACAAAAACATTATTTGATGATCATGGACTACAAATGGGAAAGGGCAACATGAACTAAATGTATTCGGGAAAAAATATATATATAAATTAATTAATATAGACTATATAATATATAATGACTGCTTAGCATTAACTTATTTTACAATTTTATTAATTTTATCACTTCAATTTAAACTCCAAAGGGGAAAGAGCAACGTGAACTAAATACATTCTGAAAAAAATTATAAATATTAATATAGCAAATGTGCTCACCCAAACCTTGTCACAATGATGCACTGATATGGCTCTGAAATTAATTCACTAGTGCACTTCGATTTAGTATTATGTATATATTATCATAATAATATTTTGATTTACCTCATTTAGCCATTTTTATATATTCATTTTAATTTCATTTTAGTAGTTTCATGTGAAAAATAACTTTTTAGCTCTAATTTATTTTACATTTTTATTAATTTTAGTACTTCAATTTAAATTTATTTCAGCTAGTTGTATTTTTTCTTTCCAAGTTTTTCCATTTAAATTAAATATTTTTGACAATCATCGACTCCAAATGGGAGAACAATGTGAACTAGATATATTCTATAAAATAAATAAACAAATACACGCAAATATCCTCATCCAAACCTCACTGTATTGATGCTTTAAATGAAATTCACCTACCATGTTATTTATTTAGATTCAGTATTATTTATATACTATTACAGTATTTATTGATATTTTTTATTTGTAGAAAAGTTTATAGTACTGTCAAATGATTAATCACAATTAATTGCATCCAAAAGGTTTGTTTACATAATATGTGTGTGCTTTGTATATTTATTATTTATATATAAATACACACACATGCATGTACACGTTTAAGAAAATATGTTTATATATAAAAAAAGATTTATATATTATATCAATTATATGAATATACATATATACACACACACACGTGTAAACATTTTCAAAATATATACACATAATAAACAAACAGTACACACACACACACTTTAAGCAAACAAAGAATTTTTAATGCGATTAATCATTTGACAGCACTAATAATTATATTTTAAAAATTATATAAAAGTATATATTTTTTATATTAAAAAAATCTGTAAAAATTAGCTTTAATTCAATTTTAGTTTTAGTAATTTTAGAACTTTTAAAATTGTAGTTAAATTTTGTAATTTTAATTTTTCTAATATTCACCTAATAATATATACATTTTACATTAATATTTACATTTTATTTCAGCTTAATTTCACATAACGAACAGGATTTTTAATCACTTCAGTTAACACCAAATACATTGGTGAACATTACACATGGAGACGAAATTGCGTACTTCCATACTACATAGGTGAAAAACAGTATGTGAGCAGAGTAGTACTGTATGCCGAATTTCATAAGCCCCAAATAATATATTACTTCTGGCAAGATTCGAAGTTTGCACATGATTGACACTTTACTATATGATGAGGCCACAGGAGAGGCTTTGTGAACAAATGCAGCTATTCACTACAAACCCGCCCCCCAAAAACATCTCTTCCCACTGGTCGCTCACCTCCAGGCGTCGCTCCTCCTCGCAGAAGGATTTCTCTAGGGTCTCCATGCGTCTGAGCGCCTGCTCCTGCTGCGACCTCAGCTGACCCCGCAGTAGCTCCAGCTGCGCCTGCAGATCCTGCATCTCCCGCTCTCGCTCCGGCGTCTGATGCTGCTGCCGCTCCAACTCAGCTGCGCGCTTCTGCGTGCTACCCATGCGACCCTTCAGGACCATCAGGTTCCTGTTGTAGCGCTGTACGCTAGCCAGCTGCTGACAGCTTTCACTGCCACCGCTCGAGCTGCTTCCCGCTTTATCGCCGCATCTGTCCTCCTCCAGGGGTTTAGAGAAAAATTTCTCAGTTTCCCGGCGTTCCCCGGACGGGCACGGCTGCGCACGCGACTTATCGGGGCCGGAGCTGCGGTACAGCTTGGATTTGGAGTGCTGCGTGGGACAGGGCTCCGACTCCTCTCCATCGAACTTACGCTTTGAGATTTTTAGTTTTTGGCCTAAGGAAGCAGTGGCAGATTCTTTGCTGAGATTCCCAGATAAGGAGGATTTGACTTCACTGAAATTCTTTTGGACGAGGATGTAGTCAAACTCTACGGGGTTGCCGTCGAGTGGGACGCCGAGTCGCACAGAATCACCCTCTTTGAGTAAACAGGGGTTTCCAGGTGGTATGCGGCTCCCGTTCACCCACACGCCATTCAGACTCTGGGTATAAAGACAGGAAAAACAAGTTAGACACATTTAAATAAAAAAAACATACAAAACACTATTACATTTACATGTCAGTTATTTTTGTATTATTTGCATATTATTGTTTTTCTTTATATTTTAACCCCTTAAGTGTCACCCAACAAAAATTTAAATCAAATCACATTTATAACCAGTAGAGGGATGCAGAGGATCACTTATTGGCTTATTAGTCATTCATTTTCTACTTTTTGCTTCATATTTTGAAATTATAATATAATTTACAGTCATGGCCAAAAATATTGGCACCCTTGCAATTCTGTCAGAAAATGCAACACTTCTCTCAGAAAATTGTTCTAATTGCAGATGTTTTAGGTATTCACAGAACTTGATCAAATTTCACACAGAACTCAAAAATGGACTGGACACAATTATTGGCACCTTGTCAAAATTGTAAGAAATTGCGTGGGCAATATAGTAATCAAACTTGCAACCAGTTAAAATGGAGAAAAGTTGACTCAACCTTTGTGTTGTGTGTCACACTGAGCATGGAGAAAAGAAAGAAGTGTAAATAGTTGTCTGTGGATTTGAGAGAGAAATTGTGGAAAAACATGGACAATCTCAAGGCTACAAGTCCATCTCCAGAGATCTTAATGTTCCTGTGTCCACTGTGCGCAATATCATCAAGAGGTTTACAGCCTATTGCACTGTAGCTAACCTCCCTGGACATGAACGGAAGAGCAAAATTAATGAAATATTACAATCAAGGATTGTTCGAATGGTGAAAAAGAACCCAGATTAACTTTGAAACAAATTCAAGCTGATCTGCAGACACAAGGTACAACAGTGTCAACTTGCACTATCCGTCACCATCTGAATGAAAAGGGACGCTATGGTAGGACACCACTGCTGACACAAAAGTATAAAAAAGCCAAAACGTATGTGACAACAACCACAATCCTTCTGGGAGAATGTACTTTGGACAGATGAGAAAAGTAGAGCTTTTTGGTAAAGGACATCATGGCACTGTTTACAGAAAAAGAAATGAGGCCTTCAAAGAAAAGAACACAGTCCCTACAGTCAAACATGGTGGAGGTTCAAAGATGTTTTGGGGTTTGCTTCTGGCAACTGGATGCCTTGACTGTGTGAACGGTATCATGAAATCTGATCATTATCAAAGAATTTTGGGGTGCAACGTAGTGGGCAGTGTCAGAAAGCTGCGTCTCCACCAGAGATCATGGGTCTTCCAGCAGGACATGACCCGAAACACACTTCAAAAAGCACTCAGAAAGGGTTACAAACAAAGTGCTGGAGAGTTCTGAAATGGCCAGCAGTGAGTCCAGATCTGAATCCCATAGAACACCTGTGGAGAGATCTCAAAACAGCATCCTTCAAATCTGAATGACCTGGAGCAGTTTGCAAAAGAAGAGTGGTCCAAAATTCCAGTAGAGAGGTGTAAGTAACTCATTCATGGTTACAGGAAGCAAATTATTTTGTTATTATTTCTTGCTACAAAATAATAAGTAAAGGATGCCAATAATTTAGTCCAGTTGTTTTTTTTTTATTCTGTGTGGAATTGTATCAGATTTGACTTTTCTGTTGTTTTTGTGTTGTTCCAATGCAAACAAAAAAATAAAGAAACATCCAAGTACCAAAACATTTGCAACTGCAACAATTTTCTGAAAAAGGCAAGGGTGCTGATATTTTTGGCCATGATATAATTACCAAATCATCAAGAGACCAGATTGTGTCAGTTTTAAATTTTTTTGTGTACATTTTTGTATGTTTCCCAACTCAAGCTTAGTGCTTTACTGTCAAATCTGTATAAACATAATATACATGAAATTAATATGCAACTGCACTTATTAATGCAAAACAATAGTAATTTTATGATTAAATGGAATCAGTAAGATTTTTCATAGAGTTTCATAGACGTGAATGTGCACTATCCAAACTTAAATTGTTATAATTCATGAACAGTTTGGAATACAGACCTAAGGTTGGACACAATAAGTGGAATCATTTAAAAATATTACAGTATTATAGAAAAGTTATAGAAGTTTAAATTGACTGTAAAGAAAATGCACTATACCATTTACTTTATATATAAAATAAATATTTGACAAAATATTTTTTAATTCAAATTTGCTGTAAAATGAAAGTCTTTATGTCTAAATAAGTTATGTTCCAAATTTGAAGTACATAATAATCAATCTCCTGGGAGATTTTAATTAGTTACACCAAATTCCATTAAATTGTTTTGATGCATTTTTCTGTCACAAATGTCTAAATTTCTCTGTCAATATTACTTTTATATAAAAAAAATAGCTATAGAATCTTGAGACCTTTCTAACGGTATGTATTTTGTCAAGATTACAAAAAATTGATTCTAAAAGACCATAATACATTTTGTAATATGACACTTGACTCCACCCACTAAGGGCCAGAGACTGCTAAAAGATTTTAAAGTACCATTTTCATGTCCAATTTAAAAATGTTTTTATAGGATGAATTCTGAGGTTTTAAGCTTTCAAATGCTATATAATTTATGATGATTACTGAAAAATGTGAAAAAAAGACAACGAAAAAAAGAGCGCCTTTGAGCTCACTGGTGGGCTGATGAAACCTAAAGGGGTTAAATTATTTTATACTTAATTTAATAATTTATTATAAATATATTACATATTATGGCACCAATGTTATTTTAGTATCATTTATAAACTATATTTATACATATTGTGAATTAGCTTTTACTCGAATTTTTAATTTTAGTTTATGTTATGTGCTTGTGTCACTTATTAGCTTTTGTTTTATTTCTTTCTATTTAGCTTAAATTATTTTTAATTATTTGTTTTATTAGTTTTTTTTTGTTTTTATATACCCTTTTAGTGTTCATTAATATGTTGACGTATCCATTCATATTTAACTTTTCTTTTTTCAGTTTTCATTTTAATTTTAAAATAGCATACAAAACACTTCTGTATTGACATTACATACAAATTACTTTATAATTTATTATACATAAAATATACATAATTTATTTGTATGTTTTATGTTTTTAACCTTAGTAATTTTGTCAACCTTAGTAAATAATGGCAGTTTTTTATATCTCTATTTAGCATTTCTGTTTTAGATTTAGATGGTACCATTGTTATTTTTATATTATTATTTATATACTATTATAATAGTCATCAACATTTTGAATTAGCTGTATTTTTTAGTTTTAGTTTTCTTAATTTTAGTTAAAGTTTCAATAATTCTGTGTGTTTTTTTTATTTGTATTAGTTCTTTAATTAATTAATTATTTTACTTCTGTTTTACACCAGTGTTATGTGTTTAATTCATATTTAATTAGTTTTTTATATTTTTTAAATAAACTTAATCTTATTTTTAAAATGAGATTGTTTTTGCCATTTTGATTTTTTTTTGTTTTTTTGTAGATTTCTTTTATTTATTTTTTTTCACTTTATTATGCTTTTATTTAAATTCCACCAGTATTAAATTTATTTATATACTAATGTAGTATGTATAAATTTTTAAATTAGCTTTTACTCTAATTTTAATTTTTAATTTGTCTAATTATGTGCTTGTCACTTTTATTAGCTTTTGTTTTATTTAAAATATTTATATTTTAGCATTTTTAGTGCAATTTTAATCAATTTGTTGTTTTCGTAGTTTTTTTTTTTAATATTACTATTTAGCTTAATTTTTTTTCCTTTACTTTTTTTAATAAGATTCCACCAGTGTTTTTTTAATATGATTTATATACTACTATAATATTTTGAATCAGCTTTTACTCGTGATTTTAATTTTTGTTTAAGTTATATGCTTGTGCCACTTCTTTTAGTTTTTGTTTTTATTTAGCTTTAATTATTTCTGTTTTACATTTAAATGGCAGTTATTGTAGTATTTATATATACTCTTTTTTTAGAGTTTATTAGTATTTTGACATAACTATTAATATTCTAGCTCTCTTTTTATATTTTCGTTTTTTATTTTAATTTTAGTTTAGGTTTTAGTCATTTTGTTATGTGCTTCCATCATTTTAGTTTTAGTATTAATATTTAGTATTATATTTAGTAATATTTTAGTATTAATATTTCTATTTAGTATTCACCTTTAACTTTTTATCTTTCATTATTTATTAATTAATTTATTAAATTTTTTATGTAGCTATTAATATTAAGGTTCTCATTTTAATTTTATTTTAGATTTTTTTCCTTTTGTTATGTGCTTCTGTCATTTTCATTAGATATTATGTCTATTTAGCATTTACCTTTAATTTAATTTTACTTTTGTTTTACATTTAGATTGCACCACTTTTTTAGTATTAATATTTACCATATTTCATTATTTATTAATATTTTAATAATTTTGTATATACACATATATATACATACATATTTTCATTTTAGGTCTGTTTTAGAGTCTATCATACAGACAGAAATATATTGATAGAAAGACTGAGGAACAGACTGATCAAAAAACAGATACTATACCTTATTGTCTGTCACTGTCCATTGTCCGTCATCATTTAGCTTGAACACACAGTGAATTCTGGATATCATCAGTGGACAGCTGGTCGACAGAATCTGATGGGTCACATTCAGACCACGACCAACAGAAACCTGGTTAAAAAGAGACAGAAGAGCCATAGGCAATGATATATTTAGATCAGAATGTACACATATTTGAAACCATTAACCTTTGTTTTTTAAAATTATATTCCCAAAACTGTCACATTTAATGTAGTATTAGTTAAATTGTACATAGTTGACATATATACCTCAGAAAAGCAATGAAAATGAGAATATAAAGAGTTGATTTGACTCCAGCATTAATGCAGGGCTATGTTGTTTTGATTTGGAACAAATCTGTCTTAACATACAGTTACACAACCCCACAAAACACTTAATTTTGTCTCAGATGGCTGCTTGTTAAATTCAGTCTCTAAATATAAAATAACATAAATAACACACATAAATACATGCTGTTTATTCTGAAAACATGCACCTCTGAGTCCTCGAACAGATGCAGCCAGTCACGGTCTCTCCCCACACGCTGTAAACACCATATTTTGTCCTTTTCAGAACCCTCTTCCTCGGTATTTGAGGAAGGAGGCTCCTCGGTCTTCTCCATCATTCCTGCGCCATTAATTAACGCGAAATTATGTTGTTTTTATTGTGTATTGTCCGACACATACCGCCATGAAGCTGCAAGAGTTTTTCACAAGAACCCAGTGCTTCCACTCTGCGTTCCTGCGTGCGTCACGTGACGCCCAGCGTAGTCCCTGATTGGCTGCGGGGTTTGGGGACTGAAGATAATTCGCTGAGCTGCAAAGGCTCTTGACGATGACAGTTGAAGCTTCTCCGCCAGGGGGCAGTTGGAGGCTCCGAGAGCCGGAGTCTTCATTGAGCGGCATTTAATAGCCAAGACGTTATTTGTCTTAATGGAACCATTTGTATACTAAAAGTAGGATCCTTTAAAAGCTATTAATTTTACATATTAGTAGAAGTGAAATAGAATTGTTTTTAAAACCCTCTTCGATTAAGCACACACGCCTGTTATCCTGGTCAACGCTCAGAAAAGTAACACGTATCACGTGATAACGGAATGCGCGCCGTTTTAGCACTGTTCTTAACAATACACGTGAATAATAATTAAGATAAATTTTGTGCTTTGTCTCAATTACTGTTTTAATGTACCAAAAAATCTATCGTTTAGTATTTAAAATTGGTCGTTCTTGCCATATTTTTCTACACTACCAGTCAAAAGTTTTTGAACAGTAAGATTTTTTAAATAAGTCTCTTCTGCTCATAGCCTGCATTTATTTGATCACAAGTACAGCAAAACCAGTCAAATTTTGAAATATTTTTACTATTTAAAATAACTGCTTTATGTTTGAATATATATTAATATGTAATTTATATAATTTCTGTGATCAAAGCCTGTTCTGAAAAAATGTGATATATCTGAAATAGTGTTTTCTTGCAATATACAATTTCAGAAAAAGAGAAAATATTTTTATTTAATATTTTTTATTTTAGAGAAAATTTTAACTATAATATTTTTAATTTATTTAAATGAGCATGCATTAATATGCTGATTTGCTGTTTAAGAAACATTATTATTATTATTATTATTATTATTATTGTGTTGAAAACATTTGAGTAAACTTTTTTTCAGGGTTCTTTAGTTAATAGAAAGATCTAAAGATTAGTATTTATTGATTTGTTATTATTTTTTGGAGGGAATACATTTATTAGCAAGGATGCTTTAAATTGATCAAAAGTGATTATAAAAAATTTATAATGTTACAAAAGATTTCTATTTCAGATAAATGCTGTTCTTCTGAACTTTCTGTTCATCAAAGAAACCTGAAAAAAGTCAACAATATATATATATATATATATATATATATATATATATATATATATATACATATATATTCAATATATTCAAATAGAAAATATTTTAATTTTAAAAATTATTTTAAATAGTAAAAATATTCCTAAATGTTACTCTTTTTGTTGTACTTTGGATTAAATGAATGCAGGCTTGGTGAGCAGAAGAGACATTAAACATTAAAAATCTTACTGTTCAAAAACCTGTGACTGGTAGTGTATATAATACTATCTAAAATGTTAATTTTGGTCATCATATCATTATTTCCTTAGGGTTATGATCCTGATGCACATATAATGTAAAATTCTTCTTTTCAAACAAAAAGTGTCTATTTAAACCTCTCAGAAAGTAAACAAATGAAGGTTATCTTATCTGAACAGAGCTTACAGTTAGATAAACAGTAGCGGACAGAATAAACAGCCTGTTCATTATAAAGAAAACTATACAGTAAGTCTTTAGCTTCAAATGAAACAATCATGTCATGGATTTGATTCACTTTAAGGAATAGAATAGAATAGAATAGAATAGAATAGAATAGAATAGAATAGAATAGAATAGAATATAGATAAATGCACTGCCAGTGTCTAAACACAAGTCAGGCACACCTCATTAAAGAGACACAAACACAAAATATCATATTATACACACAATATATTATATACAAAATTATGGGAAAACACTCAAAAACAACAGAAAATCATTGAAAATAGTACCCCTTTTTTTATAAATTCATTAAATCAGAGAAAACAGAGCAACAGAATTACATACACTCCTGAATAAGCTGACTACTCAATGCATCTTTGGCTCAAAGCTTAAAGAAAATATGTGAATATGGCTTTTAGAGATAGCATTATGATTCGTTTTTGGAAAACAAACACGCCTGTTTCATTCTCTTACCCGTACAAAAGAAAACAATCACTAGAGCGAGCAATCTCTCTCATATGCACCTACACATAGTCCAAACACAATAAAAGATTGCATTTCAGATCCATTTCCACAAAAACATTTGGCAACTCTTTTGAGCATGTCAGCTTTTCCTCAAAGTTATAACGGAAATCACAGAAAGGAAACAGAGAGGAAACACGCAGAGAAGGTCAGCTGGAAAGAAAGCACGAGGTCCACCTTTGTACCTTCAAAAATCTCTAAACTAAGCACAAAGGTGAGTATCTTTGGCTTCATGTCAAGGCTGTAAAGTTAACATTTCACAACTTACATCAGGAAAGTTTATGTTGCTGTGACCTGCAACTTCCACTGAGTGTCCCAGATGGGGAAAAAAATAAGACTCTTGCATACATTTCACAGTGATTATGCATCAACGTCCGGAGCCAAACCTGTTTAACTGATGAAAATGGCAGATCGAAACTATGAAAGTTGCATACAAAATACTGTGCAGTCATTCCTGTCTTCCACGTATACATTTAAGATATGAAAAACAACGTAAGGCAACAAAGAAATCATCAAATGATTGTGAAGAAAAACTAAACCCAGATTAGAACGTACAGAAAGCACAAATGCAAATAGCCATATGCACATGTAAGAATGTTAATAAGGCATAAATTCACACATCTAAAGATACCACCAAAATATGTCCCAATGTTAAAAAACAACAAAAAAAATCTTCCATTTTAAGGAAACGCTAGTAACGGAAGACAGGGGGAATGTTACATTCAAACTACTGTCATTTATAACAAACACCCATCTGGATGTTGTTCATTGGAAGGTTTATGATTTGTGATAAAAATTCTTTTGCAAGAAAAAGAAATTGCTTAAATGCACGCAATGCATAGAATGCATGCAAGCTTTTGCGACTTGAACAATTTCCCTATGTTCAACAGTGTCAGTAATAACAAGTGTTACTTAAAATTATGCAAATCTGCCAAAGCCATGGCCTCATGAATCTCAGGAAACATATCCAGGTCACATTTCACCACAAAATCAAATAAAAAGTGATATTTTATATTGTTGAGACACTTTCAAAACTACTACAAATTCTCATTATCATAAAAATGCATTATCATGGTATTATTAGTTGTGCACACAAATTTTGCTCAAAAAATGCTAGCTAATTTCACAATTAATTACAAACTGCAAATTGAATTAAAGTGATTTTTTTAAGTAGAAAATTTTCTTTTAAATTGTACCCTAATATATTACAACTTCTTTAACAGTGTACTGTACCTAATGCATGCTCATTTAAATAAATAAAAAATATTATAGTCAAAATTTTCTCTAAAATGTAACAAAAAATCGTTTTTCTGAAGTTGTATATTGCAAGAAAACACTGTTTCAGGCTTTTTTTTCTTTCAAATTTCACATTTCTTTTTTGATTTTTTTGATTGACTGTGTGAAAACTGTAAATCATACACTGAAATTATTATTATTAAATTACTAGTAGATTTCACAAATAATTACCAAAAAATTACAATTAACAGAATTAAATATGAAGTTTGCAAAAAAAATTAAATAAAAAATTTAATAGTATTTCTTGTAATTTGTCATCTGTTTTATTTGCAATTTTGGAAAATATTTTTCAAACAACCCACATTATATTACACTATAATTAGCATATTTCGTTTTTTTATTTTGTTGTGAAAATTCGACCCTTTTTCTGAGATTAATCGACAGTTTGCACAATATGCACACCATTGTAGCTCAAGTGTGACCCTGGACCACAAAACCAGTCATGAGGGTCAATTTTTTTAAATTTGAGATTTATACATAATCTTAAAGCTGAATAAATAAGCTTTCCATTGATGCATGATTTGTTAGAGATGCAACTATTTGAAAATCTGGAACCTGAGGGTGCAACAAAATTCTAAATATTAAGAAAATTGAAAACCAAATGAAATTCTTAGCAATGTATACTACTAATTAAAAATTAGAAGAAAAAAAAAGTTTTGATATACACTATATTGCCAAAAGTATTGGGACACCCCCTTTGACTACTTTAGTAATTGCCATGAGTACTTATCCTAATCTTAATGTTTAAGCATATAATGATATTCTAGGGAATTGTGACCTAATTTTATAGCAAAAGTTTGGACAGCACCCTGCCTCTGTGTATAAGGCAAGGTTCATAGAGAAATGCTTCGATCTTTGTTGCTACAGTTTTGGAAGTGCCTTTTTCTATTGTAAAGAAGGGATGTTTGGTGAGTTTTTGGCTCAAGATCTGCATTTAAAGTCACACCAGAGGTGTTCAGCTAGGATAAGAACTTGGCTTATGCAGACCAATCAAGTTCTTCCACACTGACTAAATCAAACATTTCTCTATGAACCTTGCCTTATACACAGAGGCATTGTCATGTTAGAATAAAAAGGCTCTTGTCCAAACTTTTGCTATGAAATTAGGAGGACACAATTCCCTAGAATATCATTATATGCTTAAACATTAAGATAAGTACTCATGGAAGTAGTCAAACCTCATCATTAGAAGGAGGTGTCCCAAAACTTTTGGCAATATAGTGTATTTATGGTAGGAAATTTACAAAATATCTTCATGGAACATGATTTTTGGCATAAAAGAAAAATGAATAATTTTGACCAATGCAATGGCTATTGCTACAAATATACCCACGCAACTTATGACTGGTTTTGTGCTCCAGGGTCACATATTTCCTTATTTTTGGTGAAAGCAAAAACTTTAACCTGCAACATGTAACCCTGATACTCTAAATGGCACTTAAACGCTCATAATTAAGAGCGTCCGGCTCAGAGCCGATCTGCATAGTTGATGCACAGTGTGTGGTCACGAACATCTCCCCATCCTCCGTTCTTCATGTGAGGCTGATGCTCCACTGGCCCGTGATCTGTCAAGGTCAAAGCAGGAGGGAAAAGCGCAGATT
This sequence comes from Cirrhinus molitorella, assembly GCA_033026305.1. NCBI lineage: Eukaryota > Metazoa > Chordata > Actinopteri > Cypriniformes > Cyprinidae > Cirrhinus > Cirrhinus molitorella. Next base: position 19,411,611 of record CM065133.1, on the reverse strand, counting down.
TTGCCTCTCTAAGTGCTGCATCCACCCTCTCCTGAGCCTTCTCCGGCCGGCAATCCTCTTTCTGATGCAGGCCGCAATCTCCCGTGTGAAGGACCCGACTTCCAAGAGCCACCAGAGCCTTGAGGGGTTTGGAGATGCACGTACCAGACAAGTTCTGCAGGGTCCAGTCCCAGTTATAATCATCATAGGTGCAGAATGCATTATTGCATCCCATTAGTTTGTAGTAGAGCTCTCTGGAGATGCCCATTCCTATGTTATGCTTGGTGGACAGCCATCCCGCCGTCTCTGTTTTGCTGGAAAGCTCATGAAAGCCTGATAAACCGTTGTGGTTGCCTATGGCGAGGACGTCACAATCCCCGCATTTGGTTTTCCTGAGCTCAGCCATGGATTTGAAGTACTCATGGAAGTCTGGGAGAAGGTAGTTGTCTTCTTCGATGAACACGACGTAGCCATTGTATCCTCTAAGAATCTTCACTCGCTCGAACACGAAATGCAGCTTCCACCACCAGTGGTGCTTGGTTTGGGTGATGGACGCTTCCCTGTAATGTCCGTATGAATCCGGGTGCTCTGCGTTCAAACAGCCTCTTTTTATGGCATCCTCCTTTGATATGTCTCTCGGACAATCTTGAGGATCCTGTCCTGGGAATTCGTTGGGATACAGCTGGGTGCTGTAGGGGAAATAGATCTGGAGAACCCTGCAAAAGGTGATTCCCTTGACCATATCGGAAATTTCCCCAGAGAAGAAATCGTGACTAAATATCACAAGCGTGTTTTGTATTCCAGTGACTTTTTCCAGGGACTGTATGAGCATTTTGAGGTAAGCCGGACGGTTGTGAACTTGCACAACGACAACCACCTCAGGATCCAGTGGAAACTTGTCTCCGTTCTGAATGAACTGGCGGTAATTGCTGTCATAGATGGACTTCCTCATATTCTCGATGGTCCCATAGTCAAATTTAACCATTACAGCAGTCTGTGAGGTCTCTTTTTCAGTCACCTCGACGTTTGCTTCATCCTTAGTCCGTCGTATAGAGTAAAACAACATTACAAACACGATTACAATGACTAGGAACGCAATAAAGTTCTTCTTCAACAACCGGAATCTCATTTTCAAAATCAAAGCACCATGGAAATCAAACGCTCTGGCTCATACGCTGCTGTTATACGTCAGTTGTGGACATAATCCGGGCATTTTCGCAGCGAACGTTCAGGTGAAACGCGGACATCGTTCTGTCAAGAGAAGTTCATGAATGAGTTTTGTCAGATGAAAGCGCAAAATAAACGCGCGACCCATAAAGCGAAGCGGCGATGATGATATTTTCAAAGAAGTGGGGCTGTTTGTAAAGCAAGCGCTACTCACCCTCTTAAAGTGTCATGTGCAACAAAGTTGGAAGCAGGAAGAGAAAGTGCTGCGAGAATGAGGAGGTCTCTACTGCTGACGTGTACTTACAGTCAACAGGAAAACACGATCGCTCCTCCTCACTCAAAAAACGCACACACAGCGACAAGACACACAACTGTACTACATCCTGAAGAAATGTTCTATGTTAATATTTTCAAATATATCAGTTATATTTGTTATATTATGCACTCAAGTAAATATATCTCATATGTAATTTACTCCTAATGATTAAGTAATGCAATTCTTATATTATCATGAACTACATAACTTATATGTTGTGTTTTTTAATATCACACACAAACACCAATTATTTATTTATTTATTCATAAACTATGTTATATAATATGCGATATAAAATGAGAAATAATTTTATAAAATGATAAATTCTCAACTTATATTTGTGTGTGTGTGTGTGTGTGTGTGTGTGTGTGTATTAGTAGGCCTATATAATAATAGTTTACTCGCATGTAGATTTTATAAAATGTTTCATAAAATAAATATGTATTCAATTAATATATTAGTATATATTTTAATATATATATATATATATATATATGTTTCACTTGGATTTAGTGCATTTGTATGTGTGTGTGTGTGTGTGTGTGTGTGTGTGTGTATAAAATAATAATATAATGAATATAATATAATATAATATAATATAATATTAATACAAAATTATTGTTATACTCACATTTAGATGTCATATTGTTTATAATATTTTAGATTTAGATTTAATCAAATGTATTACGAATATTGCACAATCAATACATATGTACTCAAATTTTATATATATATATATATATATTATATAATTGGATTTAAAAAAAAGTGTATTAGGAATATTAAACAACACACACAATATTGTATATATGTGTGTGTGTGTGTGTGTGTGTGTGTGTGTGTGTGTGTGTGTGTATGTGTGAAATGATAATTATAAGTGCCATAATGCAATTGTTATACTACCATTTAGTCACAAATATAATATAATATAATATAATATAATATAATATAATATAATATAATATAATATAATATAATAATGCAACTTGTTCTTAAAATGTAATGTTTTATACTACCATGTATGTACTGTTTTTATATATCACATGTAAATAATACTATTAATTATTAATTATGTACTTTGTATGTCTATGTGTGTATGAATTCAATAATATATATATAAATTCACATAATTATTGTTTTACTCACATTTAGATATCATAATTTAAATACTATTTTAGATTTAGATTTTCTAAAATGTATGAATATGGCACAAACAATACATAGGCCTATGTATTCAATATATATATATATATATATATATATATATATATATATATATATAATTGAATATATATAAATATAATTAATGTTTCACATTTAGATATTTTTTAAATAATATTAATATAATAAACAATACAATTAGATTTTTAGAAAGTGTATTAGGAATATTAAATATATTGAATATATTGTATTGAATATATAATTTAAATGATAATTATAGTTAAGTGCCATATATACAATGTACAAAATATACAAAATGTGTATATAAATGTGTATAAATATATAAAAAGTGTAGAGAAATGTTTAGGTTTACAATTCAAGACAATTAAACTGTTAAATAAATGGAAATAGATATTAATAAAGAACTCAAGTAGGCTAGTTTTCCCTTTATGTATAATTTCAATTCTAAATTAGAACAGAACATCCTAAAAAACCTTTTGAACTTTGATGTCTGAATAAATTAAACGTAGCCTATATTACTAGACAAATATATGTGATATATGTGTATACATGACTCTGTTCTGCAACCATTAGATGACAAAAGAGATACAAAAAATGGAAAAACCTGTTTCGTTTAGCATTTACGAAAGACTCGTGTGAAACCACCCTTGCAGCTCTTTTGTTGCTTATTCAAATGACCTCTAGATGGCAAAAGAAGAGCATCAAATGATATGTTAAACCCACTGCTTACGTCATTCATCTTTCAGAAAAACCAGAACTCCTTGTAACCCAATAGTTTCACTCGACTTAAATGACTCTGGGTGTTACGGGTACAGATGTGATTTAATCACGTTGTAGCCCAGCAAAAAACCAAAAGGTCCAAATCAGAAGAATAACATTCATAGAGATAACAGTTAAATATCTGATGCAGTTAAATGATTTAGGCCAAGCATGTATATTTTACTTGATTCATTTCGCTACTAAAGACGCCAAATGTTTGATTAAAATCCCATTGACTTCCATTGAAAATTCTGACTGACTCCCCCTATTGGCAAAGAGCTCAAACTACATAAACTGCAAAATTCAATCCTTTAATCCAAAATTAAAACCTTTCTTTTAGTTAATTTAGTTAAAAATGGTTTTGTGCCGCTATTAATACAGGAATCACCTTCTTCAGCATTAATTCCTGATTACTGCATGTATGTGCTTGAAAATATGAGTTTGTTTTGGATGAGAATAATCATTTCAAATGCATTGCGTATTTGCAAGGATCCACTCAAAGCAGCTAATAGGATAATCCATGTGAACTCTCTTCGCCCATTAAACCAATAAACTGAGGCCTTACTGAGGTTTTTTAATTATAGGGTGGAACTGCAGTTCGTATAAAACACTTATTATCAATTTAATAACATGGAATTCCCAGGATCTGCAAGTCCTTAAAACAAAGTTCAAGAATTCGTGGTTTTAACAGACCTCAGTTTAATTTGGTTGCGAGGGTTTAGCGCAGGTCAGCAGGGATATAAGCGCCGTCTCTGGACATGTGATGATAATGGAGCCGTCTGAGACAGGCACATGCTTGTTTTTTCCGACAGCGAAAGCAAAAGCTTCTTCCAGCAGTGAGATTTTATTAGTTTTAAAGGAACTCTGTGAGAGATGTGATCTTTAGCGATGGCTTCAGTAGTTCTTCTTTTAAATAGTTTACAAGGGTCAGAATGACATGAAACCCTTTCGGAGGAAATTTTGTTCGTTCTGTACCGATTTGGTTCTTGTTTGCTTTCTGGGGGAACAATGCAGAACTAATCAGTTGTTAAGCATGTTGTGCAACAAAGCTATTTGTGATCGAATATTATGCTGCTGAATATCTTGCTGCTAAACTAAACGTCCGCTTGGGTAAGTGGTGAAACATGTGGATTTTATTGGATCATTGACATTTATTTGATCAATTATGAGTGCTGAAATCAACACTGAGCCAATATAACTTTAAAAAAAAGATGGATTGATGTTGGTTGGATTGTGGTTAAGGCTTAATATCCAAATGCATGTTCTGCCAAAGTTTCTTTTTACTACCGTAGTATTCACATGACATGTTTACAAAACTCTCAAACTGCAGCTCGGTGCAAGCCAAAACCATTTGTTTTTCTCAAACTGACTGCTATCTAATCTCCTTAGTGCTCAACTTTTTTTATATTTTCCTTTTCAGACTGTCTAGTCCATTCAATATTTTCTTAATGATTAGCATTCTGTTTACTGGAATGTGACACAATGGTCATGAAGCCCGATAAAGCATTATATTGTTTCCTGACATCAGATAAGAACAAAAAGTCTTTCCAAAGTAGGTATTTTACATTCCACGTCTGCCCAGGCCTCGGTGTAATTTTTTTTTTTTTAACCTTCAGCCCATCCATGATGTAGATGAGTTTGTTTCTTAATCATATTTGAAGAAATGTATAAAAACATCACAGTTATCCACAAGTAATCCACACCACTCCAGTCCATCAATTACCATCTTGTGAAGCCAAAAAAAATGTGTGTTTGTAAGAAATAAATCAATCATTAAGATGTTTATAACTTCAAACCATCACTTTTGGTTAAAATATGAATCCATAATCCATAATAACACTTCCTCCAGTGAAAAAGTCCATCTCCTGTGGTCTTTCACATCAAAATCTACTAAAACATATGTGTTTCAAGTTGTTTAGGACTGTTTTAGCTTGTAAACGGTGCTTGATTTGTGCAAATTTCTCTCCTGATTCAGACCAGACCACTTTTTACACTGGAGAAAATGTTATGGATAATCAATGGACTGAAATGGTTACTTGTGGATTATTGTGATGTTTTTAATCAGTTGTTTGGACTCTCATTCTGACGGCACCCATTCACCGCAGACAGATTTTTCCAAATCTGTTCCCATGAAAAACAAACTCATCTTGGATGGCTTGAAGGTGAGTACATTTTAGGCACATTAAAACATTTTTGTGAACTATTTCTTTAATTTTATCACATAGCTGCCCCCAGAATTTTACAAAAGCATGCACGATTCATGCAAACAAACTTTTGGCTAGACATTTTCATAGCATGTCAGACTGGAGAGTATTGTTCACAGTTCTGTGGGCGGACTTGATTAAAAACATCACTACAAAAACATACAACTACTATAAAGAATAAATTTGTTTCTTTTCAATTATATTTTTCTTTTGTTTTGTCATCCAGTATTGCTCTTTTAGAGTTTTTAAAAGTTTTTGTTTTGATCATACTTTACTTTTTCCAGTTTCTCATTTGAAAAAAGGGAAAAAATAAAAATGCCTCCACCAAAAGTTCCAAATATTAGTCATTCAAATAATTTACTGCAATTGTGTCCTGTTTTGAAGATTTATAGAAAACACAGGTATTAATTTCAGAGCGATGTGTTCAGAGTTTATTGCGTCTATCGTCAATAACATAAGTGCTCACCCTCAGGCCATCCATGATGTATAAGTTTGTTTCTTCATTTGGAGAGAAGTGTAGCATTGCGTCACTTGCTCACCAGTGGATCCTCTGCAGTGAATGGGTGCCGTCAGAATGAGAGTCCAAACATCTGATAAAAATATCACAATAATCCACAAGTAATCCACACCACTCCAGGGGCGGTGTTCCATTAAACAAGTTTAAACCAGGCTTATTTCAGTTAGTCTGACTTATTTTGTGCCAATCAAGTGACAATAAATCAGACTAACTGAAATAAGCCTGGCTTATTGGGTAAATTTGTTTTATGGAACACCCCCCAGTCCATCTGTTAATGTCTCAAGAAACCAAAAGCTGCATGTTTGTAAGAAACAAATTCCTCGATACAACATTTTTAACTTTAAACCATCGCTTCTGGTCAAAATACAAGTCCATAATAATGCTTTCTCCAGTTAAAAAGTCCATCTCATGTTGTCTCTCAAATCAAAAATCCGACCTACATATTTGTTTAGAGCTGTTTTGTTTGTCTGTTTCTTGATCTGTGCAGATTTCTCTCCTGATTCAAACCAAACCACTTTTTTACTGAAGGAAGTGTTAGAAGCAACGGTTTAAAGTTAAAAACATCTTAAATATGTCTTAATGACAGCTTTCAGCCTCTTAAGATGTTAATTGATGGACTAAAGTGAATTATTGTGATGTTTTTGATCAGCTGTTTGGACTCTCATTCTGACGGCACCCATTCACTGCAAAGGATGCTATATTTTTCCATATTTGTTCCCATAAACAAACAAACTCATCTACATTTTGGATGGCTTGAAGGTGAGTGCATTTTTAGTGAACTATTTCTTTAATTTCATCACATAGCTGCCCCCAGAATTTTATAAAAGCATGCAAGATGCACCTCCAAAAATTCATGCAAACAAACTTTTGGTTGAACGTTTTCATAGCATGTCAGACTGGAGAGTATTGTTCACAGTTTTGTGGGTGCACTTGATTAAAAACATCACTATAAAAACATACAAATAAAGAATTCATATGCTTTTTTGCAATGTTATTTTTCTTTTGTTTTGTAATCCAATATTGCTCTTTTAGAGCTTTTAAATGTTTTACATCCAGCGTTTTGATCATACTTTAACAACTTTTTCCAGTTTCTCATTTGAAAAAAAGGGGAAAAAAATAAAAGATGCCAGCACCAAAAAGTGCCAAATATTAGTCATTCAAATAATTTACTGCAACTGTGTCCTGTTTAGAAGATTTATAGACAACGCTGGCATTCATTTCATGATTTCAATGTGTTCATAGTTTATAACAGAAGCTTTAACTAAAAGAAATGCAATGCAGCTTTAGATGCATGCTTTAAGACATAAAATTAGATATTCGGTTCGTGTGGCCGACATGTGCACTCAGCTATTAATGTTTCAGAATAATCAGGTTTTCGCAATAGCAGTGTTTGTGGGGGTTTTCTTGGAGCACAATAATCTTAGTGTCTTGCCACGAGAGGCCGAAACATATGTTCTCAATCACAGCTCAGAAACATCGGTATGCATCAGCGAGGAGAACTGTGGAATGTGAAAACAAAAGGAAGCACGGTTAAATCAGCGTGTATTCCCCGGGGTTGTGACATAACGTGATGAAGCACGAGTGACAGTGGATGACCGGTGTCCGTCTGATTACGTAACAGGTTGGCGTCACACGCACGAAGCCACAAACAACGACAGCAACGACTAACATCCGAGAGCGTCAGTGTTGGCGGTGTTTGGGTGGGTAATCACACTCGGTTGCCATGTTACCACAAAACAAAAAGAACTCGAATAATAATATGATGATGTTGACGATGTCGCCACGTTTCACGAAATTGCCTTACCCATTTGTGATGCGGGAGTGAGATCATTCATTACATCATTTAACACCAAAACAGAAGGCTCTGAAACGTATAATAAAGTGGTGAGCGGAAGTAGGCCTGTATAAAATGCCTACTTAAGTTAACTTTTAAATCTGTTCACAATTTTAAAAACTTTAAAGCATTAGAAAAACAACTGAACATTCACAACGATATTGATTTGAATTATTATTATTATGGGTTATGGATCTTTATTGTTTCATAAATTAATTATGGAACAATATATTCTGAAAAAAATAAATCATAGATGATATTTAAAAACCTATGTGGGCGAGACTTACACTTCATTAGCCACTCTAAAGAAATTATAAAAAGAATACAGTGCACTGTAAAAGTGTTTGCACTACAAACCAGTGTGTTCATAATTAAGATTTGCAATATCAAGCAGCAAAACTTTTTGTACAGCTAAAAATAGCTGGATGCATATGTTACTAGAAGCCACACCCATAAAATTTACAAATGGCTGTGCCCACTCTTATGGAAAAATAAGGTGGAGAGTATAAAATTACAACACATATAATACTTGACATTTATGAAAACATTTATACTTTAAGGTCTCATTTGTCCAACAATATACAGTTGAGGTCAAAAGTTCACACCCCCTTTCAGCAAAAAAAAAAAAAAATCTGCAAAATTATTTTACCAATATAAGAGGAACTATACAAAATGCATGTTGTTGTTTATTTAGTAGTGACCTGAATAAGATATTTCACATAAAAGATGTTTACATATACAGTAGCCCACAAGAGAAAATAATAGTTGAATAAAAATGACCCTGTTCGAAAGTTTACATACACCTGATTCTTTAATACTGTGTTGTTACCTGAATGATCCACAGCTGTGTGTTTTTTTGTTTAGTGATAGTTGTTCATGAGTCCCTTGTTTGTCCTGAACAGTTAAACTGCCTGCTGTTTAACTGTTCAAAACAACCCTTCAGGTCCCACAATTTCAGAAACTACAGAAGATACTTACATGTTTCCCAGGAATAAGGACAAAATAAGTTAAATTTACCCTGATCTTCAAATTCAAAAAGTTTACACCCCCAGCATAATTTTTCCTTCTGAAGCATCAGTGAGCGTTTAACCCTTCTGTAACAGCTGCATATAAGTCCCTCAGTTGTCCTGAGTGTAAAAAGATGGATTTCAAAAATTATACAGTCATTGTTAGAAAGGGTGCAAATACAACTGTGGATCATTCAGGTAACAACACAGTATTAAAAATCAAGGGAATATTCTGAAAGGAGGATGTAAACTTTTGACCTCAACTGTATAACTAACAATGAGCAATATATGTCTTACAGTATTTATACATTTTTGCCAAAAGTAGTTGTTTATTTACATTACTTAAAAGAGGATTAACTGATGTTAACAGATACAATTTGATTTTGAAAAAGTATTCATGATCATTGAACTTACGTTAAACTAACAATGAATAATATTTCTAATACTTCTACAGTGTTAATTCATTTAGTTTATGTAGTTAACTAATGTCAGTAAATGTATCCTTATTGTAAAGAGCTTCCAGTTTTCTTGTGTTCATGACTTTTTGTCTAATTCAAGGAGGGTTTGATTTGCAGGTGAAAACAAGACTCATATAAAGCACAACTTCTTTGCTAAAGAATTGCATGTGCAAAAAAAACATTAAAATAATCAGTTGTCATGGAAGAATTACAGTCTATCTGGGATCTCCTTGACTCTCATAGCCCATAAAAACACACTGTGTTTATATCTGAACACTCAAAGCGAGAACATCATGTGATTGAACTTGGAGTGAAAAGCACTGTGGCTGCTGCTCTGGTCTGCTGTGCTATGTCGGGTTCTGGGTTGGGTGGGAGTGTCCGGGGGTCTTTGACAAATTGAAGCCGATGGGAGGAAATGACTCGGGCACGGTCTTAATTCCACGCAGTACGTGTCAGTGTGTGGCCAGCCTTCTGTAATACATTACACACAAATGAAAGTTATTTAAAAAATGCCTGTATAATTTAATTATTTAATGCAATGTGTCAGTTTAACCTTCTGTAACTCCCTAACCCTAAATATGTGCAACATTTGGCACATACCTAGTCCCACACCTCTTGTGCTTCAAACATAAATGTTTTTTTTGGAACATGAATATATCGCCAAGCATAAGTGTATCTGCAGTGGAAAGACTGAGCCATGAATCACATTTCACATTCCAATCGTTGCAGGGATCCGGGGCTTTGGAGGCCCATTATTATCTAACTTTACTCGTTTCCAAGGATTAATGCATAGCTGCTGTCAGAAACAGTATAATACAGTATAATAATTCTTAAAGGAACACTCCAACTCCCCCAGAGTTGAACAGATGAGTTTTGCCATTTTCTAATCCATTCAGCCGATCTCTGGTTCTCCCGGTAGCCCTTTTAGCAGAGCTTAGCATAAATCATTGAATCGGATTAGACCATAAGCATCACGCTCAAAAAAAAAAAAAAGACTTTCGATATTTTTCCTATTTAAAACTTGAACCGGAGATCGGCTGAATGGAAAATGAGCCTATTTGCAAAAAAAGTGGAGTGTTCCTTTAAAGAAATTAAATACTTTTATTCAACAAGGAGGAATTCAGTTAATCAAAAGTGACAGTGAAGAGATTTGTAATGTTACAAAAGATTTCAATTTCAAATATATATGAAGTTATTTTCAACTTTGTCTTAATTAAAGAACCCAGAAAAATAACATTTCCACAAAAATATAAAGCAGATGTTTTCACATTGATAATCAGTAATGTTTCTGGAGCAGCAAATCAGAATATTAGATTGATTAAGACTGGAGTAATGCTGCTGAAAATACAGCTTTGATCACAGGAATTACATTTTACGATATATTACAGTAGAAAACTGAAAATCTTAATCTGAAGTAATATTTCACTATATTGTAGTTTTTACTATGCTTTTTATTAAATGCAGACATATTGAGTCCAAAAGCGATATAAACTGAATCGGTTTGTGTCCCCCTAGAATAATACGCAGTTGAGCTACAAAAAAGGACAACAAATCCACATAAATCCTGGACAACCCATCTTAATTTCCTGAGAAAGACTACAGATGGTTTCCTCAATGAACTATTCATATTTTCTTTGGAACAGCCCTCCTGTCTCAGAGCATATGGTACATAAATCCACATGAGTGATTGTGAGTCTCATCACAAATGACACTGTGTTTGAGTTTCTTTAATTTAATGTTTGGTGAATGTGTACATTCTTCTCCATTAGCACTACCAGACAATACTGTATAACCAGTTTTGTTTCTGCCGCTTCATGTTCGCGCTCATAAACGACTCGTGGATTCTGATTGGCTGTTAATATTTTAAACGTTTGTCAGCGGGAAAATGTGTTTTGTAAAGTCCCGGTCATATGGTAAACAGATAACGGTAAAGAAATCGTTTTAAAAAGGCAGCGAATATTGGTACTAAGTGTAAATAGCTATAGATTCTGTTCACACTATGTTAAAATAGCAGGATTTTCTGCTAGGCTATTTATACTACTTATTTCAAATAGTGGCAATTATCTGAACCTCAGTATTGTAGGTTAGTACATTATAATAATAATACCAATAGGCTAATAACGTATTGAGTGCAAATTATAATTTTAATTCAAATTACTAAATGGATGCCAACTTATTGGGACAACATAAAGCCCTCCCTATACCTACCTGATACTTTATTTTTAACTTTTATTTCCTTCATCTTTAAATAAATGCCTTTCTGACATGACATGAGATTTAATAGGAAGAAATCAGGTGGATTCGAACTCGGGTCGACATGCGCATACCATCTACGCCACTTGAGCTGCTCTGTGACTAACATCTTTTAAAGTGTTGAGTACCCTAAACACACGCTGGTGGGCTGAGCTACTGTAAATAGCCTCTAACAAGCGGGTATTTGCACTTAGTGTAAATAGACACTCCATTTAAAAAAAATCATTGAATAGCCCACATTACAGCTATAATAAAGACACAGAGGAATGATAGCGTTGGAATTACGGCTCTTCCAGCTGATGAACACAAAGATAGACAGCCAATCAGAATCTATTTTGATGTGAAGAGCGCACATTTAAAGCGGCAGACAAAGCATTTAACAAATGCAGCTCGGGCTTATAGCTAGTAACAGAACGTTATCGTGTTGCTTTGGATGATAATTCCGTTATCATTCTTGGAGTGAGTGGGTCAACTTTAAAATCAACTTTAAAGGGTTAGTTCACCAAAAAAGAACAATTTTGTCATTAATTACTCACCCTCATGTCATTCCAAACCCGTAAGACTTTTGTTCATCTTCGTAACACAAATTAAGATATTTTTTATATATTTCTCCATAGACGGCAAGGGTCCTTCCAAGTCAAAAATATCCTAATTTGTGTTCCGAAGACAAACAAATGTATTACGGGTTTGGAACAACATGAGGGTGAGTAATTAATGACAGAATTTTCATTTTTGTGTGAACTAACCCTTTAAATCTATGAAAAAGACCTTGACATCTGGATGATGGATTGAGGAAGCAGCTATCACTGAGGAAATGCCAGCTTCTTGTCCAAAAACAGAGATGGTACGGCACGAACCCGAAGTCCAGACGTTCCTGTTGATTACAGCCATCCTCAACCTGCAGATGTGAGCTTTAGAAATGCATTTGAGCATGTTTTGACAATCTGCTCTCTCAGTGTAAACAAGATTTGTTTTTAAATATAATGTTCAGCATATAGAGGGTTTGCACTTACGTCACGACCATATGGCGATACTCGGATGTAAACAACAGCATGGATTGCATGGTTAATGTACTACTGAATACATTGTTCTGCTCATTTATGCTGTCTAAACCACGTAAAAAACATATGGAAGCTGCTAAATCATATTTTGACAAACTAAAGGTAATAGGTGATAAATATGCATAGGATATTAACCTAATATTTCACCTATCTGAACGGAAATGATAAGAAAAAAACAGATGTTGTCAAGATTCTGGAAATCCCAGTTTGCTTTGGCCAACCATAATGCCTTTTGTTCCTCAGACAATTTTGGCACTGTACTTCTTTTTTGTTATATGTTTTGGCAGTCTATAGTACTCCAAATGTTTTTCTTGGTCCAACCAATTAGTACAGCCCAAAACATAAGACAATAACTGGCTATTTTCAGCAGCAATAATAGTACAATATACAATAGATTGTGCCGTAAATATGGACAATTTATGACGCATCACGAAAAACTCTATTTGAGGATGAGGAAATCAATGCAGAAATTTCCATTTCAATTAAGAACAATATTTAATTGATGATATAATGAATATTATAATGTAAACATAACTCATCAAAATGTTTAAATCAAAAAATCAAACTTTTAACATTGAACTTAGGGGTTTGTTCAGTTCTGGAGCATTTTTCATTGTTGACTTATTCAACAGCAACAAAAAAGTCAAGGATAGAACTTCATTTTGTCCATCAGGAATTAATTAGATGGTAAAAGGTGTCTCTAGATACACTTACACTGACTCCTAAATTGCCAATATGAATGCACATTTTATAAAACTTATTCATCTTTAGCAATATTGTGTTATTTGTAAAATTTCAGCTATGTAAACCTAAACCTAAAATCATGTGCATCTCCTATTAGTAAATGTTAAAGTCATCTCCAGATTGCTGGAACTGCACCAAAATAGGCTACTTAAGGTTTATTCGCTACTTTTTCTTTTTGTAACAATTATAAAATCTTGAAAAGGTTGTTTTCATTTTACTGGTTGAATTAATTTATTTAATGCTCAGCATTTATTTCAGATTACAGCATTATAAAGAGTCAACAAACAAAACCTCCATCTGTTTTTAATGTTCAGGATTTTTTTATTGCGTTCCACTTTCCAGACTGATTTGCAGATGAATAAAATAACTCAAAACTCACAAGTAAATGCCCTTTATATGTCTATACACGGATAAAACGTTTTTTTTTTTTTTTTTAATTTATTGAATATCTTTAAATCCAGAAATATGTCACTTTAGGGGTAGGAAAGAAGGGGTTGCAAATGACATTTCATTCAGTGTGTAATTTCTTTCAAAAATAACAAATACTTTCAGTTTAAACTTCAAGAAGAAATTAAGGTAAAAAAAAGGTAAATGTAGCCAAAAGTAAAAATTAAAATATAAATCACTGAGAAGTGCAAAATCCCTTGTTAAATGTGAATTAAAAACAAATCCCAGAACATCAGTGTTTTTGCATTAACATTGTTTTTACCTGTCACCAGAATACTTCCATGAATACATCCATGATCTTTACAGCACCGTTGAGAAATTATGTCTAATTTAAAATGATTTTCAATGCTGTTTCTCAGAGGAGACATCATTAAAAACAATAGCTTGGCCGAATGGAGTGTGCAGATCCTGTACAGTTATTTAAAACTAGCACTTTCCACACCTTTAGATCAGAAAAAGTGAACTTCCTTGGGGAAAGAGTAATTTCCTAATCCTAAGGACAACAACTAAAGAGCAAGGAGAACTATTGTCACTTTTCAAGGGCTTTAAATATTACGGACGTGCTCATAAGGTCACGACCAGGTGACAACAAATGTTTCAGCTTCAGTGCCTCAAGTTTTCAATGGCAACGAAAGCGCCAAACAAGAAACAGGAAAATGTGCTTGTATTGAGAACGTATAGTTCTATTGTACATGTCCAGTACACCAAACTCGTCTATAGGGAAAAGCTTTGTGTTGAAATGCTCCTGTAACTCAGCTGCTACAATCAAGGTCACTGGTTTGATTTCCAGAGAATGCACAAAATAGTTTTAGTGGCTTTATATAAAAGTGTGTAACAAACGCAAGAGTGCAAACAGACCAGTAATCGTTAAAGAAACAGTTCATCTTAAAATGAAAATTTGCTGCAAATGTGCTCACCCTCATGCTGTTTCTTCATCAGATTTGGAGAAATGCAGCATTGCCAGTAGATCCTCTGCAGTGAGTCCAAACATCTGATAAAAATCTCACAATAATCCAAAAGTAATTCACACCACTCCAAACCATCAATTAACATTTGGAGAAGTCAAAAACAGCATGTTTATTAGAATAAAATACTATATATACACTACCGTTCAAAAGTTTGGGGTCAGTAAGACTTGCAATTTTTTTTAATGAAGTCAAGGCTGCATTTATTTTATCAAAAATACAGAAAATAAACTGTAATATTACAAAATGTTATTACAATAGAAAATAATGTTTTTTATTTTCATATACTTTAATATATAATTTATTCCTGTGATGCAATGCTGATTTTTCCATCAGCTGTTACTCAGTTTCCCAGGTTTAAGTGTCACATGATCTCTCAGAAATCATTCTGATATTCTGAATTATTAGTAGAATTATGTTTTGGAAACAGTTGTGCCACCAATGTTTTTTATTTATTTATTTATTTTTTTTTTTTGAACCTGTATTTTTTCTTTTCAAGAACAACATTTATTCAAACTATAAATCTTTTCTAGCAATGTAAATCTATTATGTCACTTTTTATTAATGTAACAATTTATTCATTTCTTTCTTTCAAAAAAAAGAATGAATAAACATTTACTGACCCTTAAACTTTTGAACGGTAGCGTATACACACACATACTAAGTTTATACTTTATATATACTAAGTTTTATAAATCTGCTTCCAGAATAAAGCTGGATGTTCTTACTATCCAATGAACTAGAAGCAGAAATATCTGTTTGAGATCAGCGTTCTTCCCAAGACTGTTTTTCTATTCAGTGATAAATGATGTCCTTTGACCTTAATAGTAAATCACATCAAGCTGCAAAAAAGTCACTGCTGTGAAACAGGAAATGGCAGAAAATGTAATATTTTGTGATTTGGAATGAGTTATGGGAACTTGGCTTACGATTTATACACGCAATTATATGCTTTGCCATATTATGTATACAGTATACGTACAAATTAAACGTAAACCTCCAGTCAAAAGTCTCTTCTGCTCACCTTTATTTATTTGATCCAAAGTACAGCAAAAACAGTAAAATTCAGAAATATTTGTACTATTTAAAATAACTGTTTTCTACTTGAATATCTGTTAAAATGTAATGTATTCCTGTGATGAAGCTGAATTTTTAGCATCATTACTCCAGTCTTCAGTGTCACATGATCCTTCAGAAACCATTCTAATATGCTGATTTGCTGCTCAAAAATCATTGATTGATTTATTATCAATAATTAAAACAAAAATCAGCATTTATCTGAAATAAAAAATATGGCAAAGCGTGTTTATAATTGCGTGTATAAATCGAAAGCCAAGTATAGGGGGATTATAGAACTGAACACTAATGTTACAAAAGATTTCCATTTCAGATAAATGCTGTTCTTCTGAACTTTCTATTTATCAAAGAAACCTGAAAAAAAAAATCTACTCAGCTGTTTTCAACATAGTAATAATAATAAATGCTTTTTAAGCAGCAAGTCAGCATATTAGAATGAATTCTGAAGGATCATGTGACTGAGTAATGATGCAAACAATTTAGCTTTGAAATCCCAGGAATAAATGACATTTTAAAATACATTCCAATAGAAAATGGTTATTTTAAATTGCAAACATTTTCAACATTTTATTGTTTTTCCTGTACCTTGGATCAAAATAAATGCAGGAGCAGAAGAGACTTTATTAAAAACATTAAAATCTTACTGTTCAAAAACTTTTGACTGGTTGTGTACAGGCATTCAAAAAGTGACAATATTGAAATTTAAAGTAATGTTTAAAAAACAAGTTTTAAAATAATTAAAATTAATTAATATTAATTAATTTTATTAAGAACTATTAAAGGATAGTTTTAGAACAGTTTATTACAATTTTATTTTAGAAAAAAGCTGAAATAAAATATAAATTGACTATAAACGCTAATATAATGAAATACTATGAAAATGTTGCTGCAATTAGTTATAACAATGTTAAATTTATTGAAATAACAAATATCCAGCTTGACTTAAAATTATATGTTTAGCACAAACACTAAGTTGAAACAATACACAGCAATAATTTTTAAAGAAAACACTAACATAACACTATTTGTGACATTCTGTTCATAACCACAGAATTATTTTTAGACTAACTTCAGCTTTACACGGGAAGTTCACAGAGCAAAGAATTCTATGTTGGGACTAGACATGTGCCGGTATTCGGTAATACGATATATCACGATAATGAATATGCACGGTATTGTTATTGTGGGCATTTCAAAATACCGAAAATAATTGTTTATTAAAAGTTATTCCGAATTTTTGAAAGCATTTTAAGCATACTTTTGCCATTAACTGGTTAAATGCACAACACACTTGTAAACTGCGTCGAAGATGCGTGATGTAAACAGAAGCACATGGCAGAACGCCTAAGGGACGCTCCGGATTAAAGTGAAAGTGTCATTCACTCTCTGACAGCAGATGGCGCTAAACCGCAAATGCAACGTTAACCCAGAAACAAAGCAGCTGCGCTACTTTCTAAAACGTATTTAAATGATTTATTTAGCCATTTAGATTTTTGTATTTGCAGTGGTGTTTATCACAACACCAAATACTTAAATATTCAGACTCCATAGGCTATTTATTTGAACACTTTTTACATTTTAATCTGGACTACAACATGCCCTAGATATTGTTTGAAAGTGTATTCTAAGTGATTCTTTATTGTTCGGTCACACTTTACTTTAGGGCTTCATTAGTTAACATTACTTACTTAATTAATTAATTAGTTAACATAAACTCCCAATGAAAAATTATTCTAAACATGCATTAATCTTAGATAATTCCAATATAATAATAATCAAATTAAAATTAAAATCAAAGTTTTTTTGTTTTTTTTTAAATAAACCGAGCTAACATGAACTAAAAGTTGTATTTTTAACAAAGATTAATAACTTCTGTATCAAATGTAGCTTTTGTTTACTGATCATGTTAACTAATAATAATTAACTAATAAGATCTTACTGTAAAGCGATACCTATTGGTCTTTTAATTCTTTTGCACTTTAATCTGTGTAAAATTTTGAACTTTATACATTTTTTGTGTATTGCTTTATTGTGTTTTAATGTTCAGAATTTTTTTACTGTATTATGACATCACTTTTTTGCAACTAAATTTCAATACCGTGATAATACCGTATACCGTGATAAAAACATTATCAATTTATCGCAACATGAAAATTTGATACCGGCATATCCCTAGTTGGGACTATAGGTGAGCGATTATGAGTTACACACTGCACACAGACTCTCTTGAACAGACTATTTTTAAATGATTAAATGTTCTTAGTGTTTTAAAAGTGTTTCCGGCTTTCGTGTGGTTTTGTCACAAGAAGCACGTCAATGGTGAAGTCAGTTCGGGTTACTCACAGTGCAGCTGCACTACTGCAGAAATGAGAGCAAAACAGCTGCAAGACAGACAGTTACTCACTGCAGACAAACTTCACTTACACACTCGCTCAGACTTTATTATAGCATCGTGGTAAAATATGACTTTCACCACAGTATGGTTGCGAAACATGTTGGAAAGGGAAATTTCTTAATGTCACATAGCACTTCAGTAAAAGTTTTCTGATGCATTTCCATTGAGACAGAAGAGTCACTTTGTCATATTATAATGACTAATGAGATGTCTTTATGCTTCAATAAAACAAAGATACTTCAGAAAAGTCTTCTTTTGCTTTTCCAGGAAGAAGGAAAGTCATACAGAAATAACATGAGGATGAGTAAATCATCATCATCATTGAGTGAATTATCCATTTAAAAGGGTCATATAAGGTTGAAATGGGAAGATGACAATCATTTCTATCTGACTTATAGTAGATGTGAATGAAAACAAAGGTCTGGACGACTTCCTCACTGTGCAATGGTCTAATATTGAGCTGCACATTGCACTGGGTACAATGTACATGTGTTTGAATGACTTCTGAATGATCATGTGACACTGAAGACTGGAGTAATGATGCTAAAAATCCAGCTTTGATCACAGGAATATATTTCCATTTAAAAAACATTATTATAGAAGACAGTTATTTTAAATTGTAATAATATTTTAGAATATTAAAGTTTTTACAGTATTTTTCATTAAATAAATGCAGTCTTGGTGAGCATATTTTTTACAAAATCATTAAAACAATCTTAATTATTCCAAAGTTTTGACTGGTTGTGTAGACTTGTCAGAACACTCATATTTACTATAGAAAATGTCAATATTTTTCTAGAGTGTTTTGTTGAATTAATAAGCTTTCCATTGATGTATGGTTTGTTAGAATAGGACAATATGTGGCTGAGATACAACTACTTGAATATCTGAAAGCAAAATATTGAGAAAATCCCCTTTAAAGTTGTCCAAATGAAGTTCTTAGCAATGCATATTACTAATCAAAAATTAAGTTTTGATATATTTACGGTAGTAAATTTACAAATTATCCTCATGGAACATGATCTTTACTTAATATCCTGATGATTTTTGGCATAAAAGAAAAATCGATAATCTTGACCCATACAATGTATTTTTGGCTATTGCTACAAATATACCTGTGCTACTTAAGACTAGTTTTCTGATCCAGGCTCACATTTTGTGCTAGATTCAATAGAAAATTGCCTTTTAAGTCATGCATACTTAAAGCAGGAGTTCCTGACCTTCACTGCAGATAAATATAGCTTGGCTACATCTACTGACATTCTGATTTCTTAATTTATGATACGATCAAGCACAGTTGGGGAGCTCTACCCAAAGACACAAGACGCTTCAGGATTTAAAGGAACAGTTCACTCATTTACTCACCCTCACCGTGTTGCTTCAAACCCGACAGTCCATAGTGACCACATCTGTAAAATCTCTTTAGGTAAAATAGAGGAATAGTTCACCCAAAAAAGAAAATTTGATGAAATGTGCTTAACCTCAGACCATCCCAGATGTAGATGAGTTTGTTTCTTCATCAGATTTCGAGAAATGCAGCATTTCTTCACTTGCTTACCAATGGAAGCTCTGCAGTGAATGGGTGCCGTCCCAAACAACTGATAAAAACATCACAATAATCCACACCACTTCTTGAGAAGACAAAAGCTGCATGTTTGTAAGAAACAAATCCATCATTAAGATGTTTTAAATTTAAAACGGTTACTTTAAGCCAAAATACAAGTCCATAATCCATAAAATAATGATTCCTCTGGTGAAAATGTCCACTGCTTGTTGTCTTTCACATCAAAATCCACTCACATATTTGTTTAGAGCTGTTTTGGACTGTTTTGACTTGTAAACAGTGCTTGATCGTGTTATTAAGTTGGCTTGAGAAAGTCAACTTATTGATCTGCTATTTTAGTTTATTATTATTCTTCTGAGCCAAAATTTAAACACTATCTCTTCCCAGAGCTTCCACGCTACAATCACTAAACGCAGGTCAGACCTTTAGACTGGTCTGATTCAGTGCGATATCTTTTCAGACTGATCCATCTATCAAACCCACCAAAAATCCCATAGATTTACATTGACAGAATGTTCAAATGAGCCAAGACTTATTTAAACTCCAACTGTCAGAACTCATGGAAACTTAATCAAGCTTCCATTCTATGTACCATATTTCTAAGCCATTCAAACTCTAAATCTAGATTATGCTAGCAATATGCTGATCACGCTAGCAACATGCTAGTAACATGTTAACCATGCTAGAAACAAGTTAACAACATGCTAATCATGCTAGAAACATGCTAGTAACATGTTAATCATGCTAGACATGTTAATTATGCAAGAATCATGGTAGCAACATGCTAGTAACATGCTAATCATGCTAACATCATGCTTGTAAAATACTAATCATAATAGAATCATGCTAGCCATATGCTAGTAACTTGCTAATCATTCTAGAAACATGTTAACAACATGTTAGTATCTTCTTTATCATGCTAGAATCATGGTAGAAACATGCAACTGATGTTAGAATCATGCTAGCAAAACATACTATTAACATTCTAATAATGCTACCAACAGGTTAGCTGCATGCTAAAACTTGCTAGAATCATGATAGAAACATACTAATCATGCTAAAACATGCTAGCAACATGCCAGTAGCATGTTATAATCATGAATATATGCTAATCATGCTAGAATAATGCTAGCAACTTGCCAGTAATGTTAGAAACAAGCTAGCAGCATGCTAATCATGCTAAAACATGCTAGTAACATGTTAACCATGCTAGAAACAAGTTAACAACATGCTAATCATGCTAGACACGTGTTAATTATGCAAGAATCATGCTAGCAACAAGCCAGTAGCATGCTAATCATGCTAAAACATGCTAGCAACATGCAAATCATGTTATAAACATGCTAGTAACATGCTAATCATGTTATAAACATGGCAACAACATGTTAACCATGGTGCTAACATGCTAAAACATGCTAGTAACATGTTAATAACATGGTACTAACATGCTAATCAATCTAAGAACATGCCAGTAAAATGCTAATCCTGTTATAAACATGCAGACAACATGCTAGTCATGCTAGAAACATGCTAGTAACATGCTAACCATGTTATATGCATGTTAACAACATGCTAATCATGTTATAAAATGTTAGTAACATGCTTATAATTTTAGAAGCATGGTAGCAACTTACTAATCATGGTAGCAACATGCTAGGAACATGCTGATTCATGTTAAATCATATTAATGACATGTTAATTCACGTTAAATCATGCTAGCAACATGCTGATTGATGCTAGAAACATGAGTGCATTCCCACTCTGTCCCAAACTTAAGTTATTTATTTATTTTATAACAAAGTTATTTCAAACTTTCTCAAGACAACTTCAAAGTTCATCTACTAACTTTACTCATCTAATTATAGATTATGGACTAATGGCATTTTGGCAAGAAGTAATGGATTTAAGTTAAAAGCAACTTAAAAGTATGTTAATGGAGCAGCCTGCTCAGAGAAAGTATTTTTTAGCAAATTTTCCACTTCCAATGTAAAACACTCTTGCTAAAGTATATCATACATCAAAATGTCCAATTCTAAATTACTGCCATCTGGTCCTGAATCACATGTGAATAAAATGGACGGCTCATGCCCAGGATGTTTGCAGAGCTCCAGTACAGTCATTTTAGCAGGCACAGACTGGATGTCCTCCAAAACCTCCCTGCACTCACCGGCTCATGCATTTTCCCCGTTATCCCACTCAGGGCCTCACTGTTTACAGTCAAAGGAAAAGTAAAATTATGTGGTCAGTACCAGTCATATTTAATAGCAGAAGAGTGTTAGAGAGCAAAGAGTTGTATATCTATTTGCAAAGGGAATCTTACTGTTGCTCGTTTTTAGTGTCAGTTATCTAAACAAATGTCTAACACGAAGTAATTTAAGTAACTGCAGTGTGCATCATCCTGCAGTTTTTGTTCCTTTTTTTCTTTTTTACCTCAATACAGTGCATATTACTACCTTAAAGGAACACTCCACTTTTTTTTTTTGCAAATAGGTTCATTTTCCAACTCCCCCAGAGTTAAACTGATGAGTTTTACTGTTTTCGAATCCATTCAGCCATAAATCACTGAATCTGATTAGACCATAAGCATCATGCTCAAAAATAAAACCAAAGACTTTTGATATTTTTCCTATTTAAAACATGACTCTACTGTAGTTACATTGTGTACTAAGACCAGCAGAAAATGAAAAGTTGTGATTTTCTAGGCTGAAATGACTAGGAACTGTACTCTTGTTCTGGCGTAATAATCAAGAAAATCTGCTGCTGTACTATGGGTGCACAGGCGCAATGATATTACACAGCACCTGAATATAGCCAGCTAGGTAACTTCCAACGTGACCAACACTAAGCCACTAAGGTAATAGTAAAATAGCTGGGGACTATATTCAGGTGCTGCGTAATATCATTGCGCCTGTGCACCCATTGTACAGCAGCAAATTTTCTTGATTATTACGCAAGAACGACAGTATAGTTCCTAGTCATATCAGCCTAGAAAATCGCAACTTTTCATTTTCTGTCGGTCTTAGTACACGATGTAACTACAGAAGAGTCAAGTTTTAAATAGGAAAAATGTCAAAAGTGTTTGGTTTTATTGTTGAGCGTGATGCTTATGGTCTAATCAGATTCAATGATTTATGCTAAGCTATGCTAAAAGTGCTACCGGGAGAACCGGAGATCAGCTAAATGAATTCGAAAATGGTAAAACTCATCTGTTTAACTCTGGGGGAGTTGGAAAATGAGCCTATGTGCAAAAAAAGTGTAGTGTTCCTTTAAAAGTGCATATTAGTTCCTAAAGTTTACATATTAATACCTAAATGGTGCTGTCTCTGTGCGAAGCATGGGAAAACACGCTTTTTTTTAAAAAATGTAAAACTCTTCTTATATGACATCTTCTCACTCCCTTCTGTACGATTATACACCCTGTAAATTAAATTTAGCAATGACTGCAAGATACAGATGGTAAAAAAAAGTGATGGCATAAAGTTACCAAACACTGAGCTTCAAACTGGCACACAATCAAGAGATGATCATGAAAACATCACTACTGCTAAGAAACTACACAGTAAAACAAATGATAGTCATAAATCAGCTTAGAGAGATTCATTTTGTGTTATTTCATGCTGTCAGTAACACAGATATAAACGTAAGAATTATAATCCTTCCAATTCATCAAAGTTATTTAATTCAAGAATGTGTTATACGTCAGTGTCAGTTTGGCATTCAGAGTGAATTACGCAGCTCTAACTGTCTTCATTGTGTAGGATGCTTGTTTTTACCACATAGTTTTACCTCAGAGTCCTAATACTGCAGAACAAAAGGGTCACAGAACAATAGTTTTGGGCCAAACAGTCTGTCCAGCACATCAAAACTGTGACTTTTCGCCCCCTCATGATTCTCAAACCTTGGTTGAATTTTCATGCTAGTGCAATGAATTCACTCACTGTTCATTTTCCCCATTGTCCACCAAATGACGGCACTAACAATAACAAGAATCAGTAATTTCTTGCACCAGTTTTGAACACAGATACCTTCCTTCACAACCCTGCAATGTACAGTTCTAGTCAAAAGTTTACATACACCTTGCAGAAAATGCTAAATGTTTCATACAATGGATAATAAGAAATGCATGTTGTTGTTATATACAGTTGAAGACAAAATCATTAATCATTAGTGAAATTGTAAAATTTTTTTTAGAATATTTCCCAAGTGATGTTTAACAGAGCAAGAGAATGTTTTCACATTACTTCCTATTGTTTTTTTCTTCTAGAGAAAGTCTGATTTCTTATAGTTACTTGAAAAAAAGAATAAATAAATAAAAAACTGCTAAGGTCAATATTAATAGCCCCCTTAAGAAATTATTAGGGTGATTAGCTATAGAGTGAACTACTGTTGTCCAATGACTTGCCAAATTAACCTAATTTGCCTGATTAAACTAATTAACCTAGTTAAGCCTTTAAATTGCTCTTTAAGCTGAGGATTAGTATCTTGCGAAACAACTAGTAAAATAATATGCACTGTCATCATGGCAAAGGCAAAAGAAATTAGTTTGGACTTGAGAGAAAGAATTGTTAATGCTCATAAAGATGGAAAAGGATACATACGTTTATCAAAGCGTTTTCAAGTGCCAAGAATTGCAGTGAGATGCATTATCAAGAAGTTTAAAGAGACCAACACAGTGGAGAACAAGACAGGCAGAGGCAGGAAGCAAAATATATCTAGTAAATGACCTAGCCAAGTCTGGAATTGATGTCTTAATGAAGACAGTCACTAGAGCCCTGCACAGGAATGAACTGCGAGGTTGACGACCAAGAAAGACTCCACTTCTGAAGAAGAGACACCTCCAAGCTAGAATGAAGTTTGCTAAGGACAACAACCTGGGGGAATGTGATGCATACTGGAAACGTGTCCTTTGATCAGATGAGACAAAACTAGAGCTTTTTGGCCATAGAGATGTTGCCTATGTTTGGAGAAAGAAGGGAGAGGCATTCAACCCCAAGAACACCGTTCCCACAGTGAAACATGGTGGTGGGAGTATAATGCTGTGGGGATGTTTCAGTGCGTTTGGAACTGGGAATCTCGTCAGGGTTGAAGGAAACATGAAAAAGGAAGACTATAAGAAGATTTTGAAAGACAGCCTCAGACAGTCTGCAAGAAAACTTGGTTTGGGTTGACATTTTGTCTTCTGGCATGATAACGACCCAAAGCATACCTCACTTCTGGTGAAGAAATACCTCTAAATGAGCAAAGTGAGTGTACTTGACTGGCCTGCACAAAGCCCAGATTTAAATCCAGTAGAAAAACTAGTCCAGAGTTTGTGCAAGAAGACCAACAAATCTGGATGAGCTTGAGAGATCTGCTAAGGAAGAATGGGCTGTCATTCCTCAGGAGACATGCTTGAAACTTGTTGAGAACTACAGCAAACGACTAAAGGCTGTTATCAAGCAAAAGGGATACACTATTGACTATTAACATCAGAGGGCTAATAAATTTGACCAGTAGACTTTTTAAAATTCTTGGTTATACATTTATTTCTATTTGTATTACAAACCCTAAAAGCTTCCTGAATAAAGTATTATGTTTAAAAATGCTGTGTTGATAAAATGGTCTTTCTGTTAAACAACACTTGGGAGTTATTTGAAAAATAATGAAATATTTTATAAGGGGCTAATAATTTTGTCTTCAGCTGTGTGTATATATATATATATATATATATATATTTCACATAAAAGATGTTTATATATAGTCCACAAATAGAAACAGAAAATAATAGCTGAATTTATAAAAATGACCCCGTTCAAAAGTTTACATGCACAGCTGTGTTTTTTAAATTTATTTAGTGATTATTTAGTGAATCCCTTGTTTGTCCTGAACAGTTAAACTGCCCACTGTTCCCAAATTCTGTAGTTTTTGAGATCTATCTTTTCACACTGAGGAACTCAAGCTACAGAAGGTTCAAATGCTCACTGATGCTCCAGAAGGAGAAACTATGCATATCTTATTTAGGTCAGTACTAATTAAACAACAAAATGCATTTTATATGATCCCTCTTATTTTGGTAAAAGAATTAACATTTTGCAGATTCTGCAAGGTGTATATAAACTTTTCACTTCAACTGTAAATAAAAGGAACCTAGAAATATAACAGAAACAGGTAAAAATTCAAGCATCCGTCTCTTCATAACTATCAGATATTATAAAGTTAATGACCAATAAAACATTAGACTTGAAGCTGAACTAGAGGTGATGTGAGATTAATGCTTGGATATCCTAATATGCATAACAATATGCAAATTGGAGTAAAATGAACATTTTATCAATCCATATCAATACTGGATGATTTATAAGTATATTTATTATCAACATTTCTATATTTTTATTGTTGCACTGCATTTTCAATGCATTTGAAGCTACCTTACTGGTTTTGTAAGAGTTGCCTAACTTTAGGAACTGCATTTGCATCAGGAATAATGTCTTAAAATGTTGCTTACATAGGCAGCACACTAGGTTTTGAAATGGAGCATTGGATTCTTGTCTGTGAACGGCAAAGCAGTAAAACCCATGTTAGACGTCAGCAGGTTCCAAAAACAAGATGAGGAAAGGCAAGGGAGGATGTGTTTTACTGCTTTATATGCAGGGTGCAAGCTTCTGTAGGCAACACACAGAACTTGATTTGGATAAAAGCGCCTTCTGAATGAATCTGTGAAAGTGTAAATAAGCTTCAAATCACAAAATTGCTGTTCATTTTTGTTTTAGGCAAATGATTTTACATTTAAAAATGTACAAGAATGTGCACATTGGCTATTTGGTTAAAAAGAACAGTGTTCAGTTAACTGGTGAAGCTGCGTGTTTGGTTACTTGTGATTTAGTAGATGCTTTTTGTAAAGGGATTTGTTGTTGTAACTCTTACAGAAAGTATTGAAGAGTCACCCAAGAGAGACCTGGAGTTAAGTGAATGCCCTAAAAACAAGTCTAAGTTGTATTTAAGCCAAAGTCATATAAAATAAAAACATTTTGGTTTTACAATATTTTTTTGCACTGTATTAAATGTACAAAAAATAACAAAATACTAAATAATGCTATGTACATATACAGGTCCTTCTCAAAAAATTAGCATATTGTGATAAAGTTCATTATTTTCTGTAATGTACTGATAAACATTAGACTTTCATATATTTTAGATTCATTACACACAACTCGAAGTAGTTCAAGCCTTTTATTGTTTTAATATTGATGATTTTGGCATACAGCTCATGAAAACCCAAAATTCCTATCTCAAAAAATTAGCATATCATGAAAAGGTTCTCTAAACGAGCTATTAACCTAATCATCTGAATCAACTAATTAACTCTAAACACCTGCAAAAGATTCCTGAGGCTTTTAAAAACTCCCAGCCTGGTTCATTACTCAAAACCGCAATCATGGGTAAGACTGCCGACCTGACTGCTGTCCAGAAGGCCATCATTGACACCCTCAAGCAAGAGGTCTGTGGGAAGGAAAAAGTGTGGCAGAAAACGCTGCACAACGAGAAGAGGTGACCGGACCCTGAGGAAGATTGTGGAGAAGGACCGATTCCAGACCTTGGGGGACCTGCGGAGTCTGGAGTAGAAACATCCAGAGCCACCGTGTACAGGTGTGTGCAGGAAATGGGCTACAGGTGCCGCATTCCCCAGGTCAAGCCACTTTTGAACCAGAAACAGCGGCAGAAGCGCCTGACCTGGGCTACAGAGAAGCAGCACTGGACTGTTGCTCAGTGGTCCAAAGTACTTTTTTCAGATGAAAGCAAATTTTGCATGTCATTCGGAAATCAAGGTGCCAGAGTCTGGAGGAAGACTGGGGAGAGGGAAATGCCAAAATGCCTGAAGTCCAGTGTCAAGTACCCACAGTCAGTGATGGTCTGGGGTGCCATGTCAGCTGCTGGTGTTGGTCCACTGTGTTTTATCAAGGGCAGGGTCAATGCAGCTAGCTATCAGGAGATTTTGGAGCACTTCATGCTTCCATCTGCTGAAAAGCTTTATGGAGATGAAGATTTCATTTTTCAGCACGACGTGGCAACTGCTCACAGTGCCAAAACCACTGGTAAATGGTTTACTGACCATGGTATTACTGTGCTCAATTGGCCTGCCAACTCTCCTGACCTGAACCCCATAGAGAATCTGTGGGATATTGTGAAGAGAAAGTTGAGAGACGCAAGACCCAACACTCTGGATGAGCTTAAGGCCGCTATCGAAGCATCCTGGGCCTCTATAACACCTCAGCAGTGCCACAGGCTGATTGCCTCCATGCCACGCCGCATTGAAGCAGTCATTTCTGCAAAAGGATTCCCGACCAAGTATTGAGTGCATAACTGAACATAATTATTTGAAGGTTGACTTTTTTTGTATTAAAAACACTTTTCTTTTATTGGTCGGATGAAATATGCTAATTTTTTGAGATAGGAATTTTGGGTTTTCATGAGCTGTATGCCAAAATCATCAATATTAAAACAATAAAAGGCTTGAACTACTTCGAGTTGTGTGTAATGAATCTAAAATATATGAAAGTCTAATGTTTATCAGTACATTGCAGAAAATAATGAACTTTATCACAATATGCTAATTTTTTGAGAAGGACCTGTATACTACCAGTCAAAAGTTTTTGAACAGTATGATTTTAATGTTTTTTAAAGGAGTCTCTTCTGCTCAGCAAGCCTGCATTTATTTGATCCAAAGTGCAGCAAAAACAGTAAAATCTTAATTAATAATATTAATATTTAAAATAACTGTTTTCTATGTGAATATGTTTTAAAATGTAATTTATTATAAAATGTATTGATTTTTTAGCCTCATTACTCCAGGCACATAATCCTTCAGAAATCATTCTAAAATGTTTTGCTGCTCAAAAAACATTATAGAATTGAGTAGAAACAGAGTAGAATTTTTTCAGGTTTCTTTGATAAATAGAAGTTCAGAAGAACAGCATTTTTCTGAAATATAAATATTTTGTAACATTATAAACGTGTTTTTTTTTTTTTTTTTTTTAGGTTTTTTTGGGGGTCAAAAGGATCCTTAAACCTTGTTATGAATGTTATGGTTTAAACAATTTAATGTTGGGCTTAAATCATTAGATGCAAGACAAAAATGGTTTCAAATAATTGTGATTATTTCAGATAACTCTGATTTTATGAAAAAACTGAACTGACTGATTTTTACATCATCTATTAATAGAGACAAAAGCCTAGTTAAAGTGCTATTTTTTTGTGATAAATCTATACTTTCCTGACTTTTTCTGAAAAAAGTCCTATTTTCCTATTTCCCTACTACCTTTTACCTGTGGAGCAAAAGATGACATTATAGTGATAATTCTGTTTTGTTTCATCCGGATGTTGTATAATACGTTCCCATAGCCCTTCGACTCCTTCTAGGTAAAAAAGGTTTCACTACTCTGTGCAAAGAAAAGAATAACATCCTTCCTTTCTTCCTGAGGATATGACTGGAAAGAAAGCGACAGCATGCTGTGACAATACCTGAGCAGGAAGGATTTGACTGCGCCCTCCTTGAAGATTAATATTACTTAGTAATACACGTTTGGGAACCATTTCTAAATTAGACTACATGATTACATTTTGATGATGTGAATGGTCCTTGAATTTGCATAACTCACCGTTTAAAATGGAAATCAGGTCATGGACTGCATGACGGTATTTGGTGTTTCTCTCCAATTTCCTGTCGTGAGAAGGTCGCCAAAATAAGAACAGAAGCATCTTCTGGAGATCACTGAATTGGGAAATCAAACAGAAATCAACAATTACACAAAATAAAGTCCTATCTTTAACCAAAATCAAACTGAATGCTTGGGATTTAATTGGAATTTAATAATGAGGCATTAGGGCCTCTTCATTTTTGCCATAACGCCCTTTTTCTGCTTCGTTTATGTTGTGTTTTCATTCTTTGTCACTAATAAAACAGTCCCAGTCTTCTTATGATTTCCTTTCATGGTCTGCTCTGGAGGGGAAAATGCAGGCTGACATCTATGAAAACTTCCTACATGATGAAAGCACAGCTATGAAGGAAATGAGGAGAAAGTCTTGTTCAGGGTGGGTCAGGGTGGGCTGTTTTTTCTATTTGACTAATGCCACAGAGGTTACTACTCGCAGTCATCATGCACACACCTACAAAGCTTCAGCAGTATCAAAATCTAAATAAACTCCTTTTGTTGAGGGTACCACTAACCGCCCATGTTTAACTGAAGTCATGGAAACAACTATGTTGGAGAACAATCTAACAGTTCTGTAGGATACTGATAAATTAAGTGGCTGTTCCCACCCTATGTGAGTTCACACTTACTGTGCCCACAAGGAAAAAGGTTGAAAAGAGTCTAAATCTATTCATGGATGTATTGAATTCATCATGCTGGTGTTTTCTACTATGATGTTCCCCACTCAATACCAACCCAAAATTACTCAACTGTAATGACGACTCTTGTCTTACAAAATATGCAAAGAAACCAAATTGTTCTTTAAAGAGAAAAAAAATAATTATTAGTATTATTAAGGTTTAATAAAACATCCATCTTTCTGTCAATTTACACAACTGTGGCCCTGAAAATTATTTTGATGCTTAAACATAAATAAATAAAATGCAATAAATAAACATTTACTGGTGCATTCTGGGTGTGTTCACTACTGTGCGCTCGGATGGGTTAAATGCAGAGCAAAACAGTTGAATAATTTTTTTTCAGGGTTCTTGATGAATAGAACAATCCAAAGATCAGCATTAATCTTAATTAAAAGCTCTTATAAATATAATATACCATTCAAAAGCCTATTTTGGGAGAAAAAAAATATAGAAATGAATACTTTTATTGAGCAAGGATGCTTTAAATTGATCAAAAGTGATGACAAAGACATCTATAATGTTACAAAAAAATATATATTTCAGATAAATGCTGTTCTTCTGAACTTTTCCATTCAAGGTGTTCATGTGACACTGAAGACTGCTAAAAATTCAGCTTTGATCGCAGGAATAAATTGCATTTTAAAATATATTCAAATAGAAAGCAGTTATTTGAAATAGTACAAATATTTCTCAATTTTACTGTCTGGGCTCCACTTTGAGTCAAATAAAATGCAGGGTTGGTGAACAGAAGAGACTTTTAAAAACATTACAAATCTATCTATTTTAGGAGAGGTATAGCTTGACCAAAACTTATGCAAAAAGGGGACATCCATTCGCGCAAACTAATTTGGAAATTACGTTCTCAAGATGAATATCGCATGGATTAGCAAAGAGCGAGAGAGAAAGAGAGACAGACAGAGGGGGAGAGAGGGGCACAGCTGCGGGATCTCTGCCAGAAAACACGAACTTCCCTTTAATTTCTGGAGACATTAATGTCAATATAAATGCGGCACGGCACACCTCGAACTCATGAACGTGCTATCAACGCGCCGGCCACTTCTCCGTAACTTCGTGAAGACCATTACATAACGTGTCAGCAGAGATGAGAGACATCATAGGAATGGCGCTGGCGCTCGTTGTTCTGAGGGTTCGAGGGGAAAACATCAATGACGGGTTTTGTACAGATGGAAAATGCTTCGTTGTCCACGTAGACACTGCGAGTTTTGACGCTGCCCAGATCATCTGTCAAGAGAAAGGTGGACATCTGATGACCATACGCAGTCAAAAAGTGTCCGATGTTCTCGGTGGGTTGTTAAGCGGTGCTTCTGGAAACTTTTGGCTTGGGCTGAAATACGCCTACAATCAGTGTCCAAACTCAAACGATGGGTTAAAGGGATTCAAATGGGTGACTGGAGACAACACAACCCATTATGTCAACTGGAAAAGCGACTTACCGGCTTGTTCTCCGCTATGTGTTTCGGTATCACCCAAAGTTCTCAAATGGAACGAAAGACCGTGCAATGACAGAATCGATGGTTATTTGTGCGAATACGACAACACCGGTTACTGTCCGCCGCTTAGCGCCGATGCACCAGTCTCATATCAAACTCCTTTCGGATTTAAAGCAAATGAAGAACTCAAAGAGATTCCTCAATACACCAATGGGACATTGCAGCTGCAGAGAACGAAACACTTTTGTTTCGACGGCTCGTGGTTTCAAGCACCTTGGGGCTGTGAAGTTTTGAATGGTGGATGTGATTATAAGTGCGTTAGGAAAGGGCAAGGCAACGCCTGCATCTGTCAGCCTGGATTTGAACTCGACAACAACGGAGTCACATGCAGCAAAAAGGACGATGACCCTTGCGCGTTCGCGGGATGTGAGCATAACTGTACGCCAGTTGACAATGCATTCGCCTGCACGTGTCGACCGGGGTTTCAACTAGGTGCAGATGGCAAGTCTTGCGAAGATTGCAAACCCGGCTTTCACATTGAAGGTGACGTTTGCGTTGATGACGACGAATGCGAGTCTGCACCATGCGAGCATCAACTTTGCATCAACACTGAAGGTAGCTATCACTGTCTATGCCGTAAGGGATTTTTTCAGTCGAAGGAGGACATGCACAAATGTAAAATGCACTGTGATGAAGAAAGATGCCCAGCTGTCTGTGATCCCAACAACAACGCGCAGTGCAACTGCCCCGATGGTTTCCTACTTGAAGAACAATTTTGCGTTGACATAGATGAATGCGATAGTGGTGTCTGTGACCAGGCATGTAAAAATACACCTGGAGGATTTAAATGCTCTTGCAATGAGGGATACATGATTATAGACGAGTTCCAGTGTATAAGAGAAGACGTTGAAGGTTCAGGCAGCTCAACGCCTTTTGATATTTTTGTACCTACAAGCAGATCTCCAACCGACAAGCCAATATCTATCTCAGCTGGCAGTCTTTTAGGAATAATGGTTTGCATTGTTGTTTGTATCCTTTTACTGGTCTGCCTCGCTCACTGCATAATGAGGCGGCTAAGTAAAATGCAAAATTATGATGTGGACAAAGGCCACAATGAAATCTACGATTTCCAACAGGTGATCATTGAAAAATACAGCACGCAACAGATATTCCCAAATCGATATATAAAAAGAGACACTTAAAGTCGGCCGACAGGCGAACTGAAATGTAAATAGTACATAATAGTAAATATATTTGATTCTGTAAGCATTAGGCTTATGTCAGAACAAACTGAAATTTACCTTGCACAAATTTGAAGTCATGAATGCAGAGGTGTCAAGTAACGAAGTACAAATAGCCTACTTTGTTACCTTACTTAAGTAGAAATCTATACTTTACTGGAGTAATTATTTTTCACTTACTTTTTACCTCTACTCCTTACATTTTCACGCAATTATCTTTACGTTCTACTCCTTACATTTTAAAAAATAGCCTCCTTTCTCCTATTTAATTTCGGCTTGTGTTCATTCCGGCTTGTCATCCTTAAAAAAAAAACAATCCAGATAAATCGCGCCATCCGAGTGAATTTGACTGTGGTTGGATGAGAAGTATAAACATACCATTCCGACAACCTATTGGTTTGTACGCGATCCATCGCACCTGCACATGTCACAAATCACTTCGCATTCCACACTCCGGTTTTCCCGCGGAATTGGGCTATTTTACCACTGTTGCCGTTGGTTTGTTTTTTTTATGTCCGCTGGTTGAAACGACCCCAATAATGTAATAATAAACCCCTGGAATGCTAATTATACCAGGGGAACCCCGCCAAAAAAAAACATGTATTTTACCCCCAGAATGCGGGATATGGAATGGGGAACCCCTTCAAAATAACGTTGGGCTACTTTTGGGCTAGTTTTGAGTAGCAATTGGATGGGTTTTGTTGTGAAAACCTGGCAACCCTGCATTCCAGCAAGGACATAGCCAGGTTGGGGTCGTCACTCAAAAAAAGATTATTTCTTTATTTTCTTTATTTTGTCCTTAATGGCATTTTTTTCTTTACATTATTTTTACTTGTATACTTTGAGTAGTTTTGAAACCAGTACTTTTACACTTTTACTTGAGTAAAAAGCTTGGGTTGATACTTCAACTTCTACAGAAGTCTTTTTAAACCCTAGTATCTATACTTCTACCTGAGTAATGAATGTGAATACTTTTGACACCATGAATGTCGGTATTGTTGAATGCTGTTGTTGTTTGAAGAGAATAAATGTTATATTTTAATATATTGTGTAGCAAATTTAATTTGCGGTAACCTACCTTGTTTTGTTCTCTGTTTCTCTCTCTCTCTACAATGTGTCCAAATATGCAAAAAAACATTTGTTAAAATGTTTGTTGAAAACAGAGTAGAGTTTTTTCAGGTTTCTTTGATGAATAGAAAGTTTAGAAGAACAGCATTTTTCTGAAATAGAAAACTTTTGTAACATTATGAATGTCTTATCATCACTTTTGATTAATTTGAAGCATTCTTGCTAAATAAAAATATGAATTTCTATAATTTCTATTCAGATAACTTTAATGTTGGGTAAAGTCATTAGATATTGGAACAAAAATGTTTTCAAATAATTGTGATTATTCCAGATAACTCTGATTTTATGAAAAAACTGAACTGACTGATTTCACAGTTTATATCCTTTATTAATAGGGTGACAACTAGACAAAAGCCTAGTTAAAGTGCTATTTCTTTCGTGATAAATTATACTTTCCTGACTTTTTCTGAAAAAAAAAAAGACATTATAGTAATAATTCTCATATTGTTTCATCCGGATGTTGTATAATACGTTCCCGTAGCCCTTTGACTCGTTTCTAGGTGCAATATGTTTCACTACTCTGTGCAAAGAAAAGAAGAACATCCTTCCTTTCTTCCTGAGGATATGACTGGAAAGAAAGCGGCAAAGCATGCTGTGACAATACCTGAGCAGGAAGGATTTAACTGCGCCATCCTTTAGGATTAATATTACTTAGTAATATACGTTTGGGAACCATTTCTAAATTAGACTACATGATTACATTTTGATGATGTGAATGGTCCTTGAATTTGCATAACTCACTGATTAAAAATGAAAATCAGGTCATGGACTGCATGACGGTATTTCTCTCCAATTTCCTATCATGAGAAGGTCGGCAAAAAAAAGAACAGAAGCATCTTCTGGAGATCACTGAAATGGGAAATCAAACAGAAATCAACAATTACACAAAATAAAGTCCTATCTTTAACCAAAATCAAACTGAATGTTTGGCATTTAATTGGAATTTTTTTGCCATAATGCCCTTTTTCTGCCTCGTTTATGTTGTGTTTTCATTCTTTGTCACTAATAAAACAATCCCAGTCTTCTTATGATTTCCTTTCATGGTCTGCTCTGAAGGGGAAAATGCAGGCTGACATCTATGAAAACATCCTACATGATGAAAGCACAGCTATGAAGGAAATGAGGAGAAAGTCTAGTTCAGGGTGGGTCAGGGTGGGCTGCTCTTTCTATTTGACTAATGCCACAGAGGTTATTACTCGCAGTCATCATGCACACACCTACAAAGCTTCAGCAGTATCAAAATCTAAATAAACTCCTTTTGTTGAGGGTACCACTAACCGCCCATGTTTAACTGAAGTCATGGAAACAACTATGTTGGAGAACAATCAAACACTCCTGTAGGATACTGATAAATTAAGTATCCTACTCACTGTGCCCACGAGGAAAAAGGTTCAAAAGAGTCTAAATCTATTCATGGATGAAATGAATTCATCATGCTGGTGTTTTCTATGATGTTCCCCACTCAATACCAACCCAAAATTACACAACAGTAACGACGACTCGTCTTACAAAACATCCAAAGAAATCAAACTGTTCTATAAAGAGAAAAAAAATTATTAGTATTATTAAGGTTTAATAAAACATCCATCTTCTGTCCATTTACACAACTGTGGCCCTGAAAAGTTTTTAGATGCTTAAACATAAATAAATAAATAAAGTGCAATAAATAAACATCACTGGTGCATTAATTGACAAAAAAAGGTGTTATTTAAGTTCAGTGTAATTTAAGTATCCAAATACATTGACCAAAATGGCAAATTGTATAAACAAACATTTGAGATCTGTCTATCGAGCTTTTGAACAGTAAGATCTGTCAAGAAGCCTCTTCTGGTCACCAAGCCTGGATTTATTTGATCCAAAGTACAGCAAGAACAGTAAACATCTTAAAATATTTGTACTATTTAAAATAACTGTTTTCAATTTTAATATATTTTAAAATGTAACATTTTCAGCATCATTACTCCAGTCTTCAGTGTCACACGTTCCTACAGTAATCATTCTAATATGCTGATTTGCTGAAGCATTTATTGCTGTCATTATTATTATTATCAATATTTAAAACAGTTGAGTACATTTTTTTCAGGGCTTTGATGAATAGAACAATCCAAAGATCAGCATTAATCTTAATTAAAAAGCCCTTTTAAAATATACTGTACCATTCAAAAGCCTATTTTGGGGGAAAGAAATTATAGAAATTAATATTTTTATTGAGCAAGGATGCTTTAAATTGATCAAAAGTGACATTTATAATGTTACAAAAAAATCTATTTTAGATAAACGCTGTTCTTCTGACCTTTTCCATTCATGGTTTCATGTGACATTGAAGACTGCTAAAAATTCGGCTTTCGTCACAGGAATAAATTGTATTTTAAAATATATTCAAATAAAAAGCAGTTGTTTTAAATAGTAAAAATATTTCACAATTTTACTGTTTGGGCTCCACTTTGAATCAAATAAATGCAGGGTTGGTGAACCGAAGAGACTTTAAAGAAACATTACAAATCAAACTTTTGTATGGTCTATCTATATCTATTTAAAATCTATCTATTTTAGGAGAGGTATAGCTTGACCAAAACATAGTTAGGCGAAAAGGGGACATCTATTCGTGGTAACTAATTTGGAAATTAAATCCTCAAGATGAATATCGTGTATCCAAACCCATGCGCGCCAGCATGGATAGGCAAAGAGCGAGTGAGAAAGCGAGACAGACAGAGGGAGAGAGAGAGACACACAGTTAGTGGCGCTGCGGGATCTCTGCCAGAAAACACGAACTTCCCTTTAATTTCTGGAGACATGGATGTTGTTATAAATGCGGCACGGCACACCTCGAACTCATGATCGCGCTATCAACACGCCGGCCACTTCTCCATAACTTCGTGAAGACCGTTACATAACGGATCAGCAGAGATGAGAAACATTATAGGAATGGCGCTGGCGCTCGTTGTTCTGAGGGTTCGAGGGGAAAACATCAATGACGGTTTTTGTACAGATGGAAAATGCTACGTCGTCCACATAGAGAGTAAGAGTTTTGACGCTGCCGTTGCCGTCTGTCAAGAGAAAGGTGGACATCTGATGACCATACGCAGTCAAAAAGTGTCCGATGTTCTCGGTGGGTTGTTAAACGGTGCTTCTGGAAACTTTTGGCTTGGGCTTAAATATGCCGACAATCAGTGTCCAAACTCAAACGACGAGTTAAAGGGATTCAAATGGGTGACTGGAGACAACACAGCCCATTACGTCAACTGGAAAAGCGACTTAGCGGCTTGTTCTCCGCTATGTGTTTCGGTATCACCCAAAGTTCTCAAATGGACCGAAAGACCGTGCAATGACAGAATCGAGGGATATTTGTGCGAATACGACAACACCGGTTACTGTCCGCCGCTTAGCGCCGATGCACCAGTCTCATATCAAACTCCTTTCGGATTTAAAGCAAATGAAGAACTCAAAGAGATTCCTCAATACACCAATGGGACATTGCAGCCGCTGAGAACGAAACACTTTTGTTTCGACGGCTCGTGGCTTCAAGCACCTTGGAACTGTGAAGTTTTTAATGGTGGATGTGATTATAAGTGCGTTAGGAAAGGGCAAGGCAACGCCTGCATCTGTCAGCCTGGATTCGAACTCGACAACAACGGAGTCACATGCAGCAAAAAGGACGATGACCCTTGCGCGTTCGCGGGATGTGAGCATAACTGTACGCCAGTTGGCAATGCATTCGCCTGCACGTGTCGACCGGGGTTTCAACTAGGTGCAGATGGCAAGTCTTGCGAAGATTGTAAACCCGGCTTTAACATTGAAAATGGTGTTTGCGTTGATGACGACGAATGCGAGTCTGCACCATGCGAGCACGATTGCATCAACACTGAAGGTAGCTATCACTGTCTGTGCTTTGAGGGATTTATTCAGTCGGAGGAGGACATGCACAAATGTAAAATGCACTGTGATAAAGAAAGATGCCCAGCTGACTGTGATCCTAACAACAACGCACAGTGCAACTGCCCCGATGGTTTCCTACTCGAAGAACAATTTTGCGTTGACATAGATGAATGCGATAGTGGTTTCTGTGACCAGGCATGTCAAAATACACCTGGAGGATTTAAATGCTCTTGCAATGAGGGATACATGATTATAGACGAGTTCCAGTGTATAAGAGAAGACGTTGAAGGTTCAGGCAGCTCAACGCCTTTTGATATTTTTGTACCTACAAGCAGATCTCCAACCGACAAGCCAATATCTATCTCAGCTGGCAGTCTTTTAGGAATAATGGTTTGCATTGTTGTTTGTATCCTTTTACTGGTCTGCCTCGCTCACTGCATAATGAGACGGCTTAGTAAAATGCACAATTATGATGTGGACAAAGGCCACAATGAAATCTACGATTTTCAACAGGTGATCGTTGAAAAACACTTGACGCAACAGATATTCCCAAATCAATATATAACAAGAGACGCTTAAAGTCGGCCGTCAGGTGAACTGAGAGAAAATAGGAAGTTAATCCCACACTGAAAATGGATTATTGTATATGTAGGTCAATATGTTTGACGTTCAACTGACATCAAATTGATGTCATATTCTAGGCGTCAAGTTGATGTCATATTGACATCAAATTGACATCAATGGTTTTGATCATTTAGCATTTTTTTTTTTTTACTTAGATCTAACTTTTCAAACAGAAAAAAACATTTAGCCTACATTTCTCGTCTGAAGATTCATTCTCGTCTACAGATTCATTCTACAAAATTATTCTGATTTCCTTTCAGTATGTAGATCACAGAATGTAAAAAGATGCAATACATGCAGTAAGATAAAATAAAATTAAATATAATTAAATAAATTAAATATGCAACACCCAAAACGTTCGCTGCGGTTTAACGCCACACCTGTAGACGGCGCTATGCTAATAGTGATGGGGGCGTCTTGTTCTGTTAATCAAAGCAAAGCTACGACAGTCTCAAGACGAACAGCCTCGTTGTATCAGGTGGGTAAATGTGCTGACATTAAATTAAATGTAAAACATATATTGGGCAACATATTGTCGTGTGTAATTTTGAACACTTCGAGAGACACGTAGGCTATTTTAATGAAATATTAATTAGTGCACTGTTTTGGGTACTTTTTGTGTTTTGTAATTTCCTGCCAAAGAACACTAATGTGATTTGAAGCGTGTTAACCTAGTTGAAGCTAGCTATTGCTATGTGAATAATATTTTAGATGTCATTATAAGCATGTAACTCTGTTGTTAATGTTACTGTCAAATAGACTGTTAATTTTACCGTTTTGTTCGAATTGAGGTAGTATATGCCATTTTAAATTAACGTATATCTCTCCGCCATCTTAGATGATTATTATATTTTTATTATT
This sequence comes from Cirrhinus molitorella, assembly GCA_033026305.1. NCBI lineage: Eukaryota > Metazoa > Chordata > Actinopteri > Cypriniformes > Cyprinidae > Cirrhinus > Cirrhinus molitorella. The sequence goes on along the minus strand of CM065133.1, from coordinate 19,372,132 downwards.
ATTATAATAGGTTTTTATATATTTTATTATATATTTTTATATTTATTATATATTTATATGTTTTATTTATTATATATTTTTATATATTCCTTTTTTTATTATTATATTTATTTTATTATTATAAATATTATTATTATTAGCTCATATTATTATCATATCATATCTTGCACTGTAGTACATTTGAATAAAATTTGCACTCCCTTCAGTGGATGGTCAGTATTGATCGTGTATTCTTGTTTTTCTGCAGCTTTCGTCATCACTCATCACCGCAAAATGCAGTACTATTTGTATACATGAGATCCATGTGTGTTCAATTTTCATGCTCGTGTTATTTCCATGCAGTGTAGTGTACATTCAGATCAGAATTTGTTCTTTTGATTTTAAGCTTTCTGCACAAATAAAACTTTTTTCATGATATTTTGTCATTATTTCAGTGGTCAAAAAGACATCCGTCCTCTCGCTTGAGTTTCTTGCGGCGATAATGAGTTCTTCCTCTCTTTCTCCCTCTTTATTTCATCTGTTTCCCAACATTTCTGAAATAGGAAATAACTTTCTGACTCTATGATTCATTTTCCGGTAAGGAGCTTTTCAAACGTGAGCACTGAAACTCTGGAAAACTACAATAATTTCAGTCCTAAGTTTTCATCGGTAGCAAAAATGTTAACAGCTGCAATTCTTTTATTGAAATTTGTTATTCACGACTTCGTTTTTAGACCAGTTTCAAATTTTTCTTTTATTTATTTAAAAGCGTAGGGATTTTATACAATTGTGCAATACATTAGTCACCAAGGATTAGTCAGATGAATACCAAATGAAATGACTGGACATTAACTCTTGCCTCTCTGATAGATAAAACATTTTATTTCAAGTTAAGTATACGAGTATGAAGTAACCTAAGTACAGTTGAACTAGTTCCTTACTGCCCACTAGAGGGGGTCATTTACCAGCATTACACAAAAGACCAGCTCTGAAACCTCTAGAAGGGAAGTAACAAATAATATTAAGATAAACATAAAAGCTAAAATAAATATTTTAAATAAAATATTTCACAGATGAAGTGAATAAATGCACTATTTGTCAAATACGCAGATGTTTCAGAAACGTTTTCATGAGCAACAGAAACACCTTTTCCCAGCAAGCAATTTTTGGTTTAAAAGACGTCTATTAGACATTGAAACACAGCCCTGACGTCTAGGCTAAAACATGGGAAAAAAAATGGGCTGTCAGTGAAAAGTTAATAGACATCTAACCATAGCCCAAGACTAAACTTGTCATCAAATAGACATCTAATGAACGCCTACATATAACAGACAACAAAATGACAATCCATTTGTATAAACAAATATACAGCTTTTATTAAGAAAAAAATATTTTAACAACTTTAGACAATACAAATGCATAAAAATGCTAAAGAATTATTGACAAAATAAAATATTATAAATACAATACACTTAAATATAAATATTATGATAGGGAATTTACCAACTAATATTAACAAGAACATAAAAATGAAAAAAAAAAATTAAATAACTTAAGATGTTTAAAAGAAATAAATACAATACAAATCAAGAGCTTATTATCACACTTAACATTAAAACATTACGGATAAATGACAATGTAAAAAAATAACCCTTTTGTTGGTTTATTTAACAAATAAAACAACCATAGTGAACAGAAATTATTAATTATTGTTTTTATATCTTTTATAAAATGCTTCCTAACTGCATTCCTCAAGTTCAACTCTGTTGCCGCCGGGAAGTTGGTCATCACAGCATCTGCCAAATAAGAAAAAATAGCACAAGTAAAGCTTTTTTGACATAATTTTTGATGCTTTTATTAACACTAATTGTGACAGAAAACAAAATTAAATGTTTTACTTTACATGTGGGGAATCTAGAATATATGACACTTTCATTTTTTAAAATAAGTTACAATAAAATAATGAACCTTTTCATGATATTCTAACTTCTTGAGCTGCACCTGTATATTGTGTATCACCATTCAGTGTGTAAAAGTAAGAGAAGCTCTCTGGTAAATGTTGTGTGTTGTATATACATACCTCTGATGACCGAGAACAGTGCAGTCTTTTCAAATGCCTCCTTCTGCAGCAGACCCCCCTCCTTCATGTTGAATTGAAAACCCTCAAATATAATACAGATTGAGGTGGTTAATAATTGCAGACAAAGTTTGACATTTCCAACTGACCAGTAAAGGATTTTTACATTTCTGAATTGCATTGTAGCTTATTAAGTATTGACACCACAATGTTTGATTAATGTGGCACGTTTTGAAGACTTTACCTGTTCAGAATCCTTCTGGTGCTGTCTTTGAAGTTTCTCCCTTCAATTCTGCACAACTGTGACACCTGAATAACAAATGTCAGGAAGGTAGTATTACATGCGTCAGTGAACAAGTGTCCAAAATTGTCTGGCACAACTGATTTCATAACAACACAGTGATAGCTGCTGTAAATAAAAAGTAGCCCAGTACACACATTAAACTCCAATATACATGGAATAATACATTCACCCCTACAGTTTTTTTTTCTTATGTTTTCTAATTTAACTGTTTAATTTTTAACTGCTGCAAACTTTTTATAATTGATCATTATTTTAAATCATTCATATTTTTATGCTTTAGTATCAATTTGTCTTCAAGCTAAATCTTATTGTACTTGTAGAATGACAGATATTCAGTTAGCTCATGCTCTCTTTATGTAACAAGCCATTGTTCAGTCATAAATTCAATTCAATATAGTTAAAATAAATGATTGACTTTGTCAGAGATGAGCGCTTTTGTGAGGAAATGTTGTTTTGGAGAAGTTTTTTTTTTTACCATTGCTGCCTGGATCTCCTCATTTTCTATCCACTTTTCCAGATGTTGAAACTCCTATTCAGTTTCTTCCTATTCATTCAGTGTGTTCACTGCATGAATATATAGATTAATCTTTGTCAACGCTTGAGATTGTAAACACGGACGAATTATAAACTTTAAATCTATTATGTGTTACATTTTGCAATTCTCTGATCACATGAAAACTGAACCGTGGGCCTAGTCAAGGATCACTATCAACTACAATCTTCCTACACATAATAGCAAATAATATAGATAAACAATGAACACATGTCAAAATGAAAACACGGATACTTACAAGACCACGTAGGAATGTCCTTTATCGTTTGTTCCGTTGCTCTCTGACAAGTAAACTTAGTGCTGTCTCATACAAAAACAAAATTCAAAAAGCTGATATCGCGAGATCTCGCAGCGGTGATTCCTACTAACTGTCAAGTCTCGCGTTGCCAGCAGTCATGTCTCGGTAGGGCTAAAATTGCCATCTCGCGGTTGGGAATTGTAATTGCATTTTTCTTTGTAAAATGAAAGAGTCAAATAATATCGTTTGTGTATGAATGTTGTGGGATGCATGACATAATATTATGAAATGCAATTAAACTTTTGAAACATTTAAATTAGCATTATTTTGGCATAAATAATGCTATAATTAATAATGCTAGAAAATATAACACAGTGCTAATTTAAATGTTTCAGAAGTTTATTTGCATTTGATAATAAGCGTAAATTTCATGTAAACGACTGTAAGACTATTTTGGCAGTGCTCATCTCTGGTCTGATATTAGTCTATTCCAAACCGTTACAAATAGACCACTGATCGCCTCGATTTCGCCAGGTGGACTAAAAGCAGACTACATATAGCCCATCCAATTCAGAGCTAAATCGTGTCTACATATGGACCATGTCATGAAATTAAACTTAAATCTTTATAGATATTATTGACACTGCAAACATGATGGTAAATCAATCATCTCATGCGCTGTCTGGCCAAAAACTACAAAGAATCAGGTTTGACTATCAGTGGGCAACAAATAGCTGGTCTGACCACGAGCTAAATCCTGGCTACGCACAGGCTATGAATAGAACATGTCAAAGAAATCAAACCAAACTCCTCCTAACGCTGCTTACTTTGCTTACTTGATGGAATATCATACAACTCACAAGTTATTTTACCAAAAAACGACATGTGTCCAAATTCAAGCTTATTTGGGCTAGAAGGGGGTTACACATAGCCGGACTATATCAGGTCTATAGGTAACCGAGACGGTGAAATGACGGCTAGGCCTATTGCTTGCTGGGTTACTGCTAAATACAGCAACATAGTTAAGCATAAACATATATAATACTATATATATGCTTTTATCCGTGTTTTATGATAAACTTGACTACAGATAACGTGCGACTACAGTAAAAAAGCATATACGGTTTTAAAAACAGATTTGTTGCAACTGACCTATAGCTAAGCTCGTACCTCGGACACACAAATTTCCCACAGTCTTGCCAGCTGTCAGTGTGAAACCTGTTGTCCGAAGATGTTTTTGATCAATTTTGAACAGAAGGACCACCTCTTGTCGAGGAGCATTCAAGTAGAGCTTTAATATGCCATTGAGAGATATAAATATGATTTTAAAATAAATATGGTGCAACATGATTCTGAAATCAAGGGTTTACAGATCGCAGTGCAAACGGAAGAAATCTCATTACGGTCTCAGGATCGCAGATGAAAACATCCAGGATCAACACTGTTCATGTAAAGCAGTGTAAGATTAATTATTTTACATTTAAACAGTTTAATATGGAGAGGCACTGAAATGTAGACCTTCGTTTATGTGTTTTTGACTTACACTGTACATGACGTGAGAATAGTTACCTGAGGTTAGTACGTTTGTACTAACTTTAACGTTAGCTAGTTTTAGCTAGATATATTAAGATATTTACAGACATTACCTGCTTGAGCAGATTAAAAAGGCCACTTAAAGGGTACATAACATACACAGTTTCACCTAATCTCATGTTAATCCTGAGTAGCCTACCTATAGAGTAGTACTGTATCCTTAATATCTCCAAAACAAGTCTTTAGTTTTATCGTATTTATAAAAGAAAATACAGCTTTCCGATTTTCTCCGGAAAAAGCTGAGCCGTGGAGGCGGGCCGTGGGCGGAGCCAAGTTCGACGATCACTTGCATTAGGATTGCCAATAAAACAGACATTTGATGCCGTTTCACTTACCATCTGCAGTTCTAAATCATGACCGGGATCTTTTATAGCTTTGACCGCTCCATCTTACAGTATCAAACAATGTGCAAATCCAGCGTCGAACTGGGCCTTGTAGCCTGTATGAAACATTCGTCAGCAAACACACACTTGCAAAACTCCATTGCTGCCCCGGAAAAAGGAACTGCATCCGCTGTTCACGTAACGCTGGGTTCTCTTTGGGAAGCTGAACAAAGTTATATTTGCCTTACAGCCAAAACCACACTTCTTTAGAGACATTCTTTCTGAGTGAATCCCAGCAGTGCAGCCGAATGTTTAGCATAATATTTCAAGTCTTTAACACTGTAAACAACTCTGAATATACGTATAAACGTTATATAAAAAAAAATCAATTCCAAATTCAAATGCCAATCTTCTCAGGATACCTGAAATCAGTGTTACAGATTCCTCAGGCACATCGTTTTATTATTGTGGTAGTCCTGGAGCTCTAGGAACCTGCGGGTCACCCTGGCGTTGGTCTCCTTGGCCCGACTCATCCACTGTAGGGGCGCATGATCTGTGATTAGGGTAAACTTACGGCCCAAGATTTGGTAGTATTTCAACTCCAGGACTGTCCACTTGATTGCCAACGCCTCCTTCTCTAGATGGTAGCGTAGTTTCTCTCGGCCGGGGGCAGCTTCCTGCTAATATAGATCACAGGGTGTTCCTCACCTTCCAGTACCTGTGACAGGAGGGCTCCAAAACCTTTGTGTCTGAAGCGTCCGTTTGTAACAGGAAGGGGCAGCTGAAATCTGGGGCTCTCAGAAGCGGTTCTGACGCCAGTGCCGTCTTGATCCATTGGAACGCCTTTTCTGTTTCTCCACTGTACCTTCTCCGGCTGCCCCTTCCTGGTCAGGTCTGTCAGGGGGGAGGATAAAGAGGAAAAGTTAGGGATGAAACAGCGATAGTACCCCGCCAACCCCAAAAAGGCTCGTATCTGGGATTTTGTGAGAGGTCTTGGGGCGTTCCTTACGGCCTCTACCTTTTTCGGCCAAATGAGGCCCTCCTGTCGCCTGTTGGAACACATCATAAAAAAGATTTGGATTAGTAGGAGGGGACTCACCATCTCTCCCGCTGTCGGAGGCCATGACGTTCCCTACCTGGGCCTTCGTCTTCGGCGACCCCCGCGTGGGCTGGCAGGCTGGGCAACGGCAGCTAGCAGGCGGTCAAACCCGGGCCAGTCTCTTTCCAGGAGAACGGGGACAGGTAAGTCTTTTACCAGACCAACTTCCAGGGTCCACGATCCAGGACCGGCAGAGATGGTGACTCATCGGGCTGGGACTTCTCTCTTGTCCCCATTCGGGCTAAGATTTCGGCTTCAACTAGTTGTTAATGACATATCTAAAGGTGCATCTGTATGTGAGATGCAAGAAAATAACAGTGAAAGAAGTCTTTTCCTTCCTTTTCCTACCAAAAAATCTTATATCTCATATCTGCCACAGAGAACTTTATCAACTCAATAAAGTGCCTAGCTAAGGCCAAATAACATGCCTAAAAGTGCTTGTAATTACGAGGACATGGCAACACTGCAAGACCGCGCTCTCTCTAAAGCAGCCTCCCGAGCATAAATAAAACACAGCATGTTTATCAGTGGCAGTGTAGTTAAAATCGCGGGACAAAAGTCTTTAGCCAAAAAAAGGCAGAAGGCTATTCACTCCTGCAAGACGGCAAAATGTTGCTATGGTTACAAATGCAGGAGTAGCTGTTCCATACACACACGGAACGATAATTTACGGGACTCACTCCAGCATTTAAATGCGGTTGTCCATAGCTGTCACTCCTGAAACTTGCAGTGTGTACGTGGCTTCTTGATTGGTCCACTGCTTTGGAACTGACATTGATGAGCATACAAATGTTGAAATTCTCTAAACTTGACACGTCCTCTCAAAAACGCGGCGCTCCTGTGCGAGGTGCTGCAAAAGACACGAGCTTAACAGCCATGCACATCCTTCAAGCATGTTTACATAGAAAAACAATGGAAAAGTAGCACATTGGAATGGAAAAACGCTTTCTGTGTGAATGGCCCCCTGAGGAGTCAGACGCAGCATCAAATATGGTAGCATGTGCCTTTCTCCTTACTGTGCACCACATCAACCTTTTTGCCCACATGTTGAATCTGGTGGTGAAAAAGTCACTGTCACAAACACTGGACCAAACACCACCCTCCTCCATTTATCTCCTGAGGAGTATGACACAATAAATCTATCTCTATCAGTTCTCTCTCCATTCCACCATGCCACTGAGGGGATGTCAACAGAAAAGTCTCTGGATCAAAAGTGATACCTGTTGTGAAAATGCAGAAGCACCTTGCATCCAGACAGTGGGCTTCAGTGACACATCCAATTGCCAGTAACTTGGTCAACAATATCCACACCAACCTCCAAAAACATTTGCTGCATGGCCTGGAGAAAATCTCTGACACTAGCAACATTATTGGGTCCATGATTCAAAAAGGTGGGCTTCTGTAACACAAGTAGTTGTGTAATACCTGCACCAGCCCAGCCACTGCCACCTGCAGAGGGTCCATCTCATCTCCAAATCAACAGCCTCTGGGACCTCCTGGACAGCCGTGCAGATGCACAATGTGTATTAAATTGTACCAATAGTGCAACCGCAGAGGTCCAGAGGTAAAGTACTTTTACTCTGCTTTTTGTATTCATATCTTGCTGAAAGGATAATGATCTCACATATATATATTTTTTTTTTTGCTTATGAAGGACAAACTGCTTCCCAGGAAGGAGGACCCATTAAAATATGGGCTCCTCCACAAGGCAGTGTACCCGCTCCTTTAATAGACTGGCTCTACAGTACCTCTCCACACCAGCATCCTCAGTCCACTGTAAGAGGGTTTTTTCATATTATGTTTTTTTTTTTTCAGCTTCGGGCTGAGCCTTCATGATTTTAGTAAGTCTATTTAACAATGGTTGAAAAACAACAATTGTAGTTTGAAAATGCATACTGATTGGTTATCACCTGTTTTGGTTCTGTATGTGCACTTCTCAGTAGTATAATTTAAGCTTCCTTAAAGAAAAAAAACAGGTGCATCCTATACAGAGGTCTTGCATGACTTCTCTGGGTGCGTCAGTATTTTCATCTATCTTATTTCTCCATTCCTTTGTTTTGTGTGCTTGTTATTTGCATTTGATTAATTGTTACTAAATCTAATAAGAAACATTCACTGAAAGTTACTGAAGTGGTCTACATAAGGTGAATTTGCAGCTTTAAAGAAATCTTAAAACATTATGGTTTAAACACTTTACTAACTTTCAATTAATGTTTCTTATTAGATTCAGTGACAATAAATCAATTGCAAATAACAAGCACACAAAACAAAGGAATGGAGAAATAAGATGGATGCAACACTGATGCACCCAGAGAAGTCATGCATGTCAGGTGGTTCAACAAACAAGACCTCTGTATAGGATGCACCTGTGTTTGCTTACTAATAAGCAAGCTTAAATTAGACTACTGAGAAGTGCACATGCAGAACCAAAATGGGCGTTAACCAATCAGGGGTATGTTTCTCAAAAGCAACAAAGTTCTTAACTAACGACCATACACAGTGTTCTGAATTATTATGCAAGTAACACATCAGTAGAATTTCTTTAAAATAAATATTCAGGTTTTAGTTTTTTTTTTTTTTTTTTCTAAGAAAGTGTTTGTTTTATTTCTCATGTTTTAAGATGAATCTTAGCCAGGTTAGTTAATCAGTTTGCCAGGTCATCTTACTTAAAGGGAAACCTACTTAAAGCGGTTGTTCCACATTATTAAGCAAGTCACAGTTCTCATGCAATATGGGGAGGAAGAAAGATCTTTCTGAAGGTGAAAAGCATTAAATAGTGCAGTGTCTTGCAAAAGGCATGAAAACAATCAATATATCGCAAAAACTGAAAAGAGATCATCCAACTGTTAAAAGATTTGTGAGTGATATTAAGAAAGGTTTCTGTCCCGAGAATCTCTCGATGTGGGATGGCAGTTGTGCATAAAGCTTCATTTCAACCACCTCTAACCAAAACTCACAAAGAGAAATGTTTGCAATAGGCTCAGAATTACATAAAGACTAATTTTCAAACAGTTTTATTCACTGATGAATGCTGTGTTACACTTAATGGTCCAGATGGATGGAGTTCTGGATGGTTGGTGAATGGCCACCCTTTTCCAACAAGACTAGGTGGTGGTAGAGTGATGATTTAGGCTGGAATATTGGAAAGTTAGATAGTAGGTCCCTTTAGGGTTCCTGACAGTGTCAACATGACCTCTGCAAGATATGTGGAGTTCCTAACAGACCATTTTCTGCTGTGGTATAGAAACACTTTCTTAGAAAAGAAAAAACTACAACCTGAATATTTATTTTAAAGAAATTCTACTGATAAGTTTCTTGCATAATAATTCGGAACACGGTGTAGTGTTCCACAGAGATACATGCCTGCACAGGGCCGTAGCTGGGGTTTGAAGGGGCCTGGTGCAAGTTGTACCTGTGGGCCCTGTTTGAAATTGTTTAAATTGTATGTTTGTTCTGTTTATAGCACTATAAATAGCACTCCATAGTCTTTATTGTATAAATTAAATATAGATTAATTCTTGTTAAAACTACACAGTAATTCAGCCAAGAGCAAATTAGTGATTTTCTTTTGTTCATTTTCTTGGATTAACATTAGTTAATGACAGTTAGTAAATTAAGTGTGGTCACTTTAAAAAACAACACATTCAAGTACATACATCCAGTTTCTTTCTCAACTGTTTACGTTCACTTAAAACATAACCGACAGATTTTTTTTGAGGATCCTCTCCAAGACATGTATTTTGACACAATTTTGTATGTATTTGTCAGTTCAAGAGAAAGAAGAGGCTAATTAGATGCGTCCTGTGGGCCACGCTGTTCTACGGTGCTGAATTAGGATCATTCACATGTTTTTGTGTTTGCATGTTTAAACTGTTGATTTGTATTTGTTCGTTCAGGTGCAGAAGGATGCAAAGGAGAACTTGGTTTGGTGTTTGCGCGCGTTCGCGAGACGCGGCTCTCTGTGCGCACTGAACACGTTGAGCGAGTACTCGGTTGAGTTTTTCAGCATCTTGTGTTTGAATGCTTTAAACTCTTTTGAATGTTGAAACTGGCAATGCTTAGACTGTAAAAAAAGATGGTGTGTCTCCCATTCATTCCACTATAGAAAAGTGAAACCAAAGTATCTTAATATGTCCGCTACCATCTTGGAGGAAATTACCTCATTTGGAGCCAATGTCTGTGCAGTAAAGTTTCGTTTAGAACCCAAGTCTGCGCAGTAGTGTCGTGAGGTGGAGCTGCGGTATCAAAGTCCTGCCCAAATTCCTGCAGACCCAATCACAATATCACAATCATGACACCACAGCCCATTTTTATAGCATCAAATAACTACCTAAAAGCAAAATTATTAGAAAAACGAACACTATAATCTTACTGGGCCCCTATAATCGTCACCACCTTTCACCCCACTAGCGATGGCGCTGATGCCTGCATCATCTTGATCATCATCTTGACTCAAAATAAAAAAAATAAAAACAGTGAAATGCAACTCAAAATGTGAAGCAAATCTGGAATAATTAAATATGTTAAACAATACAAATATCCTTCATGTATTTAATTCCATTTTATTAACCAGGTGTCTCTGCTGCTAACCTTCGATGATCCAATTTGACCATGCTAATAAGCAAAGGTTTCTCATGATAAACTAACATTTATTCTTCTTTATTTCTTGCTGAAGAGTGTGGAACTTTCTTCTTCTGTGTTCTACTGAACATTAATTTAATTTTCCTTCAGCCTGAGGCTTTAGGTGTTACAGAGAGTTTCTCATGGGAACTCAGATTATTACTACATTTTAGGGCTGACATTTCTTTAAAAAAAACAATTAATCATATTCTCTGCGTTAACATGAATTATCTTCAATCTGAATAATAAATAAATAAATATATTTCCTCACTAACAGTATTTTTCTTTTACTTATCATATTTTTTATACCTGTTGAATGTACAGTTTAAATGAATATGACTGATAAACACCCTTACAAAAATTACTGTAGTAAAAGTGCCATGTTTTCTCCGTTTTTACCATTTGTACAATAACACTTTTACTACATATACCCTTTTGTTAAACTGTGCTCATTGTAGTAAACCCGAGTTAATTTGTGGTTATAGGGTTTAACTTGGTTTTATTTAACCATGGCTAATTTGTTTGTGTGCGTTGGTGCTCTTATTCTGAGCCTCTACTGCTTATTTCATTGTTGAATTAATGTGCGGTAATTGCCTTATTTAACAATGTTTTATTTAAATAATTTTTAACAGTAACATGTTAACAGTGCGACTACTTTGAATATTCATATTTTGGTATTAGGTTACATACAGTGAAATAATGACGTAATATGAAACAGAATAGTGACTAAACATATTTAATACAGATAAATAAAGGTTCATTATGATCTTATTAATCAGAGATCTCACAAACACTGCAGCGTCGCGATTAAGCCACTAGTGTAGAGCACTGACACCCTGTGGTGAAAGCCAGCAGTGGCTTTTGATTTATAGCTATTGGATTAAATCTTCACGTTCCGTTGAGTTTGGAAAATTCTGTACACAGTAGCTAATCATCAGAATGTCTTTTCCTGTCTCTGAAAATTTCCGGATTTTGAAAATCATCCCGCGATTTCTCATTTTATTAGGCGTTTAAGTCAACTAGATGATTAGCACATTGAAAATGTACATAACCGGAAATAACTGAGCCGTAACATTTCAAAACGGAAGTGCGACACGAGGCTAAGTGCAAGTAGTCCATTATCAACTGCTGAAATTGGGGGCGAATTCCAAACGGCTTTTTTGTGCCCTTCAATGGCACTTCGGAAAGGGGACGCCATTTGTAGGGACGTTCCAAACGAAAGTGAGCAACTGAATCAATTGACGAAGGGCCCTTCCAGAAGTCCGTTAGCGAAGGGACATGTGATGCTTCACGGAAGTGATTTCCGTTTGTGATAATGTGATCTTCAGTTAGGAGGTTAGGAGCTCTTGCGATGTCTTTTAAAGCAAATTTGAATTTGATTTCGACTTCACATACAAACGTAAGTAGAATAGACTGATTCAATTTGTCTTTATTTTAATGTAATACAAAGTATTTTTTTTTCAGTGATAGAAATATGTTTTAAAACGGTAGTGTAAGCAGGTTTAAGCACGTTTGAAAAAGTTTAATAGTAAATAAGACACAGCTGGACAATATTTAAATAAAATAATAATAATGAGAATATTTTATTTGCAACACCTGATGAACGCTGAATGCTGCACGCACGCACAGCGTTGTCAAGGTAACATTGGGTCAGTCATTCCCTTCGCCAAGGGAGTTCCAAACGCTTATACGAGACAGAGATGGCCCGGGCCAGTGTTGCCACCTTGTGGACAAATTAATTAATGCAACAACAATTCAAGCCATATGTGCGACCTGCGCGTACTTCTCCCTCCAGCCAGACCAAGATGACTGGCGGGCCGGATTAGCCTTTTTCACAAAAATCGGCAGCACAGATTACGTCAGCGCAGGGTAAAGTTAGTTCCGCTACAGGTCTGTGCTTATTGTATTACTGATAATAAAGCCAAACCCACACACACACACACACAAAGTGTCCCACCCACTTTTTAAAACAAAGTTACACTACTGTATCTTTCCGCACAATAATTTTCTCTCCTTACGCTAGGGAGCTAATGATAGCCATAGATTGCTTTCTCTTTCCGTTTGCTCTGTTTTGGCAAACACTTCAAACTCATCGATGCAACTTATCTGTTAATTCCTAAAGTGAACTTCTAAATTAACTCTTTTTGGACTGTTGTCTTGAATTGGGTGCAATGTGAGTTGTCCTAAACAAGGCCCTGCACTTCTCGTCAGGTTTTGACTACATTCCGCCCATGTATTAAATGCAAGTCCTTGAAAGCGCGCAATTTTCTAACGTAGCCTATTTACTTTAACTTCTTAGGTAATATATCAATGATGTGATGTTTCAGATGCGTCCGAAATTACAAAAACATATACATATATTTAATTGTTCGATCAATATTATTGCAATAAGGGACAATTTGGCAGTAGCTGGATATTGATAGGGACACATCCCCTGCATCCCCCCTAATGCTACACCCCTGGAATGATACACAATCTTCCAGCCTAGAATAAAGTCATTATGAACATTAACAATAATTTAGGACAATTATAATGTGATTTTATGTATGTCCCCACCAATGTCAAAAGCAAACATTGCCCTTTCAATTCTGAGGCTGGTTGAAGCATAAACTCAATACAACAATAAGAATAAAGCCATTAATCTGAGTCATCTGTTTAATATATATTATATTATTTTAATATGTATTTGCAAGGCACCTTATACACAACGTATTTACGTCATCATGTTAATAATGCAAAGGAGAGCAAGTAGACAGTACAATAATACTTTAATAATAATAATAGCAAAAAAAAAAAAAAAATGTCACGTGGAGAGTCATAATGCACAGCCAGCAAGATCTCTGTCAGATAACGCAAACTTCCTTAAATGTTTGGAGACACGAGTGTCATTATAAATGCGGCACGGCACACCTGGCTACATAACGTCACAGCAGAGATGAGAGACATCATAGGAATGGCGCTGGCGCTCGTTGTTCTGAGGGTTCGAGGGGAAAGCATCAATGACGGTTTTTGCACAGATGGAAAATGCTACGTCGTCTACGTAGACAGTGAGAGTTTTGACGCTGCCGAGCTCGTCTGTCAAGAGAAAGGCGGACATCTGATGACCGTACGCAGCCAAAAAGTGTCCGATGTTCTCGGTGGGTTGTTGAACGACGTTTTTGGAAACTTTTGGCTTGGGATGAAATACGAAGACAATCAGTGTCCAAACTCAAACGATGGGTTAAAGGGATTCAAATGGGTGACTGGAGACAACACAACCCATTATGTCAACTGGAAAAGCGACTTACCGGCTTGTTCTCCGCTATGTGTTTCGGTATCACCCAAAGTTCTCAAATGGACCGAAAGACCGTGCAATGACAGAATCGAGGGTTATTTGTGCGAATACGACAACACCGGATATTGTCCGCCGCTTAGCGCCGATGCACCAGTCTCATATCAAACTCATTTCGGATTTAAAGCAAATGAACAACTCAAAGAGATTCCTCAATACACCAATGGTACACTGCAGCCGCTGAGACACTTTTGTTTCAACGGCTCGTGGCTTCAAGCACCTTGGAACTGTGAAGTTTTTAATGGTGGATGTGATTATACGTGCGCTAAGAAAGAGCAAGACAACGTCTGCGTCTGTCAGCCTGGGTTTGAAATCGACAACAACGGAGTCACATGCAGCAAGCAGGAGGATGACCCTTGCGCGTTCGCGGAATGTAAACATAAGTGCATGCCAGTTGGCATTGGCAATGCATTCGCGTGCACGTGTCGCCCGGGGTTTCAATTAGGTGCAGATGGCAAGTCTTGCGAAGATTGCAAACCTGGCTTTCTCATTCAAACTGGCGTTTGCATTGATGACGACGAATGCGACTCTGCACCGTGCGACCACCACTGCATCAACACTGAGGGTAGCTATCACTGTCAGTGCTTTAAGGGATTTATTGAGTCGACGGAGGACATGCACAAATGTAAAATTCACTGTGATGAAAAAAGATGCCCAGCTGACTGTGATCCCAACAACGCACAGTGCAACTGCCCCGATGGTTTCCTACTTGAAGAACAATTTTGCGTTGACATAGATGAATGCGATAGTGGTTTCTGTGACCAGGCATGTCAAAATACACCTGGAGGATTTAAATGCTCTTGCAATGAGGGATACATGATTATAGACGAGTTCCAGTGTATAAGAGAAGACGTTGAAGGTTCAGGCAGCTCAACGCCTTTTGATATTTTTGTACCTACAAGCAGATCTCCAACCGACAAGCCAATATCTATATCAGCTGGCAGTCTTTTGGGAATAATGGTTTGCACTGTTGTTTGCATTCTTTTACTGGTCTGCCTCGCTCACTGCATAATGAGACGGCTTAGTAAAATACACAATTATGACTTGGACAAATGCCACAATGAAATCTACGACTTTCAACAGGTGATCATTGAAAAATACAGCACGCAACAGATTTTCCCAAATCAATATATAACAAGAGACACTTAAAGTCGGCCGTCAGGCGAACTGAAATGTAAGTAGTACATAATAGTAAATATATTTTGTTTTGTATGTAAACATTAGGCTTAGACAATATCAGAACAAACTGAAACTGACCTTGCACAAGTTTGAAGTCATGAATGTCGGTATTGCTGAATGCTGTTGCTGTTTGAAGATTCTATTTTTTATGTAACGTGTAGCAAATTTAATTTGCAGTAACCTACCTTGTTTTCTCTCTCTCTCTCTCTCTCTCTCTCTCTCTCTCTCTCTCTCTCTCTCTCTCTCTCTCATCTGTGTCCAAATATGCAGATGGACTGGAAAAGACATCCCTGCTAAAAAAAAAAAAAAAAAAAACTGTTGCTTTCTGCTGGTTGCAAGCCTTCCAGAGGCTTGTTAAAACCACTCCTAATGGAATGTGTCCCAAAACGCACTACAGGAAACCATTTGTGACCCTGGACCACAAAACCAATCTTAAATAGCATGGTTATATTTATATAGCAACAGCAAAAAATACAATGTATGGGTCAAAATTATCGATTTTTATTTTAATGCCAAAAATCATTAGGATGTTAAGTAAAGATCATGTTACATGCAGATATGCTGTACATTTCTTACCGTAAATATATTAATATGCATTGCTAAGTACTTTATACATCATCTGAAAGCTGAATAAATAAGATTTCCATTGATGTATGGTTTAAGATACAACTACTACTTGAAAATCTGGAATCAATAGGTGCAAAAAAAAAAAAAAATCTAAATATTGAGAAATTCACATTTAAAGTTGTCAGTTCTTAGCCATTTAAATTGCTCATCCAAAATTAAGTTTTGATATATTTACAGTAGCAAGTTTACAAAAAATTCTTCATGGAACAGGATCTTTAATATCCTAATGATTTTTGGCATTAAAAAAATCGATAGCTTTGACCCAAATAGTGCATTTTTGGCTAATGCAACAAATAAACCCGTGCTACTTAAGACTGGTTTGGTGGTCCAGGGTCACATTTATTCAACTTTAGATGATGTATAAATCTCAATTTTATATAGGCTATATATATAAAAAAAAACTGAAATATTTTAACGGTTAAAAATGTATGGTTTGTAATGGCATTTGTAGTGGAAACCATTAAAGTTTCTGTGATCTTTAAACGTTTTATTTAATCTTATTTATGTTACTTCCCTTCTACAGAGGTTTCGACTTGTCTTCTGAGTAATTCTGGTAAATGACCCCCTCTAGTGGGCAGTAGGAACTAGTTCAAGTGCATTTAGGTTATTTCATACTCGTACACCGAACTTGAAATAAAATGTTTTATCTTTCAGAGAGGCGTGAGTTAATGTCTAGTCATTTCAGTTGGTATTCAGTTTACTAATCCTTGGTGATTAATGTATTGCACAATTGTATACAATTCCTACGCGTGTACATAAATAAACGAAGAATCTGAAACTGGTCTAAAAACGAAGTTCTGAATACCACATTTCAATTAAAGTATTGCAGCTGTTGAAATTTTGCTACCTATGAAAACTTACGACGGAAATTATTGTAGTTTTCCAGAGTTTCAGTGCTCACGTTTGAAAAGCTCCTTACCGGAAAATGAATCATTGAGTCAGAAAGTTATTTCCTATTTCAGAAATGTTGGGAAACACAGATGAAATGAAGAGGGAGAAAGAACAGAGGAAGAACTCATTATCGCCGCAAGAAACTCAAGCGAGAGGACGGATAGTTGTTTACCTGACGCTAATATTGCGTTATTGAAACTTTCTAATTTTTTCACGCCAAAACGCTGTATGGATTACTGACGAAACTCGGTAAGACGCTAAATTAATGCTGTTATTAGTCATGACTTATAGTGCAACTTTCAGATTGCTGCATGTATCAGATCTTTTCGTATTAAAAGCGTCTGTGTTGTAGTAAATGAGTGAACTACTGAACCTTGAACTAAGCAAGCAATGAGTAAGATATACTAAAATGCATGTTTTTTCCACAGTGCTCTCAGAATGGAATATATATTTATTCTGATCCTTTTTGGATTGTGCATCAACACCAAAGTTGTGAAATGTACCTCGGGTTGTTCAGTTAATGGCTATGCCGCCTTCTGCGTAAATGGAGGTCTTCATCAGGTGCCCGAGCTGCCCACGCATGTAAATTATGTGGATCTGACTTTAAACAGTATTGCTGAACTCAACGAAGCATCCTTTTCTCGCCTTGAAGGTCTACAAGTCCTCATGCTGATGCACCAAACACCAGGACTTGTGATCAGAAACAACACATTTAGAAGACACACCAATCTAATATTACTTAAACTAGACTACAACAACTTGCTGCAAATAGAGACAGGGGCTTTTAACGGATTATCCAACCTTGAGATCCTCACTCTCACTCAGTGCAATTTAGATGGTTCTGTTTTGTCTGGTGACATCCTCAAACCTCTGGTGTCCCTTGAGATGCTCGTCTTGCGAGAAAACAACATTCAAAGAATCCAGCCGGCATCATTCTTTATGAATATGAGGAGATTCCATGTTCTGGATCTCTCTTACAACAAAGTGAACAGCATCTGTGAAGATGACTTCCTCAGCTTTCAGGGTAAACATTTCACTGTTCTGCAACTGGCCTCCATGACACTGCGAGACATGAACGAATACTGGTCAGGATGGGACAAGTGTGGAAACCCATTTAGGAACATGTCTATAACTGTGTTGGACCTTTCTGGAAACAGCTTTAAAGTTCCTATGGCAAGGCGTTTTTTTGATGCAATCAGTGGTACCAAAATCCAAGGTCTCATTCTCAGTAAGAGCTACAGCATGGGCAGTTCTTTTAGTCACAGCAATTTCCAAGATCCAGACAAATTCACATTCAAGGGTCTTGAGGTTAGTGGTGTTAAGATTTTCGATTTGTCCCAATCACAAATTTTTGCTTTGTCAAATTCAGTATTTAGTCATTTTTCAGATCTAGAACAAATGACATTGGCACAAAATCAGATTAACATTATTGAAAACTATGCATTTTGGGGTATGACTAATCTACAAAAGCTAAATCTGTCCCAAAATTTTCTGGGTAGCATTGATTCTAAAACATTTCAGAATCTGGAGAAACTTGAGGTGCTTGATTTGTCTTATAACCACATCAGGGTGCTTGGAGATCAATCATTTCAGGGACTCCCAAATTTACTCAACTTAAATCTAACAGGAAATGCTCTGGAAACAGTTCATGAATTTGCAACCCTACCAAACCTTAAGAAACTCTATCTGGGTGACAACAGAATTTCATCTGTGTCTAGTTTACCCAACATTGCGAAAAATCTCACGACCCTCGACCTGGAATTCAACAGACTGAAGGACTTGTCAGATTTGTACACTATACTACGGGAATTTCCTCAAATAGAAAAAATATTTGTTCAAGGTAACATGTTTTCGAGTTGTTATAATCAGAGACAGGTAGTGGTTTCAGACAAACTACAAATCCTTCATCTTGGGCTTTCAACAATGCAACTGATCTGGTCAGAAGAAAAATGTTTAAATGTGTTTAACAACCTTCACCAGTTAGAACAGCTTTCTCTGGTTTCCAACGGGCTGCAGTCCCTTCCCAAAGACATTTTTAAAGACCTTACTTCTTTGTTCATTTTGGATTTGTCCTTCAACTCTTTGAAGTACCTTCCTAATGGCATATTCCCTAAAAGTCTTCAGATACTTAATCTTGAATACAACTCTATTTATTCAGTGGATCCAAATCTCTTCAGCACCCTCAGCCACCTCAGCCTGATGAAAAACCAGTTCCGTTGTGATTGCAACCTAAGGGATTTCCAAACATGGCTAAATCACACCAACGTAATCTTTTCTCACCTTATTGAGGACGTGACATGTGCCAGTCCTGAGGATCAATACATGGTTCCAGTTGTGAAATCCAGCATTCAATGTGAGGAAAAAGAGGATGAGAGCAGCGCTGAAAAACTGAGGCTTGTGCTTTTCATTGTATGTTCCGCTCTGATCATATCACTCACTGTCAGCGCCATCATTTATGTCCGTCGACGTGGGTACATCTTTAAGCTTTACAAAAAAATTTTTGGCAAAGTTGTAGATGGAAAGCAACGGGAGCCCAATCCTGATCGATTCTTGTACGACATGTATCTTTGTTTCAGTTCCAGTGACATTAAGTGGGTAGAAAGAGCTCTGTTGCAGAGGCTCGACTCTCAATTCTCAGAGCAGAATGCCCTCCGCTGCTGCTTTGAGGAGCGAGATTTCATACCCGGGGAGGACCATCTTACCAACATGCGAAGTGCTATCCAGAATAGTGAAAAAACCCTTTGTGTGGTGACTGAACGCTTTCTGAAGGATGGCTGGTGCCTGGAAACCTTCAGCCTGGCACAAAAAAGGATGCAAGTGGAGCTTGAAGACATTCTGTTGGTGCTGGTTGTCGGGAACATACCGCAGTACAGGTTACTGAAGTACAAACAAGTCAGATCCTACATCGAGAACAGAATGTACCTTATGTGGCCTGATGACAGCCAGGACTTAGACTGGTTTTATGACCAACTTCTGCAAAAAATTAAGAAAAACACCAAGGTTAAGCAAACAAATCAAGCAACCGATGAAACGAAGGCTGATGCAACAAATGTCAAAGCAAACACAGCAGTATAATTATGGTATATTTGTTAGTTGTACATTTTTGGTTTTATTATTGTTGTCATTAAATAAGATCTGAGATTTGTAAATAACATTTTCACATGATTTCTGCTTATAAATATATTATTTATAATGAAACGAATATTATAAATAAAAATATTAGTCTGTGAACCTGCTGATAACTTCAGTAAATGCCTGAAAATGCAATCTGTATATTAAAGTGTCTACTTAAAAGTGTTAACTGATGTTCACTTTAATTCTTAAATGCAAGCAAAAGGGCAAAAACAAGGAAGCCACTACAGTGAAAACACTGATGCAATCTGACCTCATGCTTTTGGGTTTTGTAATGGTTTGCGCAAGGTTAATGAAATTTGTAAAGAAACCTCAGAATTTACAAATGATGTCATTTAAGTGTTGAGCCGTGTGCTTTGAACAGTTTGGAAATAGTAGCAATCGTAGTAATAGTAGTAAATAAAAAATTGAAATCTTACCTTGTCAGAGAACTCTTATGCAGTCTTCATTTAAGTACTGATCATAATGTGTGACCCTGGACCACAAAACCTTTAGATTTATACATCATCTGAAAGCTCATTAATAATAATAATAATAATAATAAAGAAGCTTTTCGTTGATGTATGGTTTGCTAGGATAGGACAATATTTGGCCGAGATGCAACTATTTGAAAATCTGGAATCTGAGGGTGCAAAAAAATCTAAATACTGAGAAAATCGCCTTTAAAGTTGTCCAAATGAAGTTCTTAGCAATAGATATTACTAATCAAAAATGAAATTTTGATATATACAGTAGGAAATATACAAAATATCTCTTTGGAACATGATCTTTACTTAATATCCTAAACATTTTTGGCATAAAAGAAAAACTGATCATTTTGACCCATACAATATATCCTTGGTTGACCTCACCTTCTGGCAAAAATTCCTGTTATGATATCCCTTTATTTTAATAAAAAACACTGGAAAAAAGAAAAAGAAAAGACAACATTCCAAAGCTAATATTAACATTGCGTTCTATGTACAGAAAGCAATCTTTCAGTGACACCTTGTGCAAACATAGCTGAACAAAAAATAGTCTTCAAATGTTACTTTTAAAGAAGGATTTAAACCATTTTGATTTTTTTTTTTTAATACATAAGACCTAAATTTAGAATCCAGGATTCTGCTTGATATTGCTAGTAGCTAAGTGTGTCTTTTTTATTTTAATGTTTTTAAAAACAATTGCTATCTACCACTAATTGTATATTGTATTCATATTTATTTAACACAGTTGCAACATTTAGATCTGATGGCCTCATTTAACAGCAGGTTCTTCTTTAGGAACTTGCTTAAACTATCCCCCGATTGAGAAGTAATGCTGATTATGCAATCATAAACCCTTGGTTTTCTTTTTGTTGGCTTTAGTTACTCAATTTCTGGCCTAACTGTCATCTCACTAAACTTGAGAAAGAAGCAAAACAGAAGCAAATTAATTTATTGATAGCTTTCATAAACGCATTTATTTATATATATATATATATATAAATTTGAATGCTCTATTACGACGTTCTTTCCCTTAAACTGCTTAGAAATGAACAAAAACAATGATGTTTCAGGGTCAATGATTAAGTATTTATAATATCTAAAAACTCCAAACACCAACAATGTATTAATTGAAGAAATCGTCACTTGAAGGAGGAGTCTTTCTATGACCGTTAATTTTTGAATGATAAGCGCCCGCGTTTTTTGTGGGTAAGAGGAGCGATAGATTCTTGGACTAACACTATTCATTTAAATTAATTTATGTATGCTTACATATTTTCCCTCATCGTCAGAACACATGAGAGTAATTAAAACAGTTCAGTAGTCAAAATATAATGTTTACTCATTAGTGAAGTAGTTGTTAAAATATTTAATATGACTGCATTCGCAGCTGATTTTACAGATGTAACGTTATTGTTTCTTTAACGAATTAAGCATACAAAGGTATATCAACGCGGACTGCTACAATGTAGTACATACTGCAGCTAGTAAACATACAAGTTGAGCTCTGTGCAGTAGTATTTACTGCACTTATAATCACCAAAGGCGAAGAAAGGGAACGGGATATAGCCAACAAAGCGAATGTGATTAATATCTCACGGTTCTATTAATGTTTGTAGTTTCTGAACGTTTGTTCAGCACTCACACTGGAAGAATCCCTTACCGGAAAATGAGTCACTGGGTCAGAAAGTTATTTCCTATTTCAGAAATGTTGAGAAACACACATGAAAAGAAAAAGGGAGAGAGAACGGAGGAGCAGCTCCATATGATCGCCGTACGGAATTCTTGAAACTTGACAATGAAATGACTTAAACTTCTAAACAGGGTAATACTATGGATTAATGGCCGAACAGGTAAGACGCCAAACTATTGATCTAAACTATTGTTATTATCATCTGCTTTACTTTGCAGTAAGCTCTCACATTACTTAAAGTATCGGGTCATTGATAAAATCTTGTAAGGGTGTAATGAATTCCACATTAAAAACTTGTGTTTTGTCCCTAAAAGTCACTGGACTTTGAACTATAAGCAAACAACTCGAAAGATAAACTGGTTTCTATAGAAGTAGCTGTAAACTCTGCTTTTAGATACTTTATATGGGCCATTCTCAGAAAGTTAACGTATTGAAAAAAATGTGTGTTTTTCCTAAATATTTCTATGAAAATTGTATAATATCCAAGTTACACATTACTAGTAATGGTGCAGTTAATTCTCATATTGTATTTTCAGAAAGGTTTGGAATATTTATCCTCTCCCCAATTTGGCACTATCCAAACACAGTGATCTATTAAGATTTTGATTTATTTTTGATTTAGTTTTTTTGCAATTTTATTAATTATTTAAAAATGGTAAATCGATAATTAAATTTGTAACAGTATTTCAAGTGTAATTTATACGATTTTTTTGTATTTTGAATCCAAATTTCCTTTGTAAAAGGCACAAAGTTGATCATACTGATTTCAAAGTTAAGGATTCATTAGTTTGAAAATACATTAAACCAAAAACTCTCATGACATCTTTGTTCATAATTCAGTATACTTTATTTTTGACAAAATATCGCATGTTTCGGTCGTGACAGTAATGCTTTGGTAGCGACATCACCACATTAAAACATTATTGTTATAATATGTAATAATTGTCACTACCGAAATGAATGATGACATGTTTCGGTTGTGAATAGTTGTATGGGATAACCACCCAAAAAAAAAAATTCACTATTGAAACATATGATGGTGTTTCGGTAGTGACATTTTTTTTTTTTTTGAAAGGGGCGGGGGGAGGGGTTTATCCTATAGAACACACGTTTCGGTAGTGACAATTTTAGATACTTTTGAACCTAGTTCAAAGATGCTAATCAGCACATGGTTAGTTAGCACAGTTCTGAACAGTGGTACACAAATAAATACTAAATGTTGTGGAATAACCCCCAAAAAGTGAGCTTAACTGCAGAAAAAAAAGGTGTTTGGTAGTGACGTTCCTTAAAGTCAACACAGATTTTTTTAGACTTTTGAACACATTTACCTTAAAACCTTGGGGCCTATCTACCCACATCTTGTAGCTATGAGAATGAGACACACACAGGAATATTTCCTGATCATAAATTGATGGGTTTAGTTGAATCAGTCTTGGCCAATAGACTAAAACATTTTTTTTTTTATTGTGAGTTTCAATAGATAATAGAAGGATCTTAATAAACACATGAGATTTGAGTTAAATGCTTTTTAAATGTTTTTTGGTTGCAGGACAGCAGTTTGCACCAATTCTGTAGAATGGCCCATATATTAAGTTCTGTTGTTTTACTCTGAACTAAATTTGACTTGCATTTCACAACTCTTTATTTTTAGTATCCACAATTGCAAACTTAAAAAGCACAATACATTACCCAAGATAGAAACCTTTACCATCATGTACTCACTCTTGTGTTTCTGCTTTCTTCTACTGCAGCGGAGTACAAAAACTGATAACTGATAACAGAATTGTCTTTCTTTTGGATGAAACTATTTTAATCTTCCTTTTTATAACGCATGTTTTTCAGAATGGCAACAAGGCACACATTATCTCTGATCCTCCTTGGATTATGCATGAGCGCTCAAATTGTGAAATGCACCTCGGTGTGTTCAATCGACGGCTCTGTTGTCCTCTGCACAGATAGAGGCCTTAAAGAAGTGCCAGAGCTGCCTATGCATGTAAATAATGTGGATCTGAGTAACAACAGCATCGCTGAACTCCATGAAACATCGTTTTCTCACGTGGAAGGTCTACAAGTTCTCATACTGATGCACCAAACACCAGGACTTGTGATCAGAAACAACACATTCAGAAGACTCTCTAATTTAACATCACTTCAGCTGGACTACAACCACCTGCTGCAAATGGACACAGGAGCATTTAACGGATTATCAAACCTTAAAAACCTCACTCTCACTCAATGCAGTTTAGATGGTTCTGTTTTGTCTGGTGACGTCCTCAAACCTCTGGTGTCTCTTGAGATGCTTGTCTTACGTGAAAACAACATTTACAGAATGCAGCCGGCATCGTTCTTTTTAAACATGAGGAGATTCCAAGTGCTAGATCTCTCTTACAACAAAATAAACAGCATCTGTGAAGAAGACCTCCTCAGTTTTCAGGGTAAATATTTCATGTTTCTTCAACTGGCCTCTGTGACTCTGCAAGACATGAAGGAAAACTGGTTAGGATGGGACAAGTGTGGAAACCCATTTAGGAACATGTCCATAACCGTGTTGGACATTTCTGGAAACGGCTTTAATGTTAACAGCGCAAAGCGATTCTTTAACGCAATCACTGGCAGCCAAATCCAAAGTCTAACTTTGAGTAATAGTCGCAATCTAGGCAGATCTTCTGGTAATAATTCAAAAGATCCTGATGGATTCACATTCAAAGGTCTTGAGGTGAGCGGTATTAAGACTTTCGATCTATCCAATTCAAATATTTTTGCTCTGACTTATTCAGTATTTGGTTATTTGCCAGATCTGGAACAAATTACTTTAGCACAAAGTCAGATCAGCAAGATTGAAAAGAATGCATTTTTGGGTACGACAAATTTACTAAAGCTGGACCTGTCCAGAAACTTCCTGGGTGATATCAATTTTGAAACTTTTCAGAATCTAGAGAAACTTGAGGTGCTCGATTTGTCTTATAATCATATATGGATGCTTGGATTACGTTCGTTTCAAGGACTTCCAAACCTACTCCGCCTAAACCTAACAGGAAATTCTCTCAAATACACACATAGATTTGCAAGCCTACCAAGCCTAGAAAAACTCTACTTTGGTGACAACAAAATTACACACGTGTCTTATTTACCCAACATTGCCACAAACCTCAAAACCCTTTACCTGCACTTTAACAAAATATCTTCCGTGTCCGAACTCTATACGATACTAGAGAAATTTCCTCAAATCGAGGAAATCGTTCTTCGAGGAAACGAGCTTGTGTACTGCCCTCACGACGAACATAATGTGCTTTCACAAAAAATACGAATCCTTGATCTTGCGAACGCAGGTTTGGAAGTTATCTGGTCAGAAGGAAAATGTTTAAATGTGTTTAACAACCTTGACCAGTTGGAAGCGCTTTTTCTAAATTCCAACCGACTTCAGTCACTTCCCAAAGCCATTTTCAAAGACCTCACTATTTTGAGCTTTTTGGACTTGTCTTTCAACTCTCTGAAGTACCTTCCTAGTAGTATTTTTCCTGAAAGTCTTCAATATCTTAATCTTGAATATAACTCTATTTATTCAGTAGATCCAAATCTCTTTAGCACCCTCAGCTACCTCAACCTGATAGGCAATGGTTTTCAT
This sequence comes from Cirrhinus molitorella, assembly GCA_033026305.1. NCBI lineage: Eukaryota > Metazoa > Chordata > Actinopteri > Cypriniformes > Cyprinidae > Cirrhinus > Cirrhinus molitorella. Next base: position 19,346,404 of record CM065133.1, on the reverse strand, counting down.
TGTGACTGCAACCTAAGGGATTTCCAGACGTGGCTAAATCAAACCAACGTAACGTTTCTTCACCCCATTGAGGACGTGACATGCGCCAGTCCTGAGGATCAGTACATGGTCCCAGTTGTGAGATCCAACATACAATGTAAGGAAGAAGAGGATGAGAAGAGTGCTGAAAAACTAAGGCTTGTGCTTTTTATTTTTTGTTCTGCACTGATCATATTATTCACTACTGGCATCACAATTTACGTCTGTCGACGTGGCTACATCTTTAAGCTTTACAAAAAACTTCTTGGCAAACTTGTGGATGGAAAGCAACGGGAGCCCAATCCTGATCGATTCTTGTACGACGTGTATCTTTGTTTCAGTTCCAGTGACATTAAGTGGGTAGAAAGAGCTCTGTTGCAGAGGCTCGACACTCAATTCTCAGAAAAAAATGCTCTCCGCTGCTGCTTTGAGGAACGAGATTTCATACCCGGGGAGGACCATCTCACGAACATGCGAAATGCTATCGAGAATAGTCACAAAACCCTTTGTGTGGTGTCTGAACGTTTCCTGAAGGATGGCTGGTGCTTAGAAACGTTCAACCTGGCTCAGTGCAGGATGCTATTGGAGCTTAAAGACATTCTGTTGGTGCTGGTTGTAGGGAACATACCGCAGTACAGGTTACTGAAGTACGAACAATTGAGATCCTACATCGAGAACAGGAATTACCTTCTGTGGCCCGACGACAGCCAGGACATTGAATGGTTTTATGACCAACTTCTGTATAAAATAAGAAAAAACACCAAGGTTAAGCAAACAAATGTTAAAGATAAGGAGGTCAAAAACAATCCTGAAGCAGACAATGTTCATGCAGACACAGCAGTGTAACTGTGAAGGACTTCATATGGACATACCTTTCTTTGCTCTGAACTGTGTTTGACCCGTTTTCTTTTGGACACTGATGTTTCAAAAATGAAGTATATTAAGCTTGATACCATACTAAATTGTATTAGTTATAAAAGTTTATTTTGTATTATTATCTAAAATGTGCAGTAGCACATTACAGATACATCTTTAATCAGATGAACAGATTCCTGCATTAACACTGTAATCGTTTTACATATGTGACACTGGACCACAAAACTGTAAGTAGCACAGGCATATTTGTGGCAATAGCTAACAATAGATTGTATGGGTCAAATTATTGATTCTTCTTTTATGCCAAAAATCATTAGGATATTAATTAAAGATCATGTTCTATGAAGCTATTTTGTAAATTTCTTAGCGTAAATATATATGAACTTAATTTTTTATTAGTAATATTCATTTGGACAACTTTAAAGATGATTTTCTCAATATTTAGATTAGAAATTGCCTCCTATGACTGGTTTTGTGGTACAGGGTCACATATTATGTGAATGGTACACGTTTTTAAATTTTTATTTTCATACGGTTTCAGGACTTGGCACATAAAGTTGAATAAATTATACTGTGTGGTCCAATTCACGTGTGAAAATTGATTTTTAAATAAAATGTGACTTTTAAAGATAATGCCTACTATGTTGTAAAATTATGCTTTGTTTGTTAAACCAGATGGTTACTCCTAAAGAAGGGACAAATGTTGAAAACAATATACAGTAGTCAACATTTGAAGTGGATCAAAAAAGTTAATCAAAGGTGTCCAAAGAGAAGAATGGGTATTATTTTAGGACAACCTTGATGAAAGGTTTTGATCCACTTCAAAATGTTGACTACTGTGTATTTATATATATATATATATATATATATATATATACACACACTGTGTGTGTGTGTGTGTGTGTGTGTGTATGTATATGTGTGTGTGTGTATATATATATATATATAATTTTTTTTTTTTTTTTTTACGAACTGTTTTATATATTTATAACAAATTGTGTTATATATTTACATTATAATGATTACTAATATTATCATTACACCAGATAGCAGCTTTTATTGGTACACCCAATATTAAATAACACAGAAAATTTGTGATTCTATTAAAAAAAAAAAGAATAGAACAGATCCTACTTTTCTAAAATGATTTAGTTAATAAATAATGTTCTGGTGAGACATACACAGTATATGTCAAGAACACATTTGCACACTTAAAACAATACTTAATTTTGCATGTGTTTGACAATAACATTTTCTTTTGTGTAAAGTCACATAAACTGACTTAATTTCCCTGACGTCCTGAGGCTAATGTAAATGTTTGCACACTGCAGGAGGAGGGCGGTTTTTATCTAAGAAACTGAGGAAAAAAGCAGACGACTTTGAAACAACGCACAATGAGTCTTTCGATTCACCGCCACAGAAACTAATGAATTTTACTTGTGAAGTATTAAAAACTTTATAGGCGGAACATTCAAATCAGCATCAACAAAAAAAGTGCATGACTCAAATACATACACAAAACACAAAATATATACAAGTTCATATGAAATGTGCAGGAAAATAATTCTGATTATGCTTTTCTGTTCCCAGGAAAAAGTGATGGCCTGTGGCCAGACATTAAAAAAAATAATCTAAAACAGATGTCACACAAATACCAGCCAGTGGGTCAAAATAGTGTCCTCTTAAATCAAACAAGTTTCCCTTAACATCATGTCAGGATTCCCATGCACATAATGTCAAGAAACTCTTTCCTGTGCTAAATCTTAATATGGCAACATGTTCTGATATCTCAAGCTAACAATCTCATTTTAAATGTTAGCATAAACTCTCAGACGAGGCTTTTGAGTTAATGGCAATAGTAGGCACGCTGGTTTTTGGCTTGTGAAACTCTACAGAATTGCACTTCGCTTTGACTCTCTTTTTAAAACAGTTACATTTTTTGGGAGATACAGGCGCTGCCCTTTCATTATTGTCTTTGTCACTCAGATTGCATTTGACACTCTCTTCCGGGATTACTGGAATCGCTTCGCGAATCTCACGACTGTCCTGCAGCATAACACAAGTGCCATTTGCTTTTGTTTTTATATGGTTCCATGGTATTTTTTCAGGGGTCTGGGAATTTAATGCCAGGTCCCCTGTCTTCTGTGTATCTTGATTAACAGTACAGACTCGAGTTGTGTCAGGTACAGCACAGCGCTGAACCTCTGGAATCTGAATGTGTGCTGGAAAGTTCTGGCTCTCTGGTAGAGGCGAATTATGGCCACACGCACTGACGTGGGACTCGTTGTGCACCGCAGTATCGGACAACAGTGCTTGATGTAAAAGGTGCACAGCGTGCATGCTGTAGCCCCCAGGGAAACATCTATGAGGGGCTGGCCTTGATGTTTGGCTTTGTGAGCAATGTTGGAAGTGGCCACAGTTCACATAACAATCAGCAGGAGTGTGTGTCATATCCCGTGAGGACTGAAGGTTATGCCCCACAGGCAAGGGATTTGCCTGTTTAGCAGGGCATTGGGTTTCTCTAGATTGGCTGCAAGGATGGTAAGGTGTCCTTTGTTGCTCCCTCATATACTGATGCATGGAGTTCTCACAGGTGCACCTTGTAGTGTACGCATACTGATGAGGATGTGAAAGTTCTGTGCCTGGTAAGCTATTCTCAACCTCAGGGCTTGGTTCCCTTGGGTCGGTGCAGCTTTTTAAATTTGTGTGATGAGAAGCAACGCCGTTGTGCAACTGCGTACACGCTTCGTGTTCCTCATCAGAGGCCTTTTCCTCATTTCTGACATTCAACGCCAAGGGCTCAAGCTCATAGTGTTCGTGTCGACCCTCACTTCTTGCGTTATTTATCTGGTACTTGGGTGAGTAGCAAGCACCGAGTTTACCTTGGTTCGGACTAGATTGGTTTTCAGACGTGTGCTCTGAAAAGGCATAGCACTGGAGTTTCTTTGGCAAAGGAATCTGTCCACAGGTGCCCTGAGGTCCCAAACAACGACACATGCATTGAAAGAAAAATGTGGCAAAGGCCCAACTAATGCACATGATTAGCATCAAAAACGTGCCCAGTTGGGTGTAGGCCAAAACTGTGGATGGCATCATCATCGCACCAGCTACAAAGGTTGTGAGTGCTGCCATCGCTATAGCCGAGCCCATTCTGCTCAAAGAGAAAATCACCTTCCCTTCCCTGTCTGGTTCTGGAGCAAGGCGGTACGCCACTCCATAATGGACAGCAAAGTCCACGGAGAGGCCTACGGCAACTGAGATAGTCACTGATTCAAGCACATTCAGTTCCCAACCCAAGAGCACCAGCGACCCAACTGTGACAAATATGGTTCCGGCGATGGAAATGATGGCATAGAGGCTGATGATGATATTCCAAGTGGTCAGGAGCATGACACTGAAAGCCACCACCACAGACAATGCCATAGCGATAAGAGTCCCATCAGAAAGGCTGTCCTGCAGGTCGTAGAACTCCAGGTTGCTTACAAACCATCCGTAGCTTAGTCCTTCAGGAGCATCTCTCAGCTCCTCCTGAATCCAAGCATCCACTTCTCTGTAAAACTGATGCATCTTCTCGTATGCCAGAGTGAAATGGTAGGTGCTTTGAAACTCGAGTACAATTGCTCGAATTGTGTCATTGATGTCAAACCTTGGCCCTGGAGTCTTGCTATCAAGATGGTAAATGGTGCTTCGGTCAAGTTCCATAATTGCACGTTTGATGCACAACTCAAAGACATCTTGGCGGTAAGGGAATGTGGATTGACTACAACAGGGATAGACGGAAGCTTCGTCACAGTCTTGGTTCTCCATCCATTGCTTGAAGGTCTCCATGAAGCAGCTCGTGAAGTCTTGCTCTTCAGACTGGAACACGAAGCTCTGGTTCCTAAGCTTCTGGCAGAAGTTGAGAATCCATACCTGACTTGCAGGTCTCGCAATGTTGAAGGTTGTGTCAAGTGTAAGCTTGCCCTTATTTTTAGGGTTCAGCGGATCTCCATTGTCAACTGGAGTAACTCCCCAAATTATTGTGATTGGCATGTGGAGGTCTTCCCCATGGTTGACCCGTTCGAACATAAAGAGTTTTTTGTACTCCGCATCGTAGCGTTCAAAGGGATGGGAAGAGCGGAAAACCTGAAACTCCGACAGCTCCAGAGAGGGCAGTTTCATCTTGGGATTCACGCAAACAACATAGGCACCACCCACTGTCATCGCCAAGAACCACAAGAGCCACAAGTAGCGCAACTTGATCACGATGCAAGGCAAAACCTTCTCAAAGAATATCCGAGAGGCCTCGGAGATGCTAAAAAGACACTTGTTGACCATCTGGAACAGGCTTGTCCAAAACGTTGTAGTGCCCTGCGTCTGGTGGTGTTGTGCCTGAGAACATGTAAAGAGGTTCACCAGATATCGTTCATGTAGGACCACAACAGCTGGCAACCAGGTGACCATCAGTATGTAGTTAACCAGGATAGCAGTACCAGCATACACACCAAAGCATCGGATGGCAGTGATGTTGCTCACGTAGTTGGCGTAGAAGGCAGCGGCTGTGGTGAAGCTGGTGACAAACATTGAAAGCGCAGCGTGCTGAAGCGTGACGCTGACCGTTTCAGAGAGTTCAGAATTGGGTTTGTCAAACTTTGTGTAGTTCCAGACATCGCAGAGCACAAAGGCATCGTCGGCGCCAATTCCAACCAGTATGATGAGCGCGGTAAGGTTCATGAAGGGGAAGAAATCAAAGTTGAAGACCACACGGTACAGGAAGTACGAGACAATCAGTGAACTGATGATGGCAAACATAGTCATCAGGGTGATGAACATCGATCTTGTGTAGATGCACATAACCACTAACACGATTACAATAGCTATAGCTGGATACATGGTATCTGTCAGAAGGTAGTCCTGAAATAAGTTGTGTTTGATGCCAAATTCTATTCCTGTGATGGTCGTGATCCCATCCGAGGAGTTCCAGTTCTCAAAGTTGTCCAAGTAAATGTTCATCATTGTTTCTCCTTTCTCCGTTGGAGAGAAGAGCATGCTGTACTTGAGGTTCGGTGGAAGGTAGTCCGCGTTCTTTGGATTCAGAAAGTCTTTGTCCACCAAAAAGTGAAAAATCTGATACACGGCGTTGTATTTTGTACACTTCCGTGGCACGTTGCCACACTTGAGGTCCTTCTTACGGGTCGTCATGTCCCAGCACTCAGGACCAAGAGTGCCGTTGTGGTAATACTTTGCACAGGAGCGCAGGATCTTCAGGGTGTGGGAAACATCTCGCTCTGTGATCTTTTGGCAGGAGGACTTGTTAGTAAGGACGGCTATATAGTTCCCAAGTGTCCAGCTGGGACAGCATGAGGCAGCAGTGGTGCGCTGACACAGATCCAAGTACTGGGGATGAGAACGAACCTAAGGGACCAGACATAAAACACACCAGTAAAACACAAAATTTCCAACATCCTATCATGCATCTGCAAATAGTACAATCAATAAATGCAATGCTACATACCCGTGTATTGTCAAAATTGCACATGGATTTTATTGCCTGTATATTCCACAAGTTCTTTCCCTCTGCAGATGCAAATACGATTCGAGAATAGCTGTCACCTGTGATGAGACAATGTTTGGTTGTTAAACACTTATATACAAAAACTTATATACACTGGGGTGGCATCTCTTTTAAAGGTACAAATGTGAAAGACCACAAAACCAGTCATAAGGGTAATTTTTATGACATTGAGATTTATACATCATCTGAAATTTGAATAAATAAGCTTTTCCACTCATGTATGGATTGTTAGTATAGGACAATATTTGGCCGAGATACAACTATTTAAAAAATCTTGAATCTGAGGGTGCAAAAAATATAAATATTGAGAAAAATCACCTTTGAAGTTGTCGAAATGAATAAGCAATGAATATTACTAATCAAAAATTAAGTTCTGATAAATTGTATGGTAGGAAATGTACAAAATATCTTCATGGAACACAATTTTTGGCATAATAGAAAAATCAATCATTTTGACCCATACAGTGTATTTTTGGCTATTGCTACAAATATATGTGCTACTTACGACTGGTTTTGTGGTACAGGGTTACAAATACAGTACCATAATGTATTAATATGTACACTTTAGGTACTAATATGTACCTCTATAGCACCTTATAGGGATAAATAACCAATTTCTGAAAGAATACTGCCCCAGTGGCAACTTTTCTACCTTTTTTCTCAGAGTGAAACAAAAGCCAGTTGCCTTTCTAAATGGACCACTAGGTGGCAGATTTGATTAACGTCTTTAATGTGGAATTGAAAGAAATTCATACTTTAAATTACAAGGTACACATTAAATTGGTCAAATACTAAAGCTCAGCACAGGAATAAATTAAAATTTAAAACATCTCTTAATATATTATTTTATAATTTATTATATAATTAATAATTAAATTCTTTTGAATTGTAATCCTTTACAAAATGACTTATAAAATAATGTTGTTGTTTTTTTAAATTAAAAAAAATTCAGGTTTCTTTGATGGATAGAAAGTTCAGAAAAACAGCATTTTCTGAAATGTGTTAATCTTGTGTAACATTATAAATGTCATTATCATTTTCGATCAATTTAAAGCATCCTTGCTAAATAAAAGTATTCATATCTATAATTTCTTTCCCCCAAAAAATAAAAAATAAATGATACTGACTCCAAGCTTTTGAATGGTATAGTACGGAAAAAAAAATAACTCAATTGTTTTAAATACTGATAATAATAATAATAATAATAAAAAATAAATTACATTTTAAAATATATTCAAATAGAAAACAGTTATTTTAAATAGTTAAAATATTTCACAATATTACTGCTTTTGCTCTATTTTGGATCAATTAAATCCAGGCTTAGTGAGCATAAAATACTTTTTTATAAAACTTTTGACTGACAGTGTATTAAATCAATATGATGTATGGTTTTACGAGAGTGAGAATGAGAAAGTGCAAAAGCAAATTAGTTAAAACTCACCTGGCACATCACAGAAGAAACTGTCCTTACTAAAATCCCACTCCGCTTGTCTTTTCTTTCGATCATAATGATCCTTTGACCACCTGTCATCTTGGTGACTGAAATAAAATACAGAGAGTATTTGCAACTTAAATCAATGCATTTAATAGTTCTGTATAAAAAGCTAAAGACAAAGCCTCAAATCCCTGTCACCCAAAACCATAATCTACTAGTTCACGACTTGCAGTCTGATTCTTGTCAGATTTAGACAGCTTTAAAGAAAACAAAAATCCGCCCTAATTATTAATTCCAGAGCACGCTGCAGCATACAATTTCAGGCTCGGAGAACTCTCCTCACATTGTTGCCATTTGAGATCTGCGATTGAAATGACCGTTATCATTATTACTGACAGAGGGCAGGACTGCCGCTGACAGCACATCCTGTTCCACAGACAGGAAGTCTCTTTAATCAGAGGGAAGACGCCTATGCACATGCTGAGACGGAGCCGTGCCATACAGACGCTCTTTCTCTTTCAGACCGCTTCTGTCATGATGTGTAATACAGCTCACAATGATCCGGATCAGATGAGTCATGATATAGCCAACACAGACTGTATTACTAATCACCACTATTATTCAGGAGCAAAAAATACATATAATGTGGCCTTAAAATTCTAATTGTCTATATTGACTTTATAATGAACGCAAAAGCAAAAACCGCAACTTAAATCAGTCTCATTTCTGATGTTCTGTTCATTTTACAATGCGCATTTAAGATGCATATTTGCAAATAAATGATAAATAGGTCATGTTCCCTATTGCAAAACCAAAATGCAACAGACACACCAATATTGACCAATCCTGGCCTGAATCCTAATCCTCGCTTGGCTCACGTCACTCATGTAGTGCTGTTCTGGATGAATACGAACAGGAAAGTATGGTTATCAGATAAGAAGTGGACTCTGTTACCTTTTGGCCTGCTCATCTGCGTATTTGAAGGGGTAGTTGGCCAGCGTCGCCTTATAGCCTGTGTTTTTCACCATGTTGTTCCATGTTACAAGTCTCTGGCCTATCGCAGTGCCTCTCGGTTCAAACCCCTAATAAAGAGAAATGACAAAAAAATCTTCACTTGAACTGCCTATTTAGAATTTGGTTTAGTTTATGAATTCGCTAACAAAAAAAAGTTACAAAAACAAACACGTGTTTGGACAGAATACAGTCATTATTAAGTGTCACGGCACTGTAATCTATTACAACCTGATGCATTAACAAAAAGCCTGTAGTGGTCACCTGTAGTGGGTTTGAGAAGTCAGGAAGGTCGGGCACGAGGATACCGACCAGGGCGCAAACCACGATGAGAACGGTACACACCCCCAACACCACCACCGGCCAATCAGCAATGAGCTCCGCATAACTGCAATTGAGAGATTCACATTTCATCTGCATATGGATTACATTCATTTAATTTTTTTTTTTTTTATTACAAAATTTAAAATGTTTTTAAATCGCATTTTTTATTAGTTAAACGTTTTCTATTAATTGGAGTTGTAATGTATATACAATTTTTTTATTATGAAATCAGAAAACAATTAATTTAATATTTTTATTGTATAATGCTATATCATATAATTTAAAATATATTATTGTCCTAATTATTAGTCAGTCGTTTTCCATTAATTGAATGTGGAATGTAATGTATTGTAATACTGCAATATAATTAGATAACTAAATAGTTTTATATTGTAAGCATTTTTATACATTTTAAAAAATACATATTTTTGTCTTAAATATTAGTTAACCGTTTTACATTAATGTAATGTAATATGGTTATATTGCAATATAATTAAATAAGTACATTTAAAATTATATTGTAAGCATTTTATACAATAAAATGTAATTTTGATTGTTTAATGCTTACAATGTTTAAAAAAAATGAGTGTTAATTTTGTTAATGAATCATTTTCCATTAACTGAAATTGTAATGCAATGTAATAGATGTAGACTGCTGTGGGATCAGTAAGATTTTTAATGTTTTTAAAACTGAATTGTTAGCATAATTTCTCCAGTCTTCAGTGTCACATGATCCTTCAGAAATCAATGTTGGAAACAGATTTCATACAAAAGATTTCCCATTTAAATTAATGCTGTAAATAAACTTTTTATTTATTTAAAAAATCCTGAAAAAAATAATCACAGGTTTCAACAAAATATTAAGCAGCACAACTTTGTATATATACACACACACACACAGGTGCAGCTCAAAAAATAAAAATATTGTGAAAAAGTTTTGTAACTTATTTTAAAATATATTCATATATTCTAGATTCATTACATGTAAAGTAAAACATTTCAAAAAAAAAAAATTTATTATTATTTTGATTATTAGAGTGTACAGCTCAAGAAAGTCAAAAATCCAGTATCTCAAAATATCAGAATATTTACATTTGAGTTTCATTCAATGACCATCCCTACAGTATAAATACCGGTTATCTCTTGTTCTTTGAAACCACACTAATGGGGAAGACTGCTGACTTGGCAATGGTCCAGGAGACAATCACTGACACCCTCCACAAAGAGAGTAAGTCACAGAAGGTCATTACTGAATGGGGTGGCTGTTTACAAAGTGATGCATCAAAGCATATTAAATGCAAAGTTGACTGGAAGGAAGACATTGGGTAGGCAAAGGTGCACAAGCAACAGGGATGACAGCAAGCTTGAGAATAATGTCAAGTAAAGCCGATTCAAACACTTGGGAGAGCATAAAGAGTCACCACACTCAGACCTCTTCAGGAAAAGGACTACCAAACCACTTCTGAAACAGAAACATCGGAAGCATCTTACTTGGGCTAAGGAGAAAAAGAACTGGACAGTTGGTCCAAAGTCCTCTTTTCAGATAAAAGTAAATTTTGCATTTCATGTTGAAATCTAGGTCCCAAAGTCTGAAGGAAGACTGGAGAGGCACAGAATTCAAGCCGCTTGAAGTCCAGTGTGAAGTTTCTGAAGTCAGTAATGATTTGGGGTGCCATGACGTCTGCTGGTGTTGGTCCATTGTGTTTTATCAAGTGCAAGTCAAAGCAGCAATCTACCAGGAGATTTTGAATCACGTTATGCTTCCATCTGCTGACAAGCTTTATGGAGATGCTGATTTCCTTTTCCAGTAGGACTTTAGCACCTGCCCACAGTGCAACAACCACTTGCAAGTGGTTTGCTGACCATGATATTACTGTGCTTTATTGGCCAGCCAACATGCCTGACCTGAACCCCATTAAGAATCTATGGGATATTTTCAAGAGAAAGATAAGAAACAGTTGATCCAACAATATACAGATGATCTGAAGGCTCAATAGTGCCTCAGCAGTGCCACAGGCTGATCACTTCCATGCCACACTTCACTGATGCTGTAATTTGTGCTAGGAGAAAGTCATTTGCTGTAATATGTGCGGCCAACCAAGTATTAAGTGCATAAATGAACATACTTTAAAGAACTTGAACTTTTCTGTGTTGCAAATCCGTTTTTTGATTGATCTTAAGAAATATTCTAATATTTTAAGATACTGGGTTTTTGACTTTCATGAGCTATAAACTCTAATCATCAAAATTAAACCAAAAAAAACTTTTGAAATATTTTACTTTACATGTAATGAATATAGAATATCTAAAAGTTTCAGTTTTTGAAACAAGTTACAATAAAAAAAAAACTTTTTCACGATATTCAAATTTTTTTTAGCTGCACTTGTGTGTGTATATATATATATATATATATACACAAACATATATAATTAAATAAAGAAAGAGGAGTGTGCTTACCTTTTGGGAAACCGGAAAGGCCTTGGAGGGCTGAAAGACACAAGTAGCATAAATCAGGATTAGATTTAACAGCAAAACAGTGGATTAAAACTACCTGTGTGGAGAGACATGTTTTTTCATGAAAGAGTATTTTTAACCGCACACCGTATGACGTCTAGATCTCTCCGTTCAACCACACATTCCTGTGGGGAAATCACAGCCGTCTCCACGTTTCTTCATGCTGTTTTTCCAAATCAAAACCATTGCGGATGTTCATATTAGAGGCCCAGCTTTAGCACACCAAAACGGCCTCACCAATGCACAGCTGTTCACAATCAGCCGCTCATGAAAAATATAGATGCATTAATGGCCTATGCATGCAGGTGCATTGAGAGAAAAGCCTAATCTGGAGAATAAATGGTGCAGGATGCTGAATACTCTAAATATAAGGACGCCACCACTAATAACAAATCAGCCATTTTGGAAGAACCACAACGACAACCAATATTGCTCAAATAGTACACAGTGATGGGAGCAGTAGGGTCACAGGGCCAAGAGGTGGCTGTAATTTTCTTCCTCGTCGTCTTAAAAGGGAATCCATGGAATGCTATAATTAGTGGTTGCTATGGCACTGGGAGGCACAGATGAACAAAAGCCATTGGCAAGAATTTTTCACCACAGGGCGACTTCTTGAGAGGCCGTAAATCCCTTTGAAAGTTCAACGGACACGTTAATACAACAACCAGATGTTGCGAGCGTGCAGGCTTTGAAGCATCTGCATATTCGGCTCAAGGTGAGTCCCATTAGGCTTTGAAAAACAGAGAGGTGCACGTCGTTCTCTGTGCAATCAGAGAAAAGTACATGCAGACAGCCGATAATCAAATAACCAAACCCAAAAGTAAATAACGAGGAGCAGATTTCCTCCACTTCCTGTGCAAACGTAGCAAGGACGGCGGGGGGAAAAAACCAATGCGATGATTTATAAAGTGCGCTATCAGTGAACGCTCCATGTTTGGGCCATGGACTGTGGAATTCAGGGGCGTGAATGAGAGATGGTCCAAAATGGAATAACATTTATGAGATATCGGGATGGATTATTCCACTGGAGTGCAACACTTCTTCATCGCTATTTGGGAGTTTCCCCCTGTGTGATTTCATATTTGGATGTGTGCAACTTTTGTTCCCTGGAAATTAGTTCAGTATTTTAGCATACACTCTTAAAAATAAAGGTTTCTTATTGGCATTGTTGGTTCAATGAAGAACCTTTAACATTTCCACTGCACAAAAAAGCTTCTTTACAGTGGGAAAAAAGTTATTTAGAATGTTAAAATATTCTTTTTTTAACCTTTTTCCCCTTTTAACCTTTTTTTTTTTATTTTATATAAGCAACTGTGAGATGTAAATGTCAGAATTGGCAGACAAGTCACTTTTTTCTCAGAATATTTGATGCGCTGTTCATTTTCTATAAACAGAATTGTCATTTTCTATAAACAGAATTGTCAGAGACATACACTCACAATTCTCACAATACTCCATGAAAAACAAAAGCTTCTTTACAGTGGAAAAAAGTTATTTAGAATATTAAAATGTTCTTTTTTAACCTTTTTTCTAAGAATTGTGAGTGTTGTGAGATAGAAAGTTGTAATTACCTTTATTAATAAAGAAAGAAAGAAAGAAAAATTGTGAGATGTAAACCTAGAATTCTTAGGAAAAAAGTCAGAATTGCAAGATAAAAAGCAAATCAAAATTGTAATACATAAACTTGCGAATGTGAGAAAAAAAGTCAGAATTGTGAAATTAAGTCACAAATATGTTTTTTTACTTTATATAAGCAATTGTGATATTTAAACGTCATAATTACTATAATTTTTCCTGAGAATATTATTTGAATATTTGATGTCTTGTGAGAGAAAGTCGCAGTTACCTTTTTTATTTTATATAATTGGAATTGTGAGATGTAAAATTAGAATTGCGAGACATACACTTGCATTGCTGAGAAAAAAGCCGGAACTGTAATATATAAACTCGCGGTTGTGAGAAAAAAAAGTCGCAATTGTGAGATTATTGTCACAAATTGTTTTTTTTTTTATATATAAACAGAATTGTGAAATGTAAACTCAGAAATATCATGTAAAACATAAAAATTGTGAGATACAAACTCGCATAACTCCAACTCAAACTACTTTCCTGAGAATTTTTGAATAATATTTGATGTTTTTGAGAGATTACAATTACTTTTATTTTATAGAAACAGAATTGTGAGATGTAAACTCAAAATTCCCGAGACATACACTCGCAATTCTGAGTAAAAGTTGGAATTGTAATATATAAATACTTTTTTATTGGATATAAACTTGTGAGCTGCAAATTTAAAATTCTCAGGAAAAAGTAAGAATTGTGAAACAAACGTGCAATTCTGAGAAAAAGCCAGTCGAATTGTGATATATAAACTCACAATTGAAAGAAAAAACATAATTACTTTTTGTTTTATTTCAAATAAACAATTGAGAAATGTAAACTCAAAATGCTCAGGAAAAATATCATGATTCCGAGAATGTCATAACTTGTAATTCTGACTTTTTTCCAGTGAATATTTGATTAATATTTGATGTTAGATGAAAAAATGTTGCAATTACCTTTTTTTTATTTTATATAAATGAAAATGTCAAATGTGACCAAAACAGTGAGTCCAACCCAAATGTTTAATGTCACGACTGTTACAATCTATTTGCATTAGTTTATATCCAGCTGATCACATTAATGCATTTGTTAGCCAGCAAGTTGCATATTTAAAGCTAGTGATGCGAGACAGCAAAATGTTCATTCAGCCGACAGAAATCCTGCCGCATCACAGAGCGCTATCACAGAGTTTTACATTAAATACATCGTATCTGTCTTAAATCGATGTAAATGTACATAAAGACGTTACAATGGGCTGGAAGATTGTGTATATTGTGCATTTTTAGCAAAACGTTTTTCTTTCTCTGGCTCTAATAATTTCATATAGAGAGCTATAATATAGATTGCGCTTTCTTTTTCCGTTTGCGCTGTTGTTTTAAACACTGAACTTCAAACTCATGTATGCCACTTTTTGATCATTATTGAAGTAAACTTATCTCCGTTTGGTGATTAAATACAATTTAATTTCAATACTGTGGCTTTTGTGTAGATGTTTAAAGACTGTTGATATGAAATGGTAACACTTTACAATAAGAGTCCATTTGTAGTATTAACTAAGATTAATAAAAGCAGTAGAATGCAAGTTCCTTGTTAGAATATTAACGTCAACATTTACTGATATTTTTAAATATATAATTAATATTAATACATGTATTCTTTTACAAAGTATGGTTCAGTCCCTTTTTTAAATACTAGACCATTGTTTTAGTTACCATTCAGTATACATTTTAAAAACGATCGGTTGATTAATCGGTATCGGCCAGTGTGGTCCAACCTAGCTATTTGTATCGGTAAAATCCAATATCGGTCAACCTCTACAAATTAGAACGATGTTATATCTTCAGACTGAAATTTAAAATGTTTACAGCATTAAACTTTGACATTAAATGTAATCATAATCATAGCGACACCAGGGAACAAACCCAAGCGCACATATGTGAATGACGTGCACACATGCATCTGCTCAGGAACGGAGAAGGCTGTATCCACGAGCGCTGCGAGGTCTAGAGGTCGACTCCTGATATCTGCGCATTCTTTGCTTTGACATACGTGGATATATGGACTCCAGACAGGGAGGCTGGATTTCAACACTGTGGCCAACAGTTACAAGCTGTCCAAGAAACATCTTCATTATCTATTGGCCTCCTACTGCAAGAATTCGACAGCTTCAACTCCAAACTATGGAATGCAGAACACAACACACTTTGAATAATGTGATACTCTGTGATTCCAGAGAAAGGTCGGAGGTCTTTAACCTGATTTTTCAGCACTTATATTTAACTTAAAGTGGCCAAAACACACACACTGTGGTATGAATGACAAAATAAAGTATTAAATTCAAGTGTACAGTGATTAATGTGTTAATCCAAATTTCACAAAAAGCATACAAGATAATTATAATGTCAGTCAGACACAGAGTTGCTGTTTTTGTCACTCTTTTGAGGAAGATTCATTCACCTGTTTGGCAATGAACCACACAGACATGTTGATCAGATTCATTTAAATGTTCATCTAGTCTCATTTTGTAAGTAACTTTTCTTTCCATTTTAAATAAATTATTTTTTTTTATTCTTTTTTCTTTGTTTTGTTTTTATAATTGTACTGTTTTTTCATTTTTCATTAAAAATGGTTTGCAAATTATTATTCAGATTGGGAGAGCGGATTACGAATCATTTGATTTGGATCAAAAACTCTGAGCAGATTTGTGAATTTGTGAATTTGAAATCAGTTTAGAACTTTGTGTGGTTTTGCAAATCATTTGATTTCAATCTGAACTCCAGAGTGGGTTCGCAAATCTCTTGATTCAGCTCGGAACATCGGAGCAGGTTCACAAATCAGTTCCATGCTCTAAAGTTCCGATCTAAAATGATGGTTTGCGAATCATTTCAAATCGCTCCCAAGTTCCATTCTGAATCAAAAGATTCATGAATCAGCTCAGAGGTCCCAAACTAAAACAAATTATACACAAAACCACACAAAGTTCCAATCTGAATCAAATGGTTCACAAATCTGCTTAGAAGTACTGATCTGAATTAAAAGATTCACAAATATGCTCCCAATTTCCCAATCTGAATGATGATTTGCAGACCATTATTTTATGTAGGGACTTTGAAGCGTGAATCACAAATTAAATCCACTCTGAAGTTTCGATCTGAATAAAAAGAGTCGCAAAAACCGCAGCTAAGTTCCCATCTGAATCAAAAGATTCAAGAATCCACTCCGAAGTTTCAAACTGAAACAAACAATCCGCGAACCTGCACCGAAGATCCATTCTGAATCAAAAGATTAACATATCCACTCTGAAGTTTCGATTTGAATCAAATGATTCGTGAACCTGCACCGTTCTGATCTGAAGTTCTGATCTGAATCAAAAGTTTTACGAATCCACTCAGAAGTCCTGATCTGAATCAAAAGTTTCACAAATCCACTCAGAAGTCCTGATCTGAATCAAATGATTTGTCAACCTGCAATGAAGTTACGATCTGAATCAAACAATTCACAAATCTGCTCTAAGGTTTCAATCAAAGTCAAATGATTTGTGAAATGATTCACAAACCCGCTCTGATGTTCCGATCTGAATCAAAAGATCTGCAAATCCACTCTGGAGTTCTGATCTAAATCAAATGCTTCTTGAACCCGTTCCGAAGAATGATTCGCAAATCATAATTTCAGATCAGGACTTCGGAGCAAGAACCGCGAATCATTCATTCAATTTGCGTTCTGAATCAAACGGCGATACACTTCAAAAAAGTGAATAATTTTGCAACGCAGTGGTTTAACTGATTCAGAGTTTCTTTTCAAAAGCATTACAAGCAATGTTGAAATTCAAAAATGAATGGTGAATCGCTTGAACTGAATAACTGAAGACACCAGTTTGAATCAATCAGAGCAGTTCCAGCATAAATGACTCACTCAACTGAATCAAGTTTGTCTGTTTCTACACTTTTAGACACTGTTTTTTACACTTTTCAATAGGAAATCAGTTGAAAGCATCCAATCTTATACCACTGAAGAAAATATTGTTGTATCTGATTGTATTAGTCTATATAGACCAATAGTCAGTGTAAAAAAAAAAAAATGGGAGAAGCAGATAAACACACACAAAAAAGAATCTCAGATTACCAAACCAATTTAGCCAGAAATGGATAATACACAGAAAAAGTGCAAATGAAAACAGTTTGCTCAGTATTAAATACTGTTGCATTACTGTTAAAACCACATTCATTCATCTGTGTCGACTAAAAGAGGATCACACGATCACTGTAACAGCTCTCAATACTGGAACGAAACCACGCACGAGTCAAATTACCAGCAGAAATCACTGGCACATTACCATTAAAGTCTCAAGAATCATTTCATTCAACTCAAGAGTGTGTGAATAGCAACAGAGGCTCGGCTTTGATATCAAGCATGTCTAGACACAGGCCAAACTCATTTAGCAAGCAGCACACCGCAGGCAGAGCTCTTTGTTTGAGTACAACATCCAGATGCAGCTTTTTGCAGTCCTGTAAAATCGCTCTTTTACTCAAAGGTTGGGCTTGATTCCTTCACTAAATTCATGTTCTGTTTTAGGCCACAAGATTGAACGAGAAGTTCATGACCCGAGACAGCACTTCCCATGAGCCTCTGCAACACAACACTGAATAAAAAAAAAAAAAAAAACACAACAACGTCACAAGCTTTACCTTCATAGGAGGGTGTGCGATTCAAGAGGTGGAGGTGAAAAGGAGGTTTTGAGTGTGAATGAGACTGGAAAACACAACCAGGAAGAGAGGAAATGAAAGGAGAAGGCAGGAAATTAGCAGTGACAGGTAAGAGTTGAGACTTTAAGAGATGCCAAAACAGATAGACAGACTTCTGCGGAAAATTTCTTACTGGAGCTTAGAGCTGCATGTTTAATTGAAATAATAATACCGAGTGCAATTATCAAATGGCAAAGGCTGTTTCAGAGTGAATCGCGGCACTGTTTATTTACACGCGAGCAGCTCATAATCCAATGTTTTCAGTATCTCGATTTGCCATAAATGTAAGCTATACACAAACTCATGGAGTTTGGATCACTTATAACATTCATTTGGAAACACAACATGCACCAACCATCTTCCAAACTTGTCAACAAATGAGTTTTTAAGGGCTTCCTGTGGTTTTACATTTGAAAAGTATGAGACAGTATTGCAATTGTACATTTTGTACTATAAAAATTATGTTTTTCTTTTTTATATCAGTGAAATATTAGAATAGTAATGTTGTTTAATATTATTATTTAGTGGTAGTAGTAATAGTAATATAAATTAGATTTTCCCTAAGATTTCTATTGTATAGTCAAATATTATAGCATAATAGCAATATTTCTTGTTGTTTATTGTTTATATTTAGCAGCAATAATAATAAAATAATCAATTATTACATTATTTTTCCTAAAATAATTAGCAATAAAATGTCTTGTTTAATTTGTATTTAGTAGTCGTAATTATGAAAATACTAAAATAATAATAAATTGTTTATTGCTTTTATTATATCTTAAAAATATCTAATATACATTGAAATATAACAATAATAATATTCCTTATGCTGTTTAACATGTATAATTAGCAATAACAAATACATTATTATTATTATTTTTTTAAATATTTATTTTGCAGTAAAATATTACAATAATATAAAATGTCTTATGTTGTTTAATATTTGTATTTAGTATTAGTAATAATAAAAATACTAAAATGGATGAAAATAGGTTTATTGCCTTATTTTATGTATAATTATTTTCAAGAAAAAAAAATAAAATAAAATAATATATATATATATATATATATATATATATATATATATATATATATATATATATATATATATATATATATATATATATATATATATATATATAAAATATATATATATTTTTTTTTTTTCTTAAAAATAATTATACATTTAAATATTACAATATCAATATTTTGTTTAATACTGATACTTAGCAATAATAAAATAATAATAAATTACAATATTATATTGTTCCAGAAAAATATTTTGCAGTAAAATTACAACAGTAATTTATCTGTTAAATATATGCATTTAGCAGTAATAATAAAAATACTAAAATAATTGTTTATTGCTTTTATTATTTTATTATAATTTATTATACAGTGAAATATTACAATAGCAATATTTCTTATGTTATTTTGCATTTATACTTAGCAATAATAAAAACTGATTACTACATTATAATATTTTTCTTAAGAATATTTATTTTGCAGTTAAATATTACAGTAGTAATAAATCTGTTGTTTAATGTATATGTATCTGTTCAGCAGTAGTAATAATAGTAGTTGTAATAATAATAATAATAATAATAATAATAATAATAATAATAATAAGATAAATAATAATAAATGCTACAAAATGTTTCGATATAAAAAAAAGAAAAAAATATCACAATTTTTGGTCAAATTTACAAAAAAAAAAAAAAGCATTAAAAACCTGGAGATTATTTAAGAATCACTTTTTTTTTATTAATCTACTGCAACTAAACCATGAAATTGTTACATTTTAATGAAGAAAACATTTCTGAAAAAAACCCTAACACTGTGTCCTAACCATGTGTGATGCGATACATCGAAAACGATAAATGCTCTCTTCCAATTTAATTCCAGTAACGAAATGCATCAAACACCACTAATGATTCTGTAAATGTCACATGCATGGACATTCAGCTTTTAGACACCGGTATGAAAAGACCCTGGTCCAACTGTACGCACTGTGACGGTTCCTGATTAAACCTTTTTTAATAAAGCCACGATTTATTAGAAGCAAGCTAAAAACCTTCCAGTGCAATTGCTGCAAGGATGCTCTCTTTGATGGGGATCATAATAACTGCACCTGTAGCGCTCGCATCAAAAACAAGACGGTCCCAGATTGACTTAATACATTCCAACTGTTCCCTCACCCTTCCACAGGCTTCAATCTGTTTAGTAAACGAGAATAAGCAAGCTAGACATCTGCCTAATTTGAGGTTATGACTGGGTCCTGCTTGCTCGGCGTCTTTGATCGTGGTTTATGGGATCAGGTGGGCTTTGATCTTCACCGGCTCTACGGGTTCCACACGCACCCTGGACCAGGATATAAACGAAGAGACTCAGGATGCGTCAACCTCTTATTCATGCTATTCTGAACTCAAAACAACAAGCTAAGAAAGGTCTTAAAGGGATAGTTGAACTAAAAATGAAAGTTCGCCATTTAATTTACTCACCTTCAGGCCAACCTAGACAAAGATGAAATTTCTTCTCGAGTAGAACCGTAAAGGCGATTTTTAGCTGTAACCATGGTTCTTGGTGATTCATGAAATGCAAGTTAATGGCTAATGTTTTTTGTGAATGAAAAACAGCTTATCAAGGAACAAAATACAACAATATATTGAGGTCTTACGAAGCGAAAGAATCGATCTGTGCAAGAAACATTATTTACAACATTATTACCTGTAATCCAGAGCATCAGACAAGCAAGGAAATACAAGTCTTTTCCGACCTGATTCAGTTTGATTCTGAACTGATTCTTTACAGTTCTTTTTAATAACTGGTTCAATTCACTTGTTCGTTTACATAATCACGAATGACGTAACATACGCAATTCTATTACCAAAGCACCTAATAATGATGTGAAACGTGGATGTTTTACAGTCTAAGTGAATCAACTAGTCTTCATCAGCTCACCTTTTTAAATAAACAAAAACAATAAAAATGTGCTTTTCACTCCTTCATTCAAATGTTTGATTCATACATGGGCATATCAGTGGACCATCTGTCTTTGGTCGAGTCCAACTGTTTCCTCAGTTCAGTGACCGTTGGAGGAACTGTGGAAGTGCTAAATGATTCATTCATCATAGAATCAGATATGTCCCCATTTTGGCTTATTTCAAGTCAGAGTGACCATCAGGCATCTTAAAGTGAGTTTTGATTTAGTAACTTGTAGGTCTGTGCTGCTTAAGCTGCGAACTGTTTCAGAGCCTTCAGTCCAATTTGGTGAACTAGTTGACTAAAAAGAATCTTTTCAAAACAATCACAAAACAGTCATTTACATCTTGGATGGCCTGAGGGTACGAAAATTAACAGCAAATTTTTATTATGGGTGAACTATTCCTTAACATTGTACAGAACCTGACAGGACCTCTTAAAACTAGTCGTAATAGCTTGTGACTGAATCCAAAAGCACACCCAAAACTTAGATTTTTAAACACACACTGAATGAAATGGCTTATGGCACCATTTAGTTAAAAAAAACATCCTTTGGCCAGTCCTAAAATGCAAAAGAGCTGCCAAAAGTCATGCTGAAGTAAGTGGACTGGCGTTGTGGAAGATGACGAGCACCGAAGGGGTTTGGAAAGCAAGTGGTTCTGCTCGACTGCATGTGTTTCTGTTCGGAGCTAAAGCGAGTCGGTCAGGGATTAAACACTTGTAGTGTTTGCGTATCAATCTTTCCAAGACTGTGACACATTCAGAAAACAAATGACAGCATTTATTACTCATTTAAGTGAAAGTCAACTTCCAAAAACACCAAAAGGAAATGTGTAGCTTAGGGTTAAGTGGAAAAAAAAAATCTAATAGTTACAATAATATATTCATGATGGTTCTGGAATAACTTTAGGAAGTGTATTAAATAAAAAAAAAATCCATTGTTTTGTAACTCAGAATAATATATAATTTGTTTTATATTAAATTTAATTTATATTATTTATTTATTTATTTATATTTTTTTATATATATATATATATATATATATATATATATATATATATATATATAAAAAAAAATATAAAAGTTTGTTTACATACTATATATTTGTGTACTGTGTATAGTTATGTATATATAAATACACACACATGCATGTATATATTAAGGAAAAATATTTTAGATTTATATCATAAATATTTATTTATAATCTAAATTGTATACAGGTATAAATATATATACATATAAATATTTTGTTTTAATATATACATGTATGTGTGTGTATTTATTTGTACATAATAAATATACAAAGTAAACACACATAGTATGTAAACAAACTTTTATTATGGATGCGATTAATCGCGATTAATCGTTTGACAGCCCTAATATATATACACACACACACACACACAAGTTTCAAGCACAAAAAAATAAAAATAGCTCAATATTTATCTGTTTTTATGCATTTAGTTTAGCTAAATAAACAGTTATGATTAAAACAATGTTGAGATTTAGCTAAATAAATGTAATAACATGAAATGTAACAAAATGAATATGCTTCCTTGCTGTTAATTTAGACATTGAAAAACTAAGTTTAAATAAAATACCATTTTATAATAAAATATTAATTAATAATTAATAATAAATATTTACGTAATTTTTATTATAGCGCTCATAGAAGTTAAGCACTAAAAAATAACAATAGCTAAATATTTAGCAGTTTTTATGCATCTAGTTTGTCAAATAAACAGTTATGATTAAAACATAGATTTATTTATCTAAATAAATCAATTTATAATAACAAAGAAATGCTTTCTTGTGATTAATTATGATTAAAACATAGTTAGATGTATTTAGCAAAATAAATATAATAGTTAAAAAAAAGTTTCAAGCACCTAAAAATTAAATAGTGAAATATTTAGCAGTTTTTATGCATTTAGTTATTTAGCCAAATAAACAGTTATGATTAAAACAGATTTAAATAAATAATATTTATAATAACATACAAAAATGCTTCCTTGTGCAAGTTTAACCTTGAAAATATTATTTATATATATATATATATATATATATATATATATATATATATATATATATATATATTATATATATATATATTATATATATATATATTATATATATTATTATTTATTTTTTTTTTTTATTATTATTAAATTATAATAAAAAAATTTAAACTTAAAAAAAAAAAAAAATTACCAAAGTGCCAAAAAACAAACCAAAATAAATAAATACAATAATACTATTAAGAAGATGAAAAAGCAGAAGTCAAAAGAAGCTGTCAAAGTCATGAAAGAAATCAAAAAAGTCAGAACAAGTCAAAGAAACATATACATATACACATATATACATATATATATAAATTTTTTTACTTCTGCTTCTTTGACTTGTTCTATATATATATATATATATATATATATATATATATATATATATATACACACACATACACATATATACACATACACATATATACACATATATACACTCTATTTTTTATGTATTTAGTTATTTAGCTCAATAAACAGTTATGATTACACAGAAATATACTTATTTATTTAGCTAATTAAATAATCTTTATAATAACACACACACACAAAAAAAAAAATCAATATGCTTCCTTGTGTTAATTTAGTACTATTCCTGTTGGGCATCTGCTTGCTTAGACTGAAATAGAGATGTCAGACTGAGGGAATTCAAGTTCAGAAGACTGAGAGACACAAGCTAAACAGTTGTTGTTCCTGATAACGCATAAAGGCTTCTCAAAATGACACCCTGATATTGAGAACACAAAGATCATTTTCAGGCTTGTTGGCTGGTCGGGGCTTGCAGCTGTCTCTCACACACACACAACGCTCTGTACGTTTCGTGAATA
Source organism: Cirrhinus molitorella (assembly GCA_033026305.1). Taxonomy (NCBI): domain Eukaryota; kingdom Metazoa; phylum Chordata; class Actinopteri; order Cypriniformes; family Cyprinidae; genus Cirrhinus; species Cirrhinus molitorella. The sequence continues at coordinate 19,322,459 of CM065133.1, read as the reverse complement.
TCTTCCAGGCCTGTCCTACAACAAAGAACTGGAAGCTTCATGTGATTCTTTAAACACCGGGACAAATTTATCAACGTTTCGTGTTTGACATTGATCAAACATCTTCCTGAAAAGGAACCGAACGAGCTGACTAAAGCATCTGTTGACTTACGCAGACACGACAAGACAAGTTTCCACCATTAAGCATCGTTTCAAGCATCATTTGTGTCCTAAGCGAAAGTAAATCACTTTAAAATCAATATGCATTTGAACAGAGGTGCAGAAACTAAAATGACCAACAGAATGTCATTTGCACATCCGAAATCCCACTCGGTTTTCGCTTTGGTGTGTTGCACCTGGTTAGGGCAGGGTGGGAAACGCAGAAGAAAAGTTTTGGTCAGGTAAATGAAGCGTGTCGGGAAGGGTTCAACATGTGACGTGACCCCAGATGGCTACATGTCAGCTCCCTCTTTTTCAGTCAACAAAAGCCATTCATCATTCCTCAGAAGGAAGATCGGCTGCCGTTCGTCTCAGCTGCATCATTCCTGAATCTTTATGTAACTTTGGCTCGCTGAAACAGATTTGTAGTTATGCCATGCAGTCATAAATAGCGATACTAATAATGAGACACATTTATATGAGCCGATTAATAAGCAATACTTGATCATTTTTGTAGGGTTGTGAATCAAATCAACTTGATTCATGATTCACAGGCTTTCAATTCAATGCAAAAACTATTTTCAAATTCAGGATGATTCAGTCTGATCTGATTCAAAATAAGATTCGATTTAATTTCAGTCGATTCGTCAGTCAGAAGTTTGGACACACCCTCTCATTCAATGTTTTTTAAAAAAAGTCTCTTATGCTCATCCAGGCTGCATTTATTTGATCAAAAATACAGAAAAAAGCTGTAATATTGCAAAATGTTATTACAATATAAAATAATAATTTTATTTTAATATACTTTACAATATAATTTATTACTGAGATGCAAAGCTGAATTTTCATCAGCTGTCACTCCAGTCTTAAGTGTCACGTGATCCTTCAGAAATCATTCTATATGCTGGTTTATTATTAGAATGATCAATGTTAGAAACAGTTGTGCTGCCAAATATTTTTTTGCAACCTGTGATTCTTTTTTCAGGATTCTTTGATGAATAAGTTAAAAAGAACATATATAAATCAAAATATAAATCTTTTCTAACAATGTAAATCTATGCTATCACTTTTTAATCATTTAACACATCCTTGGTGAATAAAAGTATCAATTTCTTTCAAAAAAAGAAAGAATAAAAATTTACTGACCCCAAACTTTTGAACAGTAGTGTATATTGTTAGAAAACCTTTCTATTTTAAATAAATACTGTTCTTTTTTAACCTTTTATTGATCAAAAAATCTTGAAAAAATATCACAGGTTCCAAAAAAAAATATTAAGCAGCGCAACTGTTTTCCAGCACTGATAATATTTCATCATATTAGAATGATTCTTGAAGGATCATGTGACACTGAAGACTGGAGTAATGATTCTGGAAATTCAACTTTAATTGCAGATATAAATTACATTTTAATGTATATTAATATAGAAAAACAATGATTTACATCGTAATAATATTTCACAATATTACATATTTTTCCATATTTTTGATCAAGTGAAAACAGCCTTGATAAGCATAAGAAACTTCTTTAAAAAACAATAAATGAGAGGGTGTGTCCAAACTTTTGACTGAGAGTGTGTTTATATACTTTTAATTTAAGTTTAATTTTATTATTTATAATTTATGAATTTGTAATTAATTTGTTATTTTATTTATTTTTTGGCACTTTGGCAATTCATGTTTTTTAAATTTATTGATTTATTTTGGTTGAAAGTGAATCGATTCACAATTCACTGGTTTTTGAACTTGACTCAGGAACTATTTTTCACAATAAGATTCGATTTAATTTCAATTAATTATATTATGCTTTTGCCCATGTATACATTGCGATGTTATAAGTGCTGCCGTAAAAACAAATAATTGTCTGAGAGCATGAATACCGGCAAACAAAACTTCTTACATACAATAATGCAGTTCTTATGTAACAAAAAGCAGAAGCTCACCTCAGTGTGGCCATGTTAGGTTGGTTCTGGAGATGCTCTGGCCAGTGATGCTGCATGCAGAAACAGCGCACGCCTTGAACACAGCACGAGCCCACGTGAAGCGCTGTGGAGGGTACAGCGCTCTGGAAGAGGGCGCAATCCTGCTGGTTCCCGTTGCAGCATACAGGCTGTCGTGGCGAGCAGTAAACGCAGCAGGGTGGCGACAGAGCGTTGGGCAGCAGCACAGCCAACCTCTGTGAGTCTGTGACATGTGACGAGGATGAGGAAGAGGAGGCAGAGCCTGGTGAAGACGGACGTACGTTTCCATTGGTTTTGAGTCCCCGCATTTGCTGGGTCTGTTCGTTGGGCTGCGTGGACGCAGACACTTCCTGCTCGTCCTCCGGCTCTTCAGTGGTGTTTGCTGCAGGGTAACGGGCACCTGTTGAGGATCCGCCATTGCTGGTGGTAAAGCCCTCGCTCAGGGCCATGATCCTTCCTGCCCACGGACCACACACTGATTGGGACCTTACTCTGCAAATAAACACACAATCACAGTTACAATTTTTCTTCACAATAACATTCAAACATACCGATAACTAACCCACCCTTAAGATTAAGCTGAATCAATTAAATATGTGTGGAGACCACTGATCTACAGTGCTGCTTGAAAGTTTGTGAACCCTTTAGAATTTTCTATAGTTCTGTATTAATATGACCCAAAACATCATCAGAATTTCATACAAGTCCTAAAAGTACACAAAGAGAACCTAATCAAACAAATAAGGGAAAAATATTTTCTGTGTCATTTTCTGAGAAAATTACCCAGCGTTACATATCTGTGCATTGCAAAAGTATGTAAATCTCCTGGATTAGCAGTTAATGTAAAATTAACGTCCATCTGTGCAGATGTGTTTTCAGTCAGTGCACTGACTATCAAATATCAGTAGGTGAGCTGTTTTATTCAAAGAACAGGGATCTATCAAAGTCTGTTCATGTTTGTGGAAGTGAATCATGTCACGAACAAAGGAGATTACTGAGGACATCAGAAAAAGACTTGATATTGCTCATCAGGATTGAAAAGGTTACAAAACCATCTCTAAAGAGTTTGGACTCCACAAACCCACAGTCAGACAGATTGTGTACAAATGGAGGAAATGAAATTCAAGACCACTGTTACCTTCCCAAGAAGTGGTCAACCAACAAACATCACTCCAAAGCAGAACGTGTAATAGTCTGCAAGGTTGCAAAAGTTCCCTGGGTAACTTCTAAGCCACTAAAGGCCTTTCTCACATTGGCTAATGTTAATGTTCATGAGTCCACCATCTGAAGAACACTGAGCAACCAATGGTTCACATGGCAGAGTTACAAGAAGAAAGCTACTGTTCTCCAAAAAGAAAACGGCTTGCTAATGATTATGTGGACAAGCCAGAGAACTATTTGTGAAAGGTTTAATGGATGGATGAAACCAAACTTATTGGTTTAAATGAGAAGCTATTATGTTTGGAGAAAAGAACACACTGCATTCCAGCATAAGAATTTGATCCCATCTGTGAAACATGGTGGTGGTAGTATCATGGCTTAGGCCTGTTTTGCTGCATCTTGGCCAGGGCGGCCTGCCATCATTGATGGAACAATGAATTCTGAATTATACCAGCAAATTCTAAAGGAAAACATCAGGACACCCGAGTCTCAAGAGAACATGGGTCATGCAGCAAGACAACAACCCCAAAAGAGGGTCACACCAGATACTGAAAGCATATGAAAATCTGATGATGCTTTGGGTCATATTTATGCAGAAATATAGAACCTTCTAAAGGGTTCACAAACTTTCAAGTGGCACTGCATTTAATGACTGGATTGCTCATTGCATTCTAAACAGTGAAGCCACCGGAAAGTGTTTGACTGGCAGAGAGCACCATTGACTCACAAGCAAACCTCTGACCTAAAATCACCCGATTTGAAGTGCATCATTCACACAGGATTAGTTTTTAGGATATGTGTATGTAAATGATTTTTTATTTAAGATGTTATCAGGAATGTTTATGGTCTTTTCAGGCAGGATAAGTGATGTATTGAAATCGTTTAGGTGGGTGTGTCAGCTGTGCACTTGCAGACACAGGTAACTGATCCAACACAAAATATATTTCTTTATGTACCCAATAATGAAGGAAATAAAAACATGACCATATAGCTGTATTAGTATCTGAAGTTGACTCTAATATATAATAAATATTACAATACAAGCCTCTGTTACTATATTGCTGCTTGTATTGAAATTTAAATCTTTGAAATAAAGCTTCATGTCTTTAAGTCCATACTGTATGTGGTCAGAGTTATGATGTGCATATTTGTGCCTGATTGAGCAACATCTATTTCAGACTCTTAAAGTTTTGTTAAAAAAAAAGTCTGTAATGATTTACTAACGTTTTCATGGGAGTAGTAATATATATACGTTGAATTAATTATTAATTTAACTAACAAATCATTACCTGCTACAAAATGAATTTTGTTAGCGACATTATTGTTGAAACATGCATTTAGCCATCTGTACGAATAAAAACACTATAACAAAATTACATAAACAGTGAATAACTGTACAAGGTGAATTAAGGTATATGTATACAAAGCAAAAATCTTCATTCAGAAACAGTCAAATAAAACAGTTGCCATGCCAACTTGCTGTAAACAAAAGCTTGCAATGCTTGCCCCACCTCTGGGGTCTTCTGATTGGTCCACTGTTCTGAAACTGACACTGATGAGCATCGCTGCGTGCAAAAGTTGAAATTCTTTTAACTTTACCCAGTGTCTTAAAAATGCGGCACTTGTGTATGCTACAAAATAAGTGAGCGCAATAGTCATACACATCTGTCTAGCACATGTTTACGTAGAAAAACCATGGAAAAGTAGAGCACTGTGATGAAAAAACGCATTCAGTTGGAAAATGTTACATTGGTTTTGGAGATGCCCTTACAGTTTTTAACATTTTTAAATTTTCAATTTCTATTTTTTCGTTTTCCTTTTCATTTTAGTAATTTTGTTGTGTTTTTCCCAATTGTATTTTTTTTTTTTTATAGCCATTTTATTTCAGTTAGCCAAAGTAAAATTTGTTTTTTATATTTTTTTTCGGTTCAAGTTCACTTTATTTCAAGTAACGATTTTTTATGGTTGTAGTTTTAGTTGACGATAATAAAACACATGAGGCGCAGACGCAGTAATGTTTTTTTTTTTTTAAAGCACAGAGCAGAATGCCTCCTCCCCCATGTTGCGTTAAATAAAACAGTTGCCATGTCAACTTGCAAAAGCTTGCAGCGCTTGCCCCGTGCCTTTTGGGTCTTCTGATTTGTCCACTTTTGGAATTAACATTGATGAGTGGCACAGCACAAAAGAAATAAACGCAACAGTCATAAACGCCCATCTGAGCATGCTTACGTGGAAAACAATGGAAAAGAGCACTGGAATGGAAAAACACATTTTTTTATATTTTAAATGTCTTGATTTCTATTTTTTGGCTTTTTTATTTTTGGTTCTCTTATCATTTTAGTGAGTTTTAGTAATTTTATTTAGTTTTTCCCAGTCTGATTTTTTTATTTATAGAAATTTTATTTCAGTTCAGCCGAAATGAGCTGCTTCTTTTTTCAGTTAAAATTAAATTTTATTTCATGTAACAATGATTTTTTTATTGTTTTAGTTGACGATAATAACTGGTAAGAAATTTAACAGTTCAGGTTCTGATTCTAATTAAAAGAAGATTCCATTGTTATTAACTCATCAACATTCCAGTTTGAATCATTTTAAATTCAAAGTTAACTTCATTTTTATACCAATGACTTATGAGTTTAAGACTGATTCACTAAAAAGGAATCATTCGTTCACAAATCTTTTTGACAGACATAATTCTGAGAGAATTTCCCTTATTTTAATTCCTCATTAATCCATGTACCAAACTGACAAACTCCATGAGTAATTACAACTTTACAAACTTTGATTTAAAGCAAAAAAGTTAATATACACTACCAGTCAAAAGTTTTTGCATAGTAAGATTTTTAATGTTTTTTTTTTTTTAAAGAAGTATCTTCTGCTCACCAAGCCTGCATTTATTTGATCCAAAGTATACAGCAAAATTTTGAAATAAAATTTTCTACTTTAACATATTTTAAAATATAATTTCTGTCATTTCAAAGCTGAATTTTTTTGCATTAATCCAGTCACATCATCCTTCAGAAATCCTTCTAATATTCTGATTTGCTGCTCAAAAATGCATTATTATCATTATTACTATATAGAAAAAGAGCTGAGTAGAATGTTTTCAGGTATCTCTAAAGAATAAAAGTTCAGAAAAATAACATTTACCTAAAATAGAAATCTTTTATAACATTATAAATGTCTTTCATCACTTTTGGTCAATTTAAAGCATCCTTGCTTAATAAAAGTAATAAATAAATAAATAAATGCTGATCTTTAGATCTTTCTATTTAAAAAATCCTGAAAGTACTCAACTGTTTTAAATATTGATAATAATAACAATAACAACAACAACAACAACAATAATAATAATAATAATAATAAATGTTTCTTGAAAAGCAAATCAGCATGACACTGAAGACTGAAATACTGATGCTGAAAATGTAGCTTTTGATCACAGGAATTATTTACATTTTTAAAACGTATTCAAATGGAAAGAAGTTATTTTAAATATTAAAAATATTTCACAATATAACTGCTTTTGCAGTTTTTTGGATCAAATAAATACAAGCTGTGTGATCAGAAAAGACTTCTTTTTTGAAAAAAACAAAAAAATCTTACTGTTCAAAAACTTTTGACTGGTAGTGTCTTTTTTTTTTTAAAAGGAAAACAAAACAAAATGACATGTAGCTCCTACAGAAGCATTTATTAAATGTTTATATGTTATTGCTAACAATTAACATATTAAATAACAAAAATAAACGTGATTTTTAGTTCCAGAACAAGCATAAGAACCGCTACTGTAAGGAAACCTCAAGGAAATCATTTGATTGCAGTATTTTTCCCAAATAAAAAAAAAAAAAAAAGAAACCACTTCAGACTGAGAACCGGTTCTTGATTACCAACCCTAGTGGAATATAAGGAAGAATGGCTTAGTGAACAAAGCGAATTTCAAAGGCGCTGTCTGATTGAAAAGAACAGGTTCAAACACATTGGACAGACAGCAGAGGAGTCGACGTTTCATGGTATGCTTGAATTTCAGCCCCCATGGCCAGGAAATTGTTGCAGAGGAATGACATGGGCCGCCTCTGCGATATTAAATGTTTCACTGGATGTTTTAAGGCGCACGCCATGCATATCACGGTAAAATAAGATACAGCCGTATTACTCAGGTAAAACGCACATGCATGCGATGCTGGAAGTTTGCCAGACGCACACACTGACGCCATGGTCAGCGCTTTTCTGTGAAGTAAATTACCCACGTTCTTAAATGACAGGTGGAGACCTGCAAGACTCCAATGGAAACCGAAGATCACCTCGAACCGCACACCAAAAAACGACATGCCCACGATCATGAAAGATCTCATTTGATACAGAGGTGAGCAGGTTTCCCCTCTGACTGTCCTGTAAACACAGCGTCCAAAATACCTTCTCGCACCAACAAATCCGGTTGTGTTCGCAGCTGAACCGCATCCATTTAAAAAAGCAGGTAGATAGAGAGAGCTTTCTGAAAAGAGAAACCCAAGGGAGGGAAAACATGTGCAGCACTATGAATGTTCAGTGTAATGCTGAATGCCTCGTGCATCCGTTCTGAACGCTGTGCACTGGAGGAAGATGATAACAAGAAGTTTAAACAATTATAAATAGCCTTCAGGGAACAAATATGCAATCTGTTGGGAAGATGGAGAAAGTGTTTGACAAGCAATGATTAGTTGTTAAAATGTTTTTGTAAATTTTTAATTATATACAGTGTCCTCAAAGTATTTGGACACTTAAGTCACACTTATGAATAAAATATCAAATGAAGAGAGTTAATCATGTTTGAAGTCTCTTTGCCTGGTGTTTCAGTGGTTTTTAGGGGATGTAAGTCAGTTCTCCTCAAGTTCACAGTTTCCTAGCAGAGGAAACACAGGTGTACTTCATCATTTTAACTATCAACATTTTCACACTAACGTTTTACAAAGTCACACAGTACTGTTTGTCTTTTTTTTTCCAACACTGCATGTATTTTAGCATTTCAAACTGTATAAAACTGCTTAGTGTTTTGCGCCGTTTGCCAACTGATTGTTTTTGTCTAATGCAAAGAAATTCATACTAGCTATATTTCGAACAAAATGTGTTCTTTACTTACATATATATATATATATATATATATATATATATATATGTGTGTGTGTGTGTGTGTGTGTGTGTGTGTGTGTATGTATATATAAGCAAATAATGTGCCACTTAAGACTGAAGTAAAGATGCTGAAAATTCAGCTTTGATCACAGAAATAAATTACATTTTACAGCTATTTTAAACTGTAATAATATTTCACAATTCGTAACATGTTTGACATTTCGAAAACATTTTGAAAAACTTTTGAACGGTAGTGTTTACCAATCAAAAATACAAATGACAAATCTTGTAACTACTCTAGTAAATGTTTACATCATTTGTTATAGCCATTGTTGCTTGGAGTGCTTTCTTAGCTCCTCGATATAGAGATGAATTATGCTTGAAATGTACTGTTTGTCTTCTTTTTCAACATTATGTATTATTTTCGCATTTCAAACTCTATAAAATTGCCCAGTGTTTTGCTTGTGTTGATAGTTTGTTATCTAATGCAATGACATTTATAATAGCTATATTTCAAACTAAATATGTGACCCTGGACCACATAACCAGTCATATGAGTCAGTTTTTTTTAGTTTAGATTTATACATCATATGAAAGCTGAATAAATAAGATTTCCATTGATGTATGGTTTGTAAGGACAATATTTGGCTGAGATACAACTATTTGAAAATCTGGAATCTGAAGGTGCAAAAAAATCTAAATATTGAGAAAATCGCCTTTAAAGTCGTCCAAATTAAGTTCTTAGCAACGCATTTATATATATAATAAATTTACAAAATATCTTCATGAAACATCGATAGATCGATAGATATATAGATAATCAACATAAAACCATGTCAATGTAAATCATAAAAGCCAGACTTACAAAGCTTAGGACAGATCCCAGGTTTCCATTCCTTACAGACTCATTACACGAGCCCAAGACACGAAACTGATTAAAACGAGTCTTTTGGTGAGACAGGTTCAGATGTAATCATATATTCTCTTCAGATGTCTTCATCAGTCGCATTATTATTAACTCTAACACCAGCTCAAGCGCCAACAATCTGCAAACCGCGTTATTTACTTCTCCTGGACTCGACAAACTTTTGCGCCACAAACATCCAAACAAACGCGTCCGAAACTCCGTAAACAAACTCAGAGTCTCCTTTAAAAACACAGTTTCGTAACTGGAGACAGGATAGAATTCCTCGATCGCAATAAAACGCTGTAATCCTTTCGAAAGGAGCGAGTTATGTCGCGCATTTGTTGAGAACAACGGAGGGCATTCAAACACTCCATCTACGCGACGCAACAAACACTACAGCGCTTCCATAAAGCCAAGCGGGCTGCCTACACCGCAAGCTACGGAATCCTTGACGCCAGAGGCCGGTCGACCAATCAGAGCGCTCTCATTATCATACACAGAGCTACATTGATTTATTGAAGGGTCGGACGCACGCAGCAGAGATGAATATAAAGCAAAGTCAAGAAGATCTGCTGTGTGTCTTAATTTCAACCTTTGCGTTTGGTTTTCACTCACGTTTCACTAATGATTTAGGGTACTAATGATTTCATATTATGCTAAATAATTTGGATTTGTAACAAATATAACTTGAGAAAAGCAATTTGTTCTTCTGCAAAAAGTAACATTTCAGGGTATGTCATTTGTGATTAGACTAGAAGTGTGATTTCTAGAGTAGTTTTATCTTCTTCTAAATAATGTCTAAGCCTACAAGAAATAGACAATGGATGGATGGATGGATGGACAGAAAGACAGATGGATGGACGGATCGATGGATGGAATGAAGGATGGATGGATGGATGGATGGATGGATGGATGGAATGAAAGATGGATAGATGGATAGAATGAAAGACGGAATTATGGATGGGCGGACAGACGGATGGATGGATGAAAGACGGATGAATGGATGAAAAACAGAAGGATGGATGGATGGATGAATGGATGGAATGAAAGACGGATGGATGGATGAAAGACGGATGAATGGATGAAAAACAGAAGGATGGATGGATGGATGGATGAATGGATGGAATGAAAGACGGATGGATGGATGATGGATGGATAGATGATAGAATGAAAGATGAAATGATGGATGATGGATGGATGGATGGATGGATGGAAAGAATGAAAGACAGACGGATGGATGGATGATGAAAGACAGATGCATGGATGAAAGACAGATGATGGATGGATAGATGAAAAACAGATGGATGGATGGAACAAAAGACTGATGGACTGAAGCATGGATGAATGGAAGGATGGAAATGAAAAACAGGGATGATGGATGGATGGATATATGGATGGATGGAACAAACAACTGATGGATGGATGCATGGATGAATAGATGGATTGATATATAAAGAAAAGACGCATGGATGGATAGAACAAAAGAAAAAAAATGTATTTAATGGATGGAACGAAAGAAAGACGGATGAATAAAATGAAAAGAGCGATGGATGGATGGATGGATGGATGGATGGATATACGGATGGACAGATTAAACATTGGATGGGTGGATGGATGGATGAAGCGAAAAATGGATGGATGGATGGATGGATGGATAGAATGAAAGATGGAATGATGGATGGAAGGAATGAAAGACAGATGCATTGATGAAAGACGGATGATGATAGATAGATGAAAAATAGAAGGATGGATGGATGGATGGATGGAACAAAAGACTGATGACTGAAGCATGGATGAATGGAAGGATGGAAATGAAAAACAGGGATGGATGGATGGATCGAAAACAGATAGAAGGATGGATGGATATATGGATGGATGGAACAAACAACTGATGGACGGATGCATGGATGAATAGATGGATTGATATATAAAGAAAAGATGGATCGATGGATGGATGGATATACGGATGGACAGATTAAACGTTGGATGGGTGGATGGATGAAGCGAAAAATGGATGGATGGATGGACGAAATGAAAAACAGATGGATGGAACAAAAACAGATAGAAGGATGGATGGATGGATGGATGGATGGATAGATATATAGATGGATGGATATATGGATGGATGGATGGAACAAACAACTGATGGACGGATGCATGGATGAAAAGATGGATTGATATATAAAGAAAAGATGGATGGATGGATGGATAGATGGATATATGGATGGACAGATTAAACGTTGGATGGGTGGTTGGATGAAGGGAAAAATGGATGGATGGATGAAATGAAAAACAGAAGGATGGATGGAACAAAAACAGAGAAGGATGGATGGATGAATGGATGGATAGATATATAGATGGATGGATGGATCAAAAGACAGATGGATGGCTCGATGGATAAAGTGAAAAATGGACGGATGGATAGACAGATGAAGCCAAAAATGGATGAATGGATGATGGATGGATGAAAAAAAGACTGATGGACCGAAGCTTGGATGAATGGAAGGACGGAAATGAAAGACAGAGGGATGGATGGATTGATTAAAAACAGACAGAAGGATGGATGGATGGATGGATGGATGGATGGATGGATGGATGGATGGATGGGAAAAAAGACAAAGATGGATGGATGAATGAATCCATAGATGGATGGATGGATGGATGGATGAATGGAATGAAAGACCAATATTTAGACATACAGACAGATGGACAGGTGGACGGATAGAATGAAAGATATAAATACAGACAGACACATCCATCCCAACTCCACATGTTGATGCTCAGCTGCAGAACTATGAGGGTCTGAGTAAAAATGCCCGTCTGAAATAACAACAGGCAGCTGAACTTCAAAGGGAAGAGGCTTCCAGAGAGAGAGAGAGAGAGAGGGCACTGGAACTGGATGAAGCTGTAATCAAAGCGCTCCGGGCGAACTCTGTATCGATCGCCAGCACTTCATCAAAGCTGACAAGGTCAGCCAACAACAGCGGGAGAGAAGAAATAAAAAGAAGGGAAGAGAAAAGAAAAGAAAAAGAACATCACAGGAGGATGAGGGTCACAGAGTGGTGTTGTTGTCTAAGCTCTGGATAGTACCTTTCTACTCAAAATGCAAGGTAACAGTTTCTAATCAGTTTATATTGAGAGATAGTTAATGCCACCTAAGTGGAAAATACAGCATTTTAAAAACAGATTAGTGATACCGGGCTCTGTTCCAAAACCTAACGCGCTCCCTTGATAGATAGTAAGAGTGCAAAACATATGCAAACATCTTAAACATAATGCTGCTTTCTGTAATATCTCTTTAAAATTCTAAGCCTGCATCTAATATTGCAAAGAAGGCAATCCCAGAATGCACTGCAATGAAGACAGCAAGAAAAATGTCAACTAGATATATTTTATTCAGTTTGGAAAGGTATTGATAAAAATAGATTACATTACAGAAAGACTATTTACAGGTACAAGTTTGTGAATCTCTGCTCTCTCAAATCTGCAACCCTCAATGAGAACTTGAACCCAAAATCTTGCGTGTCTCTTTTTCTGGAACTCTAGGGGACCAAATCTCTTCGACGCCTCTCTGAAATGAGGACGAACGACTCCTGGCTGCTTCCTCGGGCCCTCTGAGTCCCACATGTGTTTTACTGCACTGGATACAGATCAATACAAGCTAAACAAATTATGGAGCGGATCAAAGCGGAACAGTTGGGAACTCTTAAGAACTCAAGTAAATGTTTAGACATCTAATAAGAAAAGTATATTGACAGTAGCGTTTAATTTAGTCAAAGCTTTCGGATTAATCGTGGTTGTTTATCAAACGCTAGCGCATGCAGCTGCAGATGTAAGCCATGCATGCGGCGGGCCCAAGCGCAATTCATATGCGGCCTTTTATTCTATGCTACAAAAATGTTGATCCATAAAAGTAGGGAGGGATGGGACGTTTGGCTGGAAATGAAATATGGGAGTGTGTTCCTGATTTACATTCCTCATGCAAGTGTTGCCTAACGGCTCTCAGGTGCGAGCGAGAGCAGAAACCCTGTTCTGAATGTGACGAATTATCATTTAGTTTACCCTTTTGTGCAGGTAGATGTGTTATATATGACAGGCATGTCGTTTGATCTGAATTCCATCACTTGCTCACCAATGGATCCTCTGCAGTGAATGGGTGCTGTCAGAATGAGAGTCTAAACAGCTGATAAAAACATCACAATAATCCACACCACTCCAGTCCACTAATTAACATCTTTAGAAGCCAAAAGCTGAGTGTTTGTAAGAAACAAATTAATTATTAAGATGTTTTTCACTCTATAATCCACAACAGCGCTTCCTCCAGTGGATTTGTTTCTTACAAACACTCAGTTTTTGCCTTCTTAAGACATTAACTGATGGACTGGATTAGTGTGGATTACTTGTTGGTTATTGTGATGTTTTTGTCAGCTGTTTGGACTCTCATTCTGACGGCACCCATTCACTGCAGAGGATCCATCTGATGAAGAAACAAACTCCTCTACATCTTAAATAGCCAGACTTTTTAAACCTATATTTATAGAGTCTATATACTGGATGCTGTTGAGCAGGCTACAAAACTTCATGTATAGAAAGAAATAAAATGGTAAAAAAGATGAGAGATCAGAGTGACTGTCTATTTCAGTGTTTGTTTGGCTCATCCTTTGAGGAACGGCCCAAAACTCTGAGCCGGCCATCCAGAGTCGATCTGAGATCTGGCTGCGGCTCAGCAAACAGCAAGCGGCTCTGGAATTTCTCCGGCGGACGAGGGGGTGGAGAGGGACAGAGCGGCCGGAGAAGGGAGGACGTCTGTCAGACACAGTCTTCTGGACTTCCACCCACTTTTTGGAGTGTGGATGTCAAATTTCTCTAGGGGCCTCAGATTCCAAAGCGAGGGAAGTTCAGGGGCCAGAGGAATTCTGACATGATGTCTCAAGGCCAAAATGAAAAGAAACAGCAGTCTGACCGTATTAAAGCAGGAATAAGCATACAAAAAGGTTATATTTTGAGGGTGGAGCAGACTTGGAACTACATGCACCTCAATCTCAGACAAAATTAATTAAGTTCATATTTAAAGAATGCTATGGGTTTTAAATCAAAAGCTCAGTTCTATCAACACCAATTATGGAATAATGTTTTTTACTGGTTCAGTTTCTTATGCTCACCAAGGCTGCATTTATTTGATCAAAAAATACATTAAAATTGTGAAATATTATTAGAATTTACAACAGCAATTTACTATAGTTGGGGTCAAAAGTTTACATCCCCCTTTCAGAATCTGCAAAATGTTAACTAGTTACCAAAATAAAAAGGATCATACAAAATTTAATTATTGTTTATTTAGTACTGACCCAAATATCCATCCATTTCACATGTAGTCCACAAGAAAAACACTTGACTCTTAACACTGTGTTGTTTCCTGAATTATCCACAGCTGTGTTTTTTTGTTTAGTGATAGTTGTTCATGAGTTGTTTCAAGTTTGTTTGTCCTGGACAGTTAAACTGCCCGCTGTTCTTCAAAAAAATCCTTCAGATCCCACAAATTCTTTGGTTTTCCAGCATTTTTGTGTATTTGAACACTTTCCAACATTGACTGTATGATTTTGAGATCCATCTTTTCACACTGAGGACAACTGAGGGACTCATATGCAACTATTACAGAAGGGTTAAATGCTCACTGATGCTCCAGAAGGAAACCCGATGCGTTAAGAGCCATTTAAGGATCAGGATAAATTTAACTTATTTTGTCTTCTGGGAAATATGTAACCTTCTGTAGCCTCTGAAGGGCAGTACTAAATGGAAAAAAAAAAAAAAAAAAGATATTTAGGCAAAATAAGAATACTGTACTGTAATACACTGTTCTGTTCAAAAGTTTTCACCCCCTGGCTCTTAATGCATTGTTTTTCCTTCTGAAGCATTAGTGAGCGTTTCAACCTTCTGTAATAGTTGCATATGAGTCCTTCAGTTGTCCTCAGTGCGAAGAGATGGACCTCAGAATCATACAGTCATTGTTGGAAAGGATTCAAATATAAAAAATGCTGGAAAACCAAAAGAATATGTGGGACCTGAAGGATTTTTCTGAACAGTGGGCAGTTTAACTGTACTAAATAAACAATAACATGCATTTTGTATGATCCCTCTTTTTTGGTAAATAGTTAACATTTTGCAGATTCTGAAATGGGGTGTAAACTTTTGACCTCAACTGTTTGTGAATATCTGTTAAAATGTAATTTATTCCTGTGATCAAATCTGAATCTTCACCAGTCTTCAGTGCTATATGATGCTTCAGAAATCATTCTAACATGTTGATTCACTGCTCAAGAAACATTTATGATTTTTATCAACGTTCTGTTTTATCAATGTGTTGCTTCATATTTTTCATATTTTTTCAGGATTCTTTCATGAACAGAAAGTTTAAAAGAATGGAATAGAAAACTTTTGTAACATTAAATGTCTTTACTGTCACATTTGATCAATTTAATGCATCCTTGCTGAAGAAAAGTATTAATTTCTTTTTTAAAAAAGAAAAAAACAATCTTACTGACCCTCTAAACTTTTGAACAGCTATAAAAGTAGCTCCTACAAGGTCAAATTAGACCAAAAAGCTTCACATTTCTACTTTCAAACCTTCCCGCACACGTACAGTCTCACGTTGTAAGAGCATTACTGTAACATTAACACCAATATCAGACAGTTAGATTAAAGTTGATTCAACACAGCAGAATTAAATCATAAATCCTTAACTGATGAAAACGTAACACAAACATTTGTGCAAGCCAGCCAGAAAAAAAGTAACAAGTACATTTGTGATAAATGACCACAAAAACCACAAAAAATATCATAAGTGCTTAATAAATTTCAGCTGTTGCCGCGCGGTTACACCCGCAAAGCGGCAGCCTGGTCTGCGTCTCGTTCCGCTTTCATGCCAACACAAACCAAATCACCTCACCCTGCATGATTTCACTCAACAGCCCCAGGAAAGACGGGCGTGAGTGTGTGTGTGTGTGTGTGTGTGTGTGTGTGTGTGTGTGTATGTGTGTGTATGTGTGTGTTGGGTCTGATTTTAATGAACAGGCCCGTACTAACAGCGCTCTGCTGGGGGAAAGACTGCTGGCATCCTGCCTGTGTCATGTTTCCAATGAGCGTCCTGAACCAACAGCTGCTGGCCACATTAAAAATGTGAAAATCACACAACAACATACAACAATCTGTTCAGATTGCATTGGAAATGTGTGCGTTCATGCATTATGCATTTATTCACTTCTAGATTAGCTAGTTGTACCGAAGCTTAACCTATATTTTTGTGTTGGATCATCGGCTTTATGCACAATTGCACACATTTGCGGTGCATTCAGAGTTGCACTTGGACTCTGGATGCAGACCAGAAATGCTTTTCGGCTTTCTTTAAAATGCAAGTGGTGAAAGCAATACCAGTAAATTTTCCCCCAAAGGGCCGTTTTCTGTCTTTTTTTTACCGTTTCTGGCCAGGTTTTGTGCCAGATATGAAGCTATAGGATTATGTTATCAATTATCTAAAGCCTACTGTATCTTATTTGATATGCACAGTCCTCTAAAATGATTAACTTGATTACACAAACTTTGCTGAAAAACCTGTTGTTCACAATCTACATGCCTTCTGTCGTCTGATTGATAATTTAGACTTTTTAGCAAGTAAAAGGCCTTTTAGTGTAATTGTACAATTGTAGTGTAATTTTATCACTTTTTATCCATATAAATATCAGCATCTGCACTAAATTGCTTATTTTTGCTCAGTTTGGGCCCCTGAATTAAACTGAGCCATTTTTTCCCTCACTTTTTATTCTCACTACATTAGACTATACACTACTAGTCAAAAGTTTTTGAACAGTAAGATTTTTCCTGTTTTTTAAAGAAGTGCTCACCAAGTCTGCATTTATTTGATCCAAAGCACAGCAAAAGCAATAATATTGTGAAATATTTTTTACTATTTAAAATGACTGCTTTCTATGTGAATATATTTTAAAATGTAATTTATTCCTGTGTTTAAAGCTGAATTTTCAGCATCATTACTCTAGTTTTTTAGTGTCACATGATCCTTCAGAAATCATTCTAATATGCTGATTTGCTGTTTAAGAAACATTTTATTATTATTATTTTCAGTATTTAAAACAGTTGAGTACATTTTTACAAGATTCTTTGATAAATAGAAAGATTGAATAGAAAGAAATGATAGAAATTAATACTCTCGTTAACCAATGATGCTTTCAATTGATCAAAAGTGATGATAAAGACATATAATGTTACAAAAAATTCCATTTTAGATAAATGCTGTTCTTCTGAACTTTCTATGCATCAAAGAAACCTAAAAAAAAAAATCTACTCAATATTAGAATGATTTCTGAATGATCATGTGACACTGAAGACTGGAGTAATGACGCTAAAAATTCGGCTTTAAAATCACAGGAATAAATTACAGTTTTTAAATATATTCAAATAGAGAATGGTTATTTTAAAGAGTAAAAATATGTCAACATTTTACTGTTTTGCTGTACTTTGGATTAATCAAATGCAGGCTTGGTGAGCAGAAGAGACTTCTTTAAAAAAAAAAAAAAAAACATGAAAAATCTTACTGTTCAAAAAATTTTTACAGTGTATGGGCCATAAAAGCCTAATTTATCAAATATGATGCTCAACAAGAAACATGTGTAAACTTTTTTAGATTTTGTCTAAATACTTAAGCTGTTCCACTTCAAAACATTTATTATTTCATAAGTCAGGCTTTACAGAGTTAAATAACAGCGTATTCATGATTCTATAGTGTTTTATAATCCCCACCTTCTAGTTTCAAATCACCCCAAAAAACTCCCTCAAAAAAAGTCCTTCTGGTAAAACTACAGAAAACATAAAAACTAAAGGCTAAAATCCAATTATCGCATATTTGTTATCTTACAAATGCTTCTGAGCATGCTGACAATGCAAAAAACACAAGTACCAGTGGGCTGCGGGGTGGAAAATATAAACAGAACCTCTGCATAATGTCCATGTCGGATGAGTCAAACTGATTTAAAGACGTTAAAAGTCTGTACAACATCAACTTTATTAACGTTCCTGGTCTTATTGTGCACAATGAATCATTGCACATTATGGAAGTAAGAAAGTTCCCAACCCTTAGGCCTTCCAAGATGTAGATGAATTTGTTTCTTCATCAGATTTGGAGAAGTGTAGCATTTCATCACTTGCTCACCAATGGATTTTCTGCAGTGAATGGGTGCCGTCAGAATGAGAGTCCAAACAGCTGATAAAAACATCACAATAATCCACAAGTAATCCACACCACTCCAGTCTATCAATTAACATCTTCACAAGCCAAAAGCTGTGTGTTTGTAAGAAACAATTTTTTTTTTACATCAAACCAATCCTTTCAGCTAAAATACAATAATCAGTAATCAATAATCCATAATACTACTTCCTCCACTGAAAAAGTCCATCTTATGTTGTCTTCTGACATCAAAATCCAACCACATATTTGTTTAGAGCTGTTTTGGCTTCTAAACTGTGCAGATTTCTCTCCTGATTCAACCATTTTTCCACTGAAGAAACTCTTATTATGGATCATGGACTCTTACAAACACACAGCTTTTGTCTTCTCAATCTGTTAACTGATGGACTGGAGTGGTGTGGATTATTGTGATGTTTTTATCAGCTGTTTGGTCTCTCATTCTGACGGCACCCATTCACTACAGAGGTTCCATTGTTGTGCAAGTGATGCAATGCTGCATTTCTCCAAATCTGATGAAGAAACAAACTCATCTATGTCTTGGATGACCTGAGGTTGACTACTCCTTAAAATTCCAGCTAAATAACCATGCATTTTCTATTAGATTACAGTGGTGTTAATCTAAAATGCAATATTGACAATTGTCAAGTGAGCAAAACAGTCACATATTTGCTGAGAATTGCATATGAAACATTATCATCAGGGTACCAGCAGATACACCAAATGATGAATGTATGCTTTGACAAATGTGTCCTATAAATACAAACATGTGTGCACTCTTGTCCTCCACACTAACAAATGTTTCTAGAACTGTATGTGTGTCATTGTTTTAATATTTAAAATGACAAGTTTTTCTGATGTGATTTGCCGGGGCATACATGCTTGGTTGTTATTGTGATTTTAAGACGGTTCTAGACGATTAAACTCACTTCCTCCACTATTTAACAACAAATAATGTGAGAAAAGTGATACTGTGGCAGGAAAATGACAGCAATAGTGGCTCGGAAAAGATAAATCCGGGTGCTTCTGTATGTTTAACCCTGAGTATTTTAAAAGAACAGATCGGGTGTCAGGATCTTAGTGTTCAAATCTGACAACTACACTGAAAAAAATTGTAGGTAGCTGGTTGAAACAATTTCCACTCAGAAACTGAATTTCAAAAAACACTGAATTACATTTAGATTTAGACATTTAGCAGACGCTTTTATCCAAAGTGACTTACAAAGGAAGCAATCGAAATCAACAAAAGAGCAATAACATGCAAGTGCTATGACATGTCTCAATTAGCCTAACGCAGTACATGTAGCAAGGATTTTTAAAGTAAATAATAAATAAAAGAAAATAGATTGGAGGGGGGGAAGCAAGCTAGTGTTAGAGGCCTTCTTTTAGCTTTTTTTTTGGTTAATTGTATAAAGAGAAGCTAGTGTTAGTAGTGTTAGTGTTGTTAGTGCTAGAGTTACAGGGTTAAATAAAGATGGAAAAGATGAGTTTTTAGCCAATTCTTGAAGATGGCTCAGCTGTTCAGAGTGAGTTGGGCAGGTCATTCAACCAGGAGGATACATTTAATGTGAAATTAGATTAGAAGTTTTGAAGCAGAAAGACTGAAATATCAACTTTGAAAAATCATACTGACAGTGTAAATCTATATTTGTTATATTACCTCTATATATGACCCTGGACCACAAAACTAGTCATAAGGGTAAATTTTTCATCTGAAAGCTGAATAAATAAGCTTTCCATTTATGTATTTGTTATGATAGAACAATGTTGAGAAAATCACCTTTATAGTTGTTTAAATAAAGTATTTAGCAATGCATATAATCAAAGATTAATCAAAGACATAATCAAAGATTAAGTTTTAATATATTTACAGTAAAAAAAAAAATTATAAAATATATTCATAGAACATGATCTTTACTTAAAGGATTGGCTCACTTTCAGAACAAAAATTTACAGATAATGTACTCACCCCCTTGTCATCCAAGATGTTTGTGTCTTTCATTCTTCAATCGTAAAGAAATGGTGTTTTCTGAGAAAAACATTTCAGGATTTCTCTCCATATAATGGATATGTATGGTGCTCCCAAGTTTGAACTTCCATAATGCTGTTTAAATGCAGCTTCAAAGGTCTCTTAACAATCACAGCCGATGAAGAAGGGTCTTATCTAGCGAAACGATTAGTCATTTTCGAAACAAATGGACAATTTATATACTTTTTAACCTCAAATGCTCATCTTGTCTCGTCTCTGCAATGCACATGCATGATCTGTGTGATCCTGGTCAATACAGTTAGGGTATGTCGAAAAACTCCCATCTTGTTTTCTTCCCCAACTTCAAAAGCGTTCTACATCGCTACAGAAGTACAAACCCAGTGTTTACAAAGTGAACATAAAAAGAAGAACAAAAAAAAAGGTAAAACTGCATTGTAGGACGATTTAGAAGTTGAAGACAAAAACGAAATGGGAGTTTTTTGACTTTCCCTAACTGTATTGACCCGGATCACACAGACTACACACGCGCATCACAGAGACAAGACAGGACAAGCATTTGAGGTTAAAAGGTATATAAATCGTCAGTTTGTTGCAAAAATAACCAATCAATACCCTAACTGTATTGACCCGGATCACACAGACTACACATGCACATCACAGAGACGAGACGAGCATTTGAGGTTAAAAAGCATATAAATTGTCAATTTGTTTTGAAAATAACCGATTGTTTTGCTATAAGACCCTTCATCGGCTGGGATCGTTTAGAGTCCTTTGAAGCTGGATTCAAACTGCATTTTGGAAGTTCAAACTTGGGGGCACCATAGAAGTCCATTATATGGAGACAAATCCTGAAATGTATTCCTCAAAAAACATAATTTCTTTATGACTGAAGAAAAAAGACATGAATATCTTGGATGACAAGGGGGTGAGTACATACATTTTTGTTCTGAAAGTCAACTAATCCTTTAATATCCTAATGGTTTGTGGCATAAAAGAAAAATCGATCACTTTGACTCATACAATGTGTTTTTGGTTATTGCTACAAATATATCTGTGCTACTTAAAGGATTAGTTCACTTTCAGAACAAAAATATATGGATAATCTACTCACCCCTTTGTCATCCAAGATGATCATGTCTTTCTTTCTTCAGTCGTAAAGAAATTATGTTTGTTGAGGAACATATTTCAGGATTTCTCTCCATATAATGGACTTCTATGGTGCCCCCAAGTTTAAACTTCCAAAATGCAGTTTAAATCCAGCTTCAAAAGTCTCTAAATGATCCCAGCCGATGAAGAAGTGTCTTATAGCAAAACAATCGGTTATTTTCTCATTTCTATTTTTTCTATTTCTATTTTTTTAACCTCAAATGCTCTTCTTGTCTCATCTCTGTGATGCGCATGCATAGTCTGTGTGATCTGGGTCAATACTGTTAGGGTATGTCAAAAAACTCCCATTTTGTTTTAGTCTTCAACTTCAAAATCATCCTACAACACTGTTTTACTATTTTTTGTAAAGGCCGTTTGGCTTTCTGTGTATGTTCAGTTTGTAAACACTGGGTTGGTCTTTCTGCAGCAATGTAGGGTGATTTTGAAGTTGGGGAAGAAAATGAGATGGGAGTTTTTCGACATACCCTAAATGTAGACAGACTACTCACGCGCATCGCAGAGATGGGGCAAGACGAGCATTTGAGGTTAAAAAGTATATAAATTGTCAATTTGTTTAGAAAATAACCAATCTTTTTGCTAGATAAGACTTTTCTTCATCGGCTGGGATCGTTTAGAGCTCTTTGAAGCTGGATTTAAACTGCATTATAGAAGTTTAAACTTGAGGGCACCATACATATCCATTATATGGAGAGAGAAATGTTTTCCTCAAAAAAACTATTTCTTTACGACTGAAGAAAGAAAGACATGAACATCTTGGATGACAAGGGGGTGAGTACATTATCAGTAAATTTTTGTTCTTAAAGTGAACTAATCCTTTAAGAGGGTCACATATATTGAGATGTGCATAACGTCCTTGTAAAAAACTCACTTTCTTTCTCTCTGTTTATATGAACAGACGAGGGTCGTTCCAAAACACTCACGAATCCAAGAGTGCAAATTTTCACAATAAATGGGGTGTGCGTAGCGCTTTCGGCAGCCAAATATTGATATCCAAGACCCTAAAACCGAGAAACACATAAGCTGTTGCCATACTTGGATTTATTAGATGATTATACGAGCGTGTGCGAGAAGATTTCTTAACTAAATTTGCTGTAAAATGACTAGCTGACTACAACAAGCTCTCCACCCAGAACCTGCTGGGCCCTGCGATTAATCCTCCATCCGCAAAATGAGGTCAAAACATATTAACATCAATGACATCAGGAGCCGCTCTGACAGGAGCACATCTCGGTGGACATTACGCTGCGAATTTCCCAGGGCCGTGCGAGGAAAAAAGGCAAAAGGGCGAGAAATGGGAAAAGTACTGACTCCTTCCAAAACGCCCTTCACAAAGTCATTTTCCAGAGCTCAGCAGCTAAACTTATATCATCCGGCAAACGCTCTGTATTCTCAGTGTGGTGTCATAAAAATGTGCGAAAACTCTTAGGACACTGTAGCTCTGTTTCCAAACGCTAACCATCTGCCTACGGAAACAGTATTTTAAGGCATCTTATAAATGTACTCCAACCAGTGTTATTTTAGTATGACTGAGATTATGTGATGAGTTATTATTTTGAATTGCATTTTATTTTTATATTTTCTGCTTTCACTTTAACTTTTGTTAAGTTTTAAAATTCTTTGTTGTTTTTTTCTTTTTAATATGCCGATATTGTTTATTACATAAGGTTTTAAGTTTTAGTTTTTAACACTTCAACTTAAACTAAAGGTTTATTTTTAAGTAACAACATTTTTAATGGTTTTAGTTTCAGATTCGATTTGTGAAATGCATTAAAACAAGAGCACTTAATAAAACCATCAAAGGTCAGTAAGACCTTTTATCTATCAAGGATGCATTCATTTGATTAAAAGTGAAATTTATAATGTCTTAAAAGATTTCTTTTTCAAATAAATGCTGTTCTTTTAAACTTTCTGTTCATCTTTAAATCCTGAAAAATACAATGCATCAGAGTTTTCACAAAAATATTGGGCAGCACAACTGTTTTCAACATTGATAATAATCAATGTTGAGCAGCAAATGTGACTGGAGTAACGATGCTGAAAATTCAGCTTTGATCACAGGAATTTATATATATATATATATATACACATACACATACACATACACACACACACCTAGTAATAATATTTTACAATTTTCACAGCATTTATGGTCAAATAAATGCAACCCCAAACTTTTGAGAAGTACTTTGTATTTTGATATATAATTACACATAAATAAAAATAATTATCTTCACTGTGCTTATTTACTAAAAAACACTGGAAAATCAAACATATTATTTCTTAGATTGAAATAGAAAACACTTATGCAACACATCTTAACTAAAACATTTATTATAGCTGCAAAATTAATTAAATAAATTTCATTTTACAATATGTTACTGTAGAGAAGGGTTATTTTAAATTGTATAATTATTTCACAATTTTTACTGTATTTTTGATCAAACAAATGGAGCCTTGGTGAGCAGAAAAGTCATTTTAATAGTGCGTTTAGAAAATAAATGTGACCCTGGCCCACAAAACTAGTCATAAGGGTCAATTTTGAGATTTGAGATTAAAATTTCCATTGATGTATGATTTTGGAATCTGAGGATACAAAAAAAAAAAATCTAAATATTGAGAAAATCTTTAGAGTTGTCCAAATGAAGTTTTTAGCAATGCATATTAATAATTAAAATTTAAGTTTTGATATATTTATGGTAGTTTTATTGAACATGATCTTTAAATATCCTAATAATTTTTGGCATAAAAATCAATCATTTCTGGCTATTGCTACAAATATAACCGTTCCACTTAAGACTGGTTTTGTAGTCCAGAGTCACTATTGTAATTATTTAAACCAAACATTTGGTTCATCAAACCATCCCGTTGCACCTGTGAAGGTTTTGCAAGGACTTTCAATAAATCACTGTCATGCTTGCTTTGCTCATTCTAAACACTTCCTGTTGCTGTAAAACGGCCATTATTTTAATGCACAATTGCATATTTGTATAGAACAGGCAATTAAAGTGGCATAAGACCGGTGGACGATGTGAAAAGAGACGTTTCAAAGCAGAACCAGAGCCATAAAAATGGTAACAGCGTGTCAGACAATCACGTCAGTGTTAATGTCCGAGACAGAGGGGGGAAACAGTGAATATATTGTGGCATAATGGGCTTTAAGTAGTTTTCCAAACAGCACTGAGTCGAATATCCACCTCAAAGATTTATAGGAGAAACCCTAACACACTTTTTCACTAAAGAAAAAGAAAATAGCGCCATAATGCCATTGGCTATTAGAGCAAATCCGGCCCAGAGGAAACCTTCATAATTACTCTCAGTACTTGTTTTTTGTATTTTGTCAGCCCATTCTGAAGAGCTTAGGGGTCTCGAAGAATGAAACACACTTAGCGATCCATTTTTCCCAGTCTGTCATTGTTGTGAGGCTGCTAAATATTTGCTCTTCCCAGCTTAGGATGTTAGGATGAGAAGAGCCTCTTTGTAGCAGGAGGTCAGAGGCCTCCGATCTCCTTCCTGAGACCGAATTCGGAGATCTCGGCATTTTCAACCATCACTTACACTCTTTCAATTAGTGGAAAGCTTTGACTCCTTTCAGGAAGAAACTCTTTGAAAGCAGCTTGCGCAAAAACCACCGCTGCCACATCTGTCAAAGTTGAGCAAGACTGCGAGGGATTCGCCAGATAGAAAACAGAACATTCTTCGTTGAAAAAACACTCATGTTTTCATAAAAATATGCACTTACTGTTCAAATGTTGTAAGAAATTAACACACTTATTCAGCATGGACGGGTGAAATTCAGTAAAAGTGACAGTAAAGACATTTATAATGTTACTAAAGATTTCTATTTCTAATAAAAGCTTTTCTTTAAAATATTTGGCAACACAACTGTTTCCGACACTGATAATAATCAGCAATGTTTCTTGAGCTGCAGCTGAAGCATATTAGAATGATTTCTGAAGGATCATGTGACACTGATAACTGAAGTAATGATGCTGAAAATTCAGGTTTGATCACAGGAATAAATTATATTTTAAAATATATTCACCTGGAAAATGGATATTTTAAATTGCAATAATATTTCAGAATTTTCACTGTATTTTTGGTTAAATATATACATAAAAAAAAGATCAAAGATCAAAATGAGTTCCTTGGACTGAAAAACGAAACCTAACACTCATCTCAACTAAAACATTCACAATAGCTGCAAACTTTAAGCCATTGGAGTTATTAATATTGGCATAAACAACAAACAGTCTGAAAGCCAAGCATCATGGGATCAGCGTTGCTCTTCAGCCCTGTCATTAAGACAATAATCAGGAGTTTTATCTGACGCCAGGGCAATCGTGAAGTTTAACAGCGGCAGATGATCAAAGGACGTCCTGGTGGAGAAACGCAGGCACGCCTGAAAGTTGCTGTTTGTAATCAACTCCCTACGACGGCACCGTCAACACAGCTGTTCACTCGCCTCGCAGCAAAACTCAAGACTCCCTGTCTCGTCTTCGGTGTGCGGGTCCAATTAAATGAAGTTCTGAAGCTGAAAGTCTCACCTTTAATGAAACAAACCTGTGAGTCAGAAAGACTCAGACAATGACAGCAACATGAGGAGTTCATGCTAATACTTGTGTCTCACGAAAAGGCGTCCTAAAGGAATAATTATGCATACAAAATAAGACTAGTTTTTAAGAGCATTGTGACATTTAAGATTTTTTAGAGCTGTGTTACAACCAAAATGTAATTTTTTTCATAACTGAAGAACTGCAGCATGAACACTGTTTCACTGTTCATGTTTATTAATATTATATGCATGGAAAATAATGTGACTTGACGTTATTTTAATTATGTTTAAAAACTTTTTTTTAACTACCAATGCAATTCCTTTTATCATCAATGGTGTATTATTAGATTCTCATTTCTGTAAGATTTCTTTGTTTTATTACATCAGCATAATGTAATAAATTGGGGACTCGTCCGGGATAAAAAAAAAAAATATATATATATATATATATAAAATATATATAAATATATAAAATCTGTTTTATTTTTTAAAATTTTGTTTATATATATATATATATATATATATATAAACAAAATTTTAAAAAATAAAACAGATTTTGTTTATATATATATATATATATATATATATATAAACAAAATTTTAAAAAATAAAACAGATGCTACTATGATGCTACTATAAAGTAATTTGCAATAATCAGTATAATGTAATAAATTTGGGGATCGTCCAGGATAAAAACAAATTTTAAAAACAAATACAAACAAAATAAATAAAACGATTTTTTACCATGATGATTTGCAATTTACATTAAATATCTTCATATTACAGTTTTTTACTATGATGTAGAAGTAATTTGCAATAATCAGCAAAATGTAATAAATTGCAGGCCCATCCGGGATGAAAACAAATTCTAAAAAACTAATAAAAACAAAATAAATAAAATAAAACAAATTCTGCCATAATGTAAAAGTAATTTGCAATAATCAGCTAAAATAATAAATTGGGTGTCATCCAGGATGAAAACAAATTCTAAAAAACAAGCACAAACTAAATAAATAAAATAAAACTTATTCTACCATGATGTTAAAGTAATCTGCAATAATTAGCAAAATGTAATAAATTGGGGGTCGTTCTGGATGAAAATATATTCTAAAAAACAAATACAAACACAACAAATAAAATAAAACAAACTCTACCATGAGGTAAAAGTAATTTGCAATAATCAGCAAAATGTAATAAATTGGGTGTTGTCCAGGATGAAAACTAATTCTAAAAAACAAGCACAAACTAAATAAATAAAATAAAACTTATTCTACCATGATGTTAAAGTAATCTGCAATAATTAGCAAAATGTAATAAATTGGGGGCTCGTCCGGGATGAAAACAAATTCTAAAAAACAAATACAAACAAAGTAAAAAATAATAATTTTACCATAATGTAAAAGAAATTTGAAATATTTAGCAAAATGTAATAAATTGGGGGCTCGCCCAGGATGAAAACAAATTCTAAAAAACAAATACAAACAAAGTAAAAAAAAATTATTCTACCATGATGTAAAAGAAATTTAAAATAATCAGCTAAATGTATTCAATTAGGGGCTCGTCCAGAATGAAAACAAATTCTAAAAACAAATACAAACTAAATAAATAAAATAAAACAAATTCTACCATGATGTGAAAGTAATCTGCAATTTACATAAAAAATCTTCACATTATTACTATAACGTGACTAAAATGTTTCTGGCTTGTTTGGGTTATTTTTCTCAATTCTTACTGAAAATTCAATCTTTATTTAATTATAAAATATGACCTGGACATTTTCTCAATTTAAAAAGGCCAAGTAAGAAAAACAAACCTTAAAGAGTTGGCTTTAATCAGCTTTAAAGTAATATGGAAAAAGGTCATATGAGCATTATCTGTCGCCTGGCTTATATCCATGGAAAACCAGGCAAATAGATGTTGGAAATGATCTGAACAAGGCCTGAATTTCCATTCTAACTACAAATCACTGGCCAACTAGAAAAGTAGGTTTTCAGAGTATATAATGTCATTTCAACTGTATTTTAAAGTGATTGAATTGCGTCTGGTTAGCAGTTCATTAAAATCACTGACCCCAAGTATGACTTAATGGAGTATTTTTTGCTCACAAAGGCTGCATTTATTTGATCAAAAACACCGTAAAATTGTGAAATAGTATTACAATTTAAAACAACTGTTTTCTTTTTGAATATGTTTTAAAATATAATTTATTTCAGTGATCAAATCTGAATTTTCAGCACCACTACTCTAGTCTTCAGTGTCACATGATCCTTCAGAAAATCATTATAATATGCTGATTTGCTGCTCAAGAACCATTTTTGATTATTAATGTTGAAAACAGTTGTGCTGCCCAATATTTTTGTGAGAATTCTGATATATTTCATTTTTCATGATTCAAAGATGAATAGAATGTTTAAAAGTTTATTTTGACATTAAAACAGCATTCAAATGAAATAGAAATCTCACTTTTGATTAATGATTTTTTTCAATATTTGTAATGTATTTCTTCTGCACTCTTCTTTACTAGTTATACGTTTCTCATGCGCAGTGGCAAACTTCAGTTAACGCCACTTTTTTGAAAAAAACAACTGTGCAAATGAAGTCTTAACTAATACAGGCCTCTTGGGGGACCAAAAATGAGTTTAATTGGGAGAAAAAGGGGGGAAGAAAGTGTTACACACCTCCCGGGGTTTTCAAATGCCACTTCAAGACTCTTGCAGCATAATGCCGGCTCCCGCATGGGCCGCGTGGCCCCAGAGAACCGGGGTCAGGGCCCCTCTGCCCACGCCTGAGCCGTTAATAAGGCTTCAAAGGGTCAAAGTGAAGATTACAGGAACCTAAAGGTCTCCTCAAAAACACAGTGACATGAGAATTCCCACAAACCAGCCGATAAACACAACCGTGAGAACCCGAGAAGCTTTTCTACCTGCATTATAAATCAAAAAAATAATAATTTCTAAATTTATAAACAAATATATTCAAGAGGGCAAATGTAAAGAATTTCAACCAAAAATGAAAATCTTCATAGGAACAGATTTGGAGAAATGTAGCATTCCACTGAATGGGTGCCGTCAGAATGAGAGTCCAAACAGCTAATTCACAACACTCCAGTCCATCAATTAATGTCCCAATAAGCCAAAAGCTGCGTGTATGGAAGAAACAAATCCATCTTTAGGATGATTTTAATTTAAAACATTACTTCCAGCTAATATACAAGTCCATAATCTATTACCCTTGTGCAACCTTATGGGCATTTTTGTCTTTTTCAGTTTTGTTTTTTTCTAATAATTGTGCCTGTGTTAATACCAACTGCATAAATTTTGGCACAGGTGTATATTTTTATTGGAATTTTAATATTTCAATATTTAATAAATCTATTTTACACAAGGTACAAAAAATGTCCTCATTTACCATTTTTAATCCCAGGGCCATTTAAAATTCAAAATTAAAATGTTTACTTTTTTTTTTTTTAATTGCTCATAGATCATTTTCATAAACTGGAAAACTGGTCTGATTCAGGAGAGAAATCTGCACAGATCAAGTACCGTTTACAAGCCGAAACTGTCCAAAACAGAGACATCAGTAAACTTTTTAACTGGAGGAAGTGTTATTATGAATTATGGACTCATATTTTAACCAGAAGCAATGGTTTGAAGTTGAAAAACATAGTAATGATTGATTTGTTTCTTACAAGCATGCGTTTCTCAAGATGTTAACTGATGGACTGGAGTGGTGTGGATTACTTGTGAATTATTGTGATGTTTTTATCAGCTGTTTGGACTCTCATTCTGACGGCACCCATTCACATCCATTGGTGAGCAAGTGATGCAATGTTGCATTTCTCCAAATATAACGAGGAAACAAACTCTTCTACATCTTGGATGGCCTGAAGGTGAGTACATTTTCAGCAAATGTTCATTTTTACTCCTTTAAGTAAAGTAATGCAACACATATGATACTCAACAAGTAGCACAAACAAAGCAATGCTTGACTTCGCAGCTAACACTAACTACATTCATATGTCAAATTTTGTCATCCAGTCTGCAAGACTACATTAATGCATTTTTTCCTACATAGGTACCTACTTCCTTCTTTGCAACTGCATCCAAGATTCAACTGCAGATGTTTACGGCATGAAGCATGTGGTCCGAATTACAGCGGCAAATCTCATCATTAGCATTTTACAGGACAAAAAAAAACACATATGGTATTAAAAAATATTAGTTTTCCCTAATAATCATGACCCATAAGAGTTTAGGCCACATTTGTTATGTTTTTGGTCATGGATATTAAACACCAGCTGTTCGATCTGCCGAGAAGTGGATCTCAGCTAACAAGCTTCGCTTCCGCAAAGAACAAAAGCAGAGAAAGCATTTAACTCGTTTCTTTTGACGTTAAATAAGATCTGGCAGTCTAAATCGCGTATATCCCGCTAAGAAAATATTTCAAGCTCGCATCCCCTGCAGTCACAGCGCGCAGCCGGCCAATTACTGCAATGAAGTCTGACACGCTGATAGTCAGCAGACGTTTGTAGAGTAGCCACATGCTTATAGAGATGGAAAACTCATGAAAATCAAATACCTGAAAGACACTGTTGTGCAGACTGATGCCATTATTATATGGCTAAATATATAAGCAGTAGCACAATATAGTTAAAAAGCTTTATATATTATCTGTGAAAAGTTTGAAATCTCTTTTGGCCAGCAAGGCTGCATTAAATTTGTCAAAAATACAGGAAAAATTGTGAAATATTTTTACAATTTGAAAATGCCCGTTTTCTTTGTGAATATATGTTAACGTAATATATTCCTGTTATCAAAGCTGAATTTTTTGCATTATTACTGCAGTCTTCAGTGTCACATGATCCTTGCTGATTTGCTGCTCAAGAAATATTTTTGATTATTATCAATGTTGAAAATAGCTGCGGTCCAATATTTTTGTGGAAACCGTGATACATTTTATTTTTCAGGATTTACAGATAAGTAGAAAGTTCAAAAGAACAGCATTTATTTGAAATAAAAATCTTTTGTAACATTATAATGTCATTATAATGTCACTTCAAATGATCAATTTAATGCATCCTTGCTGAATAAAACTATACATTTTCTTTAAAAATTTGCATATACACTACCAGGCAAGTAAGATTTTTAATGTTTTTTTTTTTATTATTATCTTCTTTGATTATTTGATCCAAAATACAGCAAAAGCAGTAATATTCTGAAATCGTTTTACTATACTTTGTATGTGAATATAATTTAAAATATAATTTATTCCTGTGATGCAAAGCTGAATTTTCAGCATCATTACAGTCTTCAGTTTCACATGATCCTTCAGAAATCATTCTAATATGCCGATTTGCTGTTGAAGAAACATTTATTTATTTATTTATTTTTTGTTATTATTATTACTACTACTACTACTATTATTAATTTTATTTTGGGGGGGAAAGACATTCTAGAAATTAATACTTCTATTTAGCAAGGATGCTTTAAATTGATCAAAAATTATGATGAAGACATTTATAACCTGAAACCTGAAATTCTACTCAGCTGTTTTTAAGATAATAATAATAATAATAATAATAATAATAATAATAATAATATGTATAAATAAAATGTTTCTTTTGAGCAGCAAATCAGCATATTATAATGATTTCTGAAGGATCATGTGACACTGAAGACTGGAGTAATGATGCTAATAATTCAGCTTTAAAATCACAGGAATAGATTACATTTTAAAATATATTCAAATAGTAAACAGTTATTTTAAATAGTAAAAAATATTTAAAAATTGTACTGTTTTTGTTGTACTTTAGATCAAATAAATGCAGGCTTGATGAGCAGAAGAGACTAAAACAAAACTTTTGACTAGTAGTGTATATATATTTACTAAAAAAGATGTATTATATGTAAAACAGAGATTCTCTGAATATATTTGAGTGATGATGCAAAACGAATCAAAGATTCAGAGTTTGCCAGTTTGAACCGATTCACAAAATGAATCGCAGTGTAACAGGATTTTTGCTACTGCAGTTTAAATGAGTGACACTGTTGAAACAAGTGTGTCTTAACACTCTCACACTAGGAAACCTAATGGGCAAACAAAAAGCACAGTAAAATAATTATGGTTTTCACAATGTAGCTTAATATTATTTGGCCAGTGATTGATGTCTGCATTGCTCCCATTCCTGAGAGAATCCGTCTCTCTGGATTGACAGGAACGTTTGCCTAGTAAACAGAGACATTCCACAGACATAGAGCTCTGAGAAACACACACACACACACACACACACAGTCAGCTCAAAACCACATTACTATGTTGTTGTCCAGGCAACAAAAACAACGACAAGGGAAAAGAAAGTGAAAATATAATTACATACATTATATTAGTTTAATCTCTTGATCTCTATATAATAAACTGTTCTTACAGAAAATAGACTACAATCATTTAAAATAAATAAATACATGTTTTCTTGTCAAATATAAAGCCAACTGTAGAACCATTAATAATTTTCTATAAATAAATACACAAATACACTACCAGTCAAAAGTTTTTGAACAGTAAGACTTTAAACTAATGTTTAAAGTCTCTTCTGCTCACCAAGCCTGCATTTATTTGATACAAAATACAGCAAAAGCAGTAATATTGTGAAATATTTTTACTATTTAAAATTACTGCTTGCTATTTGAATATATTGTAAAATGTAATTTATTCCTGTGATTTCAAACCTGAATTTTCAGCATCATTACTCCAGTCTTCAGTGTCACATGATCCTTCAGAAATCATTCCAATATGCTTTTTTGCTGCTCAAGAAACATTTTTTTATTGTTGTTATCATCAATACTTAAAACAGTTGAGTCATTCTTTTTTGAATAGACAGATCCAAAGATCAGCATTTATCTGAAATAAAAAGCTTTTGTAACATTAAACACTATGCCATTCAAAAGTTGAGTTTTTGGGAATGAAATTAATACTTTTATTTAGCAAGGATGCTTTAAATTGATCAAAATTGATGATAAAGACATTTATAATGTTACAAAAGATTTCTATTTCAGATAAATGCCGTTCTTTTGAACTTTCTATTCATCAAAGAAACCTGAAATAATTCTACTCAATGTTTTTTGAGCAGCAAATCAGAATATTAGAATGATTTCTGAAGGATCATGTGACTGGAGTAATGATGCAAAAAATTCAGGTTTGAAATCACAGGAATAAATTACATTTTAAAATATATTCAAATAGAAAACAGTTCTTTTATATAGTAAAAATATTACTGTTTTTGCTGCGCTTTGGATTAAATAAATGCAGGCTTGGTGAGCAGAAGAGACTTACTGTTCAAAAACTTTTGACTGGTAGTGTGCATACATAAGAAAAATTGACTTTTCTAGGATAATAAATAAACAAATAAATCTCTTCTAAATAAAATATGTATAAAAGAAGGGGAAAGGGATGTGGAACACCTGGATGTGAGTGAACAAACAGGCTTTATTCACATCGGAGCTAATTCACTTCATAAATTCCTTTCATTAGAAACCGTCGCTCGGTTAATTGGCTTTTTAGAGGAAGTGAAAGAGGAAGTGGTTTGGAGTTACAAAATTGACTCAGTTTGGTTTGCTCAAGCTGAAAACAAAGCTGAATCTCTTTCTTGAAGTCAAGGTGAAGCTAACTTAAAAAAAAAAAAAATCATAATAATACACAGAGGTTTCCAGCATTAAAAGTAAAGGTTCACCTAAAAATTAAAGTGTTCTCACCCCCAGGCTTTCCAAGATGCAGATGAGTTTGTTTCTTCATCAGATTTGGACAAATGTAGCGTTACATCACTTGCTCACCAATGGATCCTCTGCAGTGAATGGGTGCCGTCAAACTGAGAATCTAAACGTCTGATAAAAACATCACAATAATCCACAAATAATCCACACCACTCCAGTTCATCAGTTAACACATTGAGAAGACAAAAACTGTGTGTTTGTAACAAACAAATCCATCTTTAATTTAATAATTTAAGTCATTTCCAGCTAAAATACAAGTCCATAATTCACAATAAGCCTTCCTCCAGTAAAAAAAAAAGAAAAAAGTCAATTTTTAAAGCTGTTTTGGACTGTTTTGGCTTGTAAGTGATGCTTGATCTGTGCATATTTCTCACCTGATTCAAACCAGACCCCTTTTTCACCGCAGGAAGCATTATTTTGGATTAAAAACATCTTAATGATGAATTTGTTTTTTACAAACACACAGCTTTTGTCTTCACAAGATGTTCATTGATGTACCAGAGTGGTGTGGATTACCTGTGGATTATTGTGACGTTTTTATCAGCTGTTTGTACTCTCATTCTGACGGCACCCATTCACATCCATTGGTGAGCAAGTGATGGAATGACACATTTCTCCAAATTTGATGAAGAAACAAACTCATGTACATCTTGGACAGGCTAATGAAGAACACATTTCAGGAAATTTTCATTTTTGTTTGAACTGTTCCTTTAAAACTAACAAAGAGCAGACTGTATCATTTATCTACAAATGACTAACCGCCGCGTCAGATTGATATCGCAGAAGCGGCTCTGCATTAAAGCACTCATGCGTAAAACAGACTCATATACGGTTTCATTTACAGTCCAGGTCTTAGGAAAATGTATTTTGAGGAAGCGACACAATCTGAACAAAAGACGTTTTTCTTTTACCACATCCCACACTTGGATCGATCCTGATCTTTGCTCTCTGATCGTTCAATCTGGCTTGAGTTTCACGAAGCCAGGATCCGTTAGAATGCAGGAGAAGCGTGTATCGGACAGAATGATTCAGCATTCGCTCTGGTATCACGGGACGATCAACAAGTGTCAAGAAAAAGTGAGCTCAGTCCCGTCTCTGGCTGCCAAAACATGAGCACATCTGAGTGTTTGTTGAATACGTAAAGAGCTCGCTAAAGTCAAAGACGGCCTTTGAAGACACTCAAGGAAATGCTGTGTAGCGTCTTTGGGGAAAATAAACAGTCACTGTTGCCATTTCATGCATTTGGAAAATGTGAGATGGAATATATAGTTCATCCTAGGTATGGGTTGCATCTGACAGAAGCAAATACAAATTTTAAATAGCCAAATTTGTAAATAGAGAAATAAACAGTTTTCTTATAGAAAACGAAACCTATGCTAGGACCATTAATACTTGTACATAAATACATTTTTCTTATAGAAAATAAAGTCTATTTTAAATGTAATTAAAATAATGCAATATGCAAATAAACATTTTTATTTACAGAAAATGATGCCTATTTCAAAATCATTAATAACTGAAACTAAATAAATATTTTTTCTTAAAGATAATGACCAATATTAACTTTACATAAACAAATACATAAAAAATGTAAATAACAATAATATTATAAATATATTATTATATATCATGTTTAAGTACCATTAACAATAAATAAATAAACAAATAAATACATTACCTACAGAACATGAGGCCTATTTTAGGACCATTACTTTTAAATAAATAAGTAAGTAAATAAATAAATAAATAAATACCTTATAGAAAATAAAGCATATTTTAGGATCATTATTAATTTTAAATAAATAAATACAAAATAAATAAATAAATTTCTCATAAGTGAAGTGAAGAAAAACAAACAAACTAATAATAAGTAATTAAAACTAAATTATTACATATAAGCATGTTTTAGGACCATTATTAACTTTACATAAACAAATACATTAAAATAATAATAATAATAATAATAATGTTTTTATAAATATCATGTTTTAGTACCATCAACAATTTAAATAAATAAATAAATAAATACAATGCTTACAGAACATGAAACTTTTAGGACCATTAATATAAATAATAATAAATTATAAAAATAAAAATAAATGAATTACTGAATTAATAAACAAATAAAT
The DNA here is from genome assembly GCA_033026305.1 of Cirrhinus molitorella. Classification (NCBI taxonomy): domain Eukaryota; kingdom Metazoa; phylum Chordata; class Actinopteri; order Cypriniformes; family Cyprinidae; genus Cirrhinus; species Cirrhinus molitorella. The sequence continues at coordinate 19,286,335 of CM065133.1, read as the reverse complement.
AAATGATAGCAAACAAGGCATATTTTAAGATCAATATTAGTTTTAAATTTAAATAAATAATAAATATTTCTTATAGACAAGCTCATTTTAGGATCAGTAATCATTTTAAAGTAATAAATATTTCTGATAGAAAAAAGCATGTAATTAGGATAATTGTTAAAAATAAACATATATAAACAAACTAATAAATAATTGAAACTAAATAATTAAATACAAGCCTGTTTTAGGACCATTATTAATTTTAAATAAATATTTTTTTTTTTATATATAGAAAAAAAAATCTTACAGAAAATGAAGTCTATTTTTGGACAATTAGATTTTTCTTGAAAAAAATCCCATTGTAAATAAAGCTGTGAATACATATTTTAATACATCATCATCGCGGAGAGCGTGCCAGGAAAAGTACTTGAGCTACTAAAGTCTGGAAAAACGAAACAGCATCAGGTCACGAAGAAGTACTCAAGAACACAACACTCAAAAGACGTGATTCAGAAATGAAACAAACCACACGGGTTAATTGAAACGTCCAAAGAATACTGCATTAGTCAATGCTAAAACTAAAACCTTAAACATAAAACATTGCAACAGGTGAAGCTCCAGAACAGCTCTGTTCAATCTCAACTCCTCGCATGCAGAAGCACATTCATCTCTCAGAAATCCTTTACTTTTTTCCACAATCAAAAGCCAGACTGCCTAATGGATGTTTTTGTAGTTCAACTAAACAATTGAAGCAGAGTGAAAGATCACATCGAGAACTTCAAATGAACTACTGAAGGGACTTTGACAGAAACTACAAGCGTCTGCTTACATTGCTTTAATTGGATGTTCACGTGCATTTTAAGAAAATGTGCTGGTTCTTTGACTAATTGCTATTGTTGCTTTTTTTTATGTTTCTTTGGGGATAAAATTAAGAAAATTAAGCTTTTTTTATAACCTTATGTATGTATGTGTGTGTGTATATTTATATTTATTTATTTATTTATGTTATGTATATATAGAGAGAGAGAGAGAAAATGAAGCCTATTTTATGAAAAACAAACAAATAATTTTTTTATAGAACATAAGGCCTGTTTTAGGACCATTATTAAATGTTTAAATAAATAAAGAAATAAAGTGATTTTAACAAAAAGTATTTTTCTTAAGATAAGTAAGCTTATTTTAGGACCAATAATATTTTAAATACATAAAAAAATATATAAATAATATTTGTCTTATAGAAAATTAAGTGTATTTTAGGACCATTAAAAGAATATTTTATTTTTTTATTTTTTTTTTTTTTTTACTAATTATGAAGTATAATATTAATTTTAAATAAATTAAAAAAAAAAAATTAAGTATTTTTCTTATAGAAAATGAAGCTTATGCTAGGACCATTAATACTTGTACATAAATACATTTTTCTTATAGAAAATAAAGTCTATTTTAAATGTAATTAAAATAATGCAATATGCAAATAAACATTTTTATTTACAGAAAATGATGCCTATTTCAAAATCATTAATAACTGAAACTAAATAAATATTTTTTCTTAAAGATAATGACCAATATTAACTTTACATAAACAAATACATAAAAAATGTAAATAACAATAATATTATAAATATATTATTATATATCATGTTTAAGTACCATTAACAATAAATAAATAAACAAATAAATACATTACCTACAGAACATGAGGCCTATTTTAGGACCATTACTTTTAAATAAATAAGTAAGTAAATAAATAAATAAATAAATACCTAGAAAATGAAGCTTATTTTAGGACCATTAAATAAATAAATCTTACAAATTTTAAAGCATATTTAGGACATATATTAACATTAATATTTTTAAGATTTTTTTTTTCTTATACAAAGTGAAGCCTATTTTAAGACTGTTAATAACTTTAAATAAATAATATAATTTTTTGAAGCCCTTTTTTTAGGATTGGTAATAATGTTAAATAAATAAATAAATAAATTAAAATATGTATTTTAAGACCACAAATTATTAAAAATATAAATAAATAAATAGAAAATGAAGCTTATTTAAAGACCATTTATATAAAATAAATTATAAAACATATTTTAGGGTCATTCATATTTTTAAGAAAATAAAAACAGTTTTTCTTACAAAAAGTGAAGCCTACTTTAGAATTGTTAATAATTTTAATTAAATATTTTTTTTTTAAAGAAACTGAAGCCTCTTTGAGGATCGGTAATAATATTAATAAATACATAAATAAATAAATACATATTGTAATAAATAAATACATATACATATAAAATACACATTTTTCTTACAGAAAATGAATCCTACCTTTGGACCATTAATATAAAACAAACAAATAAATAAATAAATTAATACATTTCTTATAGAAACTGAAGCCTTTTTTAGGATCTGTAATAATCTTAAATAAATAAATAAATAAATAAATAAAGTGTTTTTTTATAGAAAATGAAGCCTATCTTTGGACCATTAATATAAAAATAAATATTTTTTTTTATAGAAAAAGAAGCTTATTTTAGCAACCTTAAATAATTTTCTTATAGAAAAATTTGTTTATTTTAGGACCATTAATCATTTAATTAAATAAATAAAGCATATAAAGTAATTTTCAATATTTCTTATAGAAAATTCTGTTTTAGGACCATTAATAATTTCAATAAATAAATAATCGCCTTTTTTGTATGGAAAATGAAGCATATTTCAGGGAAAGATCCCAAAAATCATAAATTGAGGTTTGAGCAGGAAGAGTAACTATTTAGTGTATAAGGGGTTTAAAAAGTTAAACTAGTAATGTGTATTAAGCCATTAATGGTGCATTTGCAAGAGCATTTAAGAGCATTTCTGAAGCAGCTCAACTAAATTCATTACTTTTTCATTGCGGACCAACAAACCGAGCCTAAACAGCTCCTGAAATCACTCACAAGTCTGTTCTTCAGGACATTTGGTCCGTGTCCAGGGTCAGCAGAGAAGGCCGCGTTTCCAGATCTTTCCTCTGGTTAGTGTCAGCCCTTCTGCAGCCCAGCGCACCAAACTCTGGCAAGATTTAGTGGGGTACGAAATGCACTCCCGACGCTGGCTCGCAAATATGACTTGCATTTGCACATTTTTCCAATTTATCTCATTGAATTAAGGGCGCAGACTTTTGGACGCTGCAACGAGGCCTTGAGTAGAGCCATCCGTCTTCAAGGCATCAGCTGAAAACATGATAAATGCGAACAGGTTGTGCAATGAAACCGAGGTTTGAGGCAGGAGGTCACAGCGCTCTGTTTCCAAACCATCAGAGGTCCTGAACAGATCCGCAGCTGGACTATAACATTTGACCAAAGTGCCATATAAAATGATGCACTTCGAATATAACACACCATGCAGAATATTTAGAATTTCTCGGTTTCAAAAAAAAAAAAGTTGAAATTTAATCTAAATATCAGATGAAAAAACTAAACAAAACATTGAAAAAAAAATTACTAAACAGGAATAAATAAAAACTAAAAATTACATTAAAATAAAGTCAAGCAAAAGTATGGCTATAGATAATCCATACAGTAAATATATACTAATTCAACTATACACTGAAATTTATTAAAAAAAAAAGAGAAATGTTATTTATTTATTTATTTATTTATTTATTTATTCGCTTAATTACATATTTAAAATGATTAAATATAGGTTTCGTTTTCTATAAGAAAAAAAGTTTTTTTTATTTAATAATTTTTAAATACTTTTTATTTAATAAGGACATTTTATTTATGTATTTAAATTTATTAAAGATCCTAAAATAGGCTTCCTTTTTTATAGGAAAATTATTTTTAAATATAAAATGTTTAAAGACTTTTTATTTAATAAACAAATTTATTTATTTATTTATGCACTGAAAATTATTAAAGATCCTAAAATAGGCTTCCTTTTCTATTTGAAAAAAAAAAATTAAAAAATCATATTTTTTCATGTATTTTTATTTAATAAGAATATTTATTTATTTATAAATAATAAATGTCCTAAAAATGATTAAATGTCCTAAAATATGCTTTCTTTTCTATACAAAAAAAGGAATTAATTTTTTTTTATTTAATATTTTTTTAATAATTTTATTTATTAAGAACATTTTATTTATGCATTTATGTACTTACAGTTATTAAAGATCCTAAAATAGGCTTTCTTTTTCATACGAAAAAAAAGTAAGAACATTTTATTTAATTATTATTAAATGTCCTAAAATAGGCTTCCTTTTCTAAATGAAAAAAATAAATATTCTATATTTTTTATTTCATCATTTTTTAATAATTGTATTTAATAAGAACATTTTATTTATGTATTTACACTTATTAAAGATCCTAAAATAGGCTTCATTTTCTATACAATTTGTTTTTAAGTATTTTTATTTAATAAGAACATTGTATTTATTTATTTATTTATTTATTATTTATTATATCCTAAAAATTATTAAAATGTCCTTTTCAATATTAAAAATATATTTATTTAACAATTTTTAAAGATTTTTTATTTAATAAAAACATTATATATTTATTTATTTACAATTACTAAAGATCCTAAAATAGGCTTCCTTTTCTATTTGAAAAAAAATATTTATTTCATATTTTTTCAAGTATTTTTATTTAATAAGAACATTTTATTTATTTATAAATAATAAATGTCCTAAAAATTATTAAATGTCCTAAAATTGGCTTTATCATCTATACAAAAATGGCTTCCTTTTCTATACAAAAAAAGGAATTAATAAAAAAAAAATTATTTAATAATTTTTTAATAATTTTATTTAATAAGAACATTTTATTTATGCATTTATGTATTTACAATTATTAAAGATCCTAAAATATGCTTTCTTTTCCATACGAAAAAAAAAATAAGAACATTTTATTTAATTATTATTAAATGTCCTAAAATAGGCTTCCTTTTCTATATGAAAAAAAGAAATATTCTATATTTTTTATTTAATCATTTTTTAATAATTTTATTTAATAAGAACATTTTATATATGTATTTACACTTATTAAATAAGAACATTTTATTTAATTATTATTAAATGTCCTTAAGCTTCCTTTTCTATATGAAAAAAGAAATATTCTATATTTTTTATTTCATCATTTTTTAATAATTGTATTTAATAAGAACATTTTATGTATGTATTTACACTTACTAAAGATCCTAAAATAGGCTTCCTTTTCTATACAATTTGTTTTTAAGTATTTTTATTTAATAAGAACATTGTATTTATTTATTTATTTATTATTTATTATGTCCTAAAAATTATTAAAATGTCCTTTTCTATATTAAAAATATATTTTTAAAGAATTTTTATTTAATAAAAACAAATTCAATGGCATTTGGGATCCATTTTACTTCAGTAATCAAATAATTGAGCTAAGTCAATGAGCTAAACCTAGATAAACCAAGTCAGCTTAACAAGCAAAACACAGCAGGAACCTTTTACCAATTCAAAGCCTTTGTCTCGCTCAGCATTCATTTCTGAGGTCAGTTCACCTGGATGACATTTTTCCCATTTTTCTTTCCTGAGGGAAAGAAAATGTTTTGTAGCAATAGTCAAACAAAAACCTGCAGCCGTATTTCACAATAATGCACTCTGACAACTCTATCCAGCCCAGTGACATTTTGGTGGGGGAGAAATAAAAAAGTGGAACTAATACACAACACCTGTTTCTGCTCAACGCCCCCATTCTATCAAATCCAGGAGCGGTGACAGCTGTGCCGACTGACGGACGGAGACACAAGAGCACCGTCTGACAGGTCAAACGGCCTAGAGCCCGACGCAGGCGCTCCGTCTGTAATATTTCACATATGACTTCTGAACACCGCTGTCACGCGCTATCGATTTCTCCCGTCTCAGGCTCGCCTTCGGAGGAAGAACTGCTTCCAATTACCTCCACCGTAAAGTCTGTGACACTGAGGACGTGATATATATCCATACGATGTGAGTCAAAGAATATATATATATATATAATTAAAATTGAAAATGCTGTTAACGAAACTATAAATAGAAATTTCTTTATTTTTATTTCTTTTTTTATAAATATTATTAGTCCTAAAATAGGCTTAATTTTCTATTAGAGTATTTTATTTAAAATTACTGAAGGGCCTTAAAATAAGATTCCTTTTCTATAAGATTTTTTTTTTTTTTTTTTATGTATTTATTTATTTTAAATGCAATTATTAAAGATCCTAAAACAGGCTTCCTTTTCTATAAGGAAAACAATAATATTTAATTATTTGATTGTTTTTTTTTTTTCATTTCAAATGATTAATGGTACTAAAATAGACTTTGCTTTTTTATATTTTATTTTTTTTTCCATTTAATTTAATTTTTTATGTTTATTTATATATGCATTTTGGGTTTTAAAATTAGTAATGGTCCTAAAATAGGCTTCATTTCCTATAAGATTATTTATATATTTGTTTATTTATTTAAAACTGTTAAAGGATATAGAAATAGGCTTTATTTTCTATAACAGAAATGATTGATTTTAAATTAATAATGGTACTAAAATAAACTTCATTTTCTATAAGATAATTTTTATTTTATTTTAAATTACTGAAGGTCCTAAAATAATCTTCATTTTTAAGAATTGTATTTATTTATTTATTTATTTAAAATTAGTAATGGTCCTAAAATAAGCTTAATTTTCTATAAGATTATTTATTTATTTATTTTGTTATTTAAAATTGTTAAATTGTTAAAATTATTAATAGTACAGAAATAGGCTTTATTTTCTATAACAGAAATGATTGATTTTAAATTAATAATGGTACTAAAATAGGCTTCATTTTCTATAAGATAATTTTTATTTTATTTTAAATTACTAAAGGTCCTAAAATAATCTTCATTTTTAATAATTGTATTTATTTATTTATTTAAAATTAGTAATGGTCCTAAAATAGGCTTCATTTTCTATAAGATTATTTATATATTTGTTTATTTATTTAAAACTGCTAAAGGATATAGAAATAGGCTTTATTTTCTATAACAGAAATGATTGATTTTAAATTAATAATGGTACTAAAATAGACTTCATTTTCTATAAGATAATTTTTATTTTATTTTAAATTACTGAAGGTCCTAAAATAATCTTTATTTTTAAGAATTGTATTTATTTATTTATTTATTTATTTAAAATTAGTAATGGTCCTAAAATAGGCTTAATTTTCTATAAGATTATTTTTATTTATTTATTTTGTTATTTAAAATTGTTAAATTGTTAAAATTATTAATAGTACAGAAATAGGCTTTATTTTCTATAACAGAAATGATTGATTTTAAATTAATAATGGTACTAAAATAGGCTTCATTTTCTATAAGATCATTTTTATTTTATTTTAAATTACTAAAGGTCCTAAAATAATCTTCATTTTTAATAATTGTATTTATTTATTTATTTAAAATTAGTAATGGTCCTAAAATAGGCTTAATTTTCTATAAGATTATTTATTTATTTATTTTGTTATTTAAAATTGTTAAATTGTTAAAATTATTAATAGTACAGAAATAGGCTTTATTTTCTATAACAGAAATGATTGATTTTAAAATAATAATGGTACTAAAATAGACTTCATTTTCTATAAGATAATTTTTATTTTATTTTAAATTACTAAAGGTCCTAAAATAATCTTCATTTTTAAGAACTGTATTTATTTATTTATTTATTTAAAATTAGTAACGGTCCTAAAATAGGCTTAATTTTCTATAAGATTATTTATTTATTTATTTTGTTATTTAAAATTGTTAAATTGTTAAAATTATTAATAGTACAAAAATAGGCTTTGTTTTCTATAAGAGATGTTATTTTATTTTTTTATTTAAACTTTTTGAACTAATTTTCTAAGAATTTTATTGATTTGTTGATTTATTTATTTATAAAAAATTTATTTAAAATGAGTAATGGTACTAAAATAGGCTTCATTTTCTATTAGATAATTTTTTCTTTTTTTTTTATTATTATTTTATTTAAAATTACTAAAGTTCCTAAAATAAGCTTCATATTCTAAGAAATTTATTTATGTATTTATTTATTCGTTTACAATTAGTAATGGTCCTAAAATGGGCTTAATTTTCTATAAGACTTTTAATTAATTAATTTATATTCACAGTGCTCAAATTGACATTGTCAGCCCCAGTATAAATGTTATGATCGGTCTGAGGTATAATTTAACAATTCCACTAAATCTGAGTGTGTTTCTTGCAGGGTCGTTAATCGACATATCATATCTAACCCTGAAAACGAACCCTCGCTTGCGGTCTCCAAAAGAAAACTGTGGCTAATGACTAATTTCCTCTCATTCTCCTGCCATTTAATTGCCAGTGTTTGGGCTGCATTTGTAACTCAATCTGGTGCTATGAGCAGCTACTACAAGCAAAGGTCAAAGCGACGTCAGCCTGCTTCCAGTGACCCGAGTTTGGCCTGATTTCACCCATGAACTCAGAGATTACTAGCATCACACAGTCAGTAGAGAGTTACAAGATCAAACTAACATGTTTTGTAGTTGATTCAATCAATTCTGTCATTCATTATCCATATATGTATGTAAAGTGACCCACATATTGGTTTTGATCACTGAAAATATCTACAATTTACTCACGGACCCACATTGAGAACCCCATATCTCTGGAACTGAACTACATAGGGACTTAAAAATGGATATACCAAAATAATCTAAAAGGACATTAAGATATATTTAATGAAACATTTGATTTTTGTCACAGATGATTATGTTCTACACAACTGTTTTAACAGAGGGAAATAAGTCAAAAGTTGATTGTTCTTCAAAAGTATCATCTGCCTCCATAAGGACTGATTTAAAATTTTGACACTGAAAATGTACACATAGAGCCACATTGATATCCCCATATCTCTGGAACTGAACCATACAGGGTCTTAAGAATTGGGATACCAAAAGAAAAGTTTATTGAAAATCAACAACTAAAAGGAAATTAAGATGTCTTTAATAATTTATGTGTAACATGAATGAAAACGTAGGAAAAAATGACATTTTTGTCATTAAGTTTTTTTTATGCAATTGTTTTGATAGAGAAAACAAGATACTTTTCTATACAAGATACTTTATGTTCTACACAACTTGAAAACTGATTGTTCTTCAGATATTTCTTATTAAAACAAAAGGTATCATGCAGAAGGACCGAAAGTAGATTTCTGACCACTGAAAATGTGTAAAATTAAATTTTGGAGCCACATTGCGATCTCCATATCTCTGGAACTGAACCATACAGGGCCTTAATAATTGGGATAACAAACATGCAACCTTTGAAAAAAATTACATTTTTGTTACTCAGGCATTTTCTATGCAATTGTTTTGATAGAGGGAAACAAGATACTTTTTAAGTTTGTAAAAAATCAGCATCTAAAAGTAAATTAAGATGTCTTTAATAATTTATGTGTAACATGAATGCAAACAAAAAAATGACTTTTTGTTACTTAGAAAGGCATTTTCTATGTGATTGTTTCGATAGAGGGAAACAAGATACTTTTCTAGTTTTAAAATGATTTGTTCTTCAGATATTCCTCTTCAAAACAAAAAGTATTATGGACCGACTTTTGATTTTTGACCACTAAAAAAAAAGTGTAATATTTACTCATGGAGCCACTTTGAGGTCCCCATATCTCTGGAACTGAACCATACAGGGTCTTAAGAATTGGGATACCAAAAGAAAAGTTTATTAAAAATCAACAACTAAAAGGAAATTAAGATGTCTTTAATAATTTATGTGTAACATGAATGAAAACATAGGGAAAAATGACATTTTTGTCATTAAGTTTTTTTTATGCAATTGTTTTGATAGAGGAAAACAAGATACTTTTCTATACAAGATACTTTATGTTCTACACAACTTGAAAACTGATTGTTCTTCAGATATTTCTTATTAAAACAAAAAGTATCATGCAGAAGGACCGAAATTAGATTTCTGACCACTGAAAATGTGTAAAATTAAATTATGGAGCCACATTGCGATCTCCATATCTCTGGAACTGAACCATACAGGGCCTTAAAAATTGGGATAACAAAATAAAGGTTTGTTCAAAATCAACAACTAAAAGGAAATTAAGATGTCTTTAATAATTTATGTGTAACATGAATGCAAACTTAGGAAAAAATTACATTTTTGTCACTCAGACAGGCATTTTCTATGCAATTGTTTTGATAAAGGAAACAAGATACTTTTTTATACAAGACACACTGTTATGCTCTACACAACTTGAAAACTGATTGTTCTTCAGATATTTCTCATTAAAACAAAAAGTATCATGCATAAGGACCAACGTTTGATTTTTGACCACTGAAAAAGTGACAAATTTAATCATGGAGCCACATTGCGATCTCCATATCTCTGGAAATGAACCATACAGGACCTTAAAAATAAAGATACCCAAAGAAAAGTTTGTTAAGAATCAACAACTAAAATAACATTAAGTTATCTTTAATACTTCATGAGTAACAAGCATGCAATTACATTTTTGTTACAGGCATTTGACCCACATTTGGTTTTTGACCACTGAAAATGTGTAAGATTTATTCACAAAGCCACATATCTCTGGAACTAAACCATATAGGGACTTTAATGCATCTTGCACTGGCATGCCAACCTTGGAAAATGTAGGTTTTTGTTACAAAACACACAACTGTTTTGATAGAAGATACATTTCAAGTTGACATTTGATTTTTGACCACTGTAAATGTGTACAGTTTACTCATGGAGCCACACTGAGATCCCCGTATCTCTGGAAATGAACCATACAGGGAATTAAATATTGGTATACCAAAGGGAAAGTTTGTTAAGACCCAAAATCTAAAAGGACATTAGGATATATTTAATACTTCTTGAGTTACAGTCATGCAAACCTGTTTTTTTTTACAGCATTTTTAGTGCTTTTTCCAAATTTTTGCATCATTACCACTTCCATAGATAATCATGCTGCCATCTTTTCAAAATTATTTTTGGCTCCAAATCTCAGGTAATAATTTGCAATTTTACCCCTCCTCTACAAAATAGTGAATTTACTCAGTAAATATTCGTCCGTGACATTTATTATTTCAGCATTAATCATTATTAATATTTGCTTTTATCAGACAAAATATGAACAAAACAAAAGCCAGGGAACTTTCTGAAGTTTGGTTGCTGTGACCCAGAAGCCGCGATCTGATGACACAACCCACAAAATGAGTGCTGATGGCTCCTGACAACACAACACTAATGCGATTTCACACACATTCAGCTCCAAGTTATAAAACAGCTGGCCGTCCTCACGACCGGCGGTCAAGTGCGATTGCAGAAGGGGCTCGAAACGGTCATGATGAGACAACAAAAGTCCTTGGTTTGGCTAATCGCTCAATGCAAACGTCCTCAAAGCATATGAGAGAAAAAGTGAAAATGAGATGCATACAAAGTGTTAAACTAAACCGTTTGTATTTAGGTTCTGAAGGAGATGCCCAACAAACCCTCCAGCAGCAGAGAAGTATGTATGTTTGGACACATTTCTGTCCCAGATCGCTTTTACAGCCTCTTATCATGAAAGCCCAGAGTTAACAGGACAACATCTGTTTTCCTTATTGATTTTTATCCCTTTTGGAACACATACTGTGCAAGCGGAAAGAGAAATCCAGCCAGTCATCACCAGAATCAACGCTCCGGCCAACGAAAAGGGACACGAGTGACAAATCACCAGGGCTGAATCTGGATATTACATTTCGAGGCCTTTGTGTCAGTTGCCAGTGTTTACTGTCATCCTGGGTAAAGAGCAAATAAAGCAAAAACACATTTGAGCCTCATATAATCGGCCCGTCTGGCAATATTTCACATTCAGACTGGCTCACTGGTAACCAGCTTTAAACTTCACCTCAGCTCAGTAAATTACACAGACTCGTAATGGCCATGTTAGTAAAGCGGCACCCTCTTGTGGATGAGATCATGGATGAATCTCGTCCTAAATGTTGAGGTCACACATAAATATAAATATATAGAGAGAGAGACCAAAACATGTTTTCTATATAAAATAGGCTACAGAGGGTCAACCCATATCACCAGGTCAAATTTTTGATTTTGCTAATATTTATTCTGAAGAAAGATAAACATGTATAGAGATGCAAGCCAAAATATTAAATGTCATGGATGAATATTACTGAATGATACAATATTTTGCAGAGGGGGGTCAAAATGGCAAACTTCACCTGAGATTCAGAGTCAAGTTACAGGGGGGTAAAAATGACTTCGGAAAGATGGCAGCATCATAATGTTATTTTTACACAGAGATCAGCAGGTCTGTTAGTAAAATCGGTTGACTTTAGCAATCTTTGTTGCATTATGTGCCAGTGGTGACCATTCAAATATGGGGAAGCAAGTTTTTCTCCAAAGTTTGCATGCCTGTAACTCAAGAAGTATTCAAGATATCGTAATGCCCTTTTAGATACTGGGTCTTAATAAACTTTCCTTTTGGCATCTTTATTTGAGGCCCTATGAGATTCAGTTCCAGAGATATTGGAATTTCAATATGGCTCCAGGAGTAAATTGTTAAAATGTACACATTTTCAGTGGTTGAAAACCAAATGTGCATCAGTTATAAATATGATACTTCTTTTCTTTTAAAGAGGAATGTTTGAAGAACAAATAACCTTGAAACTAGAGATGAATCTTGTTCTTTCTGTCAAGACAACTGCATTAAACATACCTATTTGAGTGCCATAAATAGTCTTTTTCCGATGTAACTCAAGAAGTATTAAATATATTGTAATATCACTTTAGATTCTAGTTGTTAATAAACTTTTCTTTTGGAATGCATTTTCATAGGTAGAAAACCAAATGTTGGTCACTTTGTATACAGCTGCTACTTAGTTTATTTAAATAATTTCTGAAGAAGAAACAATGTTGAAATTAGAATTGTATCTTGTTTCCCTCTATCGAAACAATTTCATAGAACATACCTGTCTGAGAATGTCTTTAATAATTCATGTGTAACGTGAATGCAAACTTAGGAAAAAAATACATTTTTGTTACTTAGAAAGACATTTTCTATGCAATTGTTTCGATAGAGGTAAAGTTTCTACTTTGAAAATGATTTGTTCTTCAGACATTTCTCTTCAAAAAAAAAAAAAAAAGTATTATGGACTGACATTTGATTTTTCACCACTGAAAATGTGTACAATTTACTCATGGAGCCACATTGAGGTCCCCATATCTCTGGAAATGAACCATACAGGGAATTAAATATTGGTATACCAAAAAGGAAAGTTTGTTAAGACCCAAAATCTAAAAGGACATTAGGATATCTTTACTACTTCTTGGGTTACAGGCATGCAAACTTTGGGGGACAAAATGCTGTTTTTTACAGCATTTTAGTGCTTTTTCCAAATTCTTGCATCATTACCACTAGCATATAATGCAACAAAGACAGCAAAAGTCAAGAGGTTTTACTCTACCAAAACAATTTCATAGAACATACCTGTCTGAGTGCTAAAAGTGCACTGAAATGGTCAAGTTGAGGGACATTACCTTGCTTTCTGTAGTCTATTCATAAGATTTTATATTTGAATCTGTTAGGTATATTTAGAAAAAGGGATTTTGTTCATTTTAACAGCTTAACGAGACTCAAACAGGTATGTTCTATGCAACTGCTTTGATAGAGTGTACAAAGTGACCAACATTTGGCTTTCAACCACTGAAGACGGGTAATATTCAACAATCTGGACATGGATATCTCTGGGACTGAATGATGTAGGGGCTCAAAAATAAAGATTCCAAAAGAAAAGTTTATGAACAATCAGAGCCTAAAATCATATTCCAATATCTTTAATACTTCTTGAGTTATAGGCACGTGAACATTGGAAAAAGAATATTTACGGTACTCAAACAGGTATGTTCAATGCAGTTGTCTCGACAGAAAGAAACGAGATACATTTCTAGTTTCAACATTATTTGTTCTTCAGACATTCCTCTTTAAAAGAAAAGAAATATAATTTTTTTTCCAACTGACCCACATTTGGTAAAAAAAAATAAAGATGCCAACAGAAAAGTTTGTTAAGACCCAATATCTAAAAGGGCATTAAGATATCTTGAATACTTCTTGAGTTACAGGCATGCAAACTTTGGAGAAAAAATTGAAAAGTGCTGTTTTCTCATTTTGAATGGTCACCATTGGCACATAATGCAACAGAGATTGCTAAAGTCAACAGATTTTACTAATAGATCTGCTGATCTCTGTGTAAAAATAACATTATGATGCTGCCATCTTTCCAAAGTCATTTGTAACCCCCTGTTATTTGGCTCTGATTCTCAGGTGAAAATTGCCATTTTGACCCCCTCTACAAATAGTGGATTACTCAGTAAATATTCATCCATGACATTTAATATTTTGGCTTTTATCACTTTACATGTTTATCTTTCTTAAGAAAAAATATTAGCAAAATCAAAAATTTGAGCCAGGACCTCTAGTTGAGTTGACACGGAATGACCCTATAAGTATCAACAAACGAAGTATCAGCTGTATACAAAGTGACCAACATTTGGCTTTCAACCACTGAAGATGGGTAATATTCAACCATCTGGACACGGAGCTCATTAAGATATCCATATCTCTGGGATTAAACGATGCAGGGCCTTGAAAATGAAGATTCCAAAAGAAAAGTTTATTAACAACCAGAATCTAAAATCATATTGTGATATCTTTAATACCTCTTGAGTTATAGGCACGTTAACGCTGGAAAAATTACATTTATGGCACTCAAACAAGTATGTTCAAGGCAGTTGTCTTGACAGAAGGAAACAAGATACTTTCTAGTTTCAGCATTATTTGTTCTTCAAACATGCCTCTTTAAAAGAAAAGAAATATAATTTTTTTGCAAACTGACCCACATTGGGTTTTTGGCCACTGAAAATGTGTACATTTTAACAATTTACTCCTGGAGCCATATTTAAATTCAAATATCTCTGAAATCAAATCATATAGGGCCTTAGAAATAAAGATGCCAATAGAAAAAATTGTTAAGACCCAATATCTAAAAGGGCATTAAGATATATTGAATACTTCTTGAGTTACAGGCATGCAAACTTTGCATGCAAAAAAATGTTTTCCCATTTTTGAATGGTCACCATTGGCACATAATGCAACAGAGATAGCTAAAGTCAACAGATTTTACTAATAGACCTACCAACCCCTTGTTATTTGGCTCAGAATCTCAGGTGGAAATGGCCATTTTGACCCCCCTCTACAAATACTAAGTAAATCCATGACATTTAATATTTTGGCTTTCATCACTATACATGTTTATCTTTCTTCAGAATAAATATTAGCAAAATCAAAAATTTGAGCCAGGGAAGTGTTTGAAATTTGGTTGACCCAACAGTATTTTGTGGGAAAAAAATATGTTTTTTCTTTTTCTGACACTTTTGCTTTCAGTTTTGGCTGCTCTTGGGCTTGAGGGAAAAAATCATTTTGTCAACTTGAATTAAATTCCCATTTCACTGCATTTTTCATTGCGAGTGTGCCTGGCAGTCTATGGCGGACCGTAACGACATGTAGAGGGAGATAAACATTTCCATGTTTTCAGGGGAAAAGCCCTGGGAAACATGGCTGAACTTTTCAGCATCGAGCCTCTCGGACACATATTCTCATTTTTCTCTGTCCTGGAAAGGCTGATGAAGTATTACGGCAAACAATGGGGGGAAATTAATCAGTAAGCCAGGTGCACGGATCCGGCCAGCAGAGATGAGCTGAACTGAAGTCATTCCCAGACACTATATATCAGCCGGAGTGGACGCTTCAACATCAAGGCAAGAGACAAGGGCATTTCAGTGAAACATTTACAATCTGGGTCAGCAACTAGTCAAACAGCAACATATCAGAGGACAGATGAAGAGAAGACCTGCAGCACGGCACTGAAACACAACGCAAGACGACTCAATGCATGCTAAAGCTTTTACAATTACACACAACAGACCAATACATTCCCATGAGTTTTCCATTACTTTTCTAGTTCCTCAGGATTAGAGCAGAAGGATTTGTACAAATAATTTTATAGAGTTTGAAATTACGTTTATGCATTTGGCAGATGTTTTTATCCCAAGTGACATAAAAAAGGACTTGACTTTTCAAGGCCTGGAAATTACAGTGTATAATTTTCCTGTTTTTCCCAAGAGAGGTCACATTTCTTCATAATATAATATAATATAATATAATATAATATAATATAATAAATGATAAAATGATTTAGAAAATATTTTATTTTATATATTTAATTATAGATTTATTTATTATATTATTATTATGCTTTACAATACAAGTATTTGGTGGGTAATGTGCTTAATAGTCA